>CM044437.1:17274819-17294707 GCA_024363595.1 Xenopus borealis | reverse complement strand
TACTTTATTCACTATATACAGGTCAACTGTATTATTATAAGACACCTTAAAATCATTCCTATCTACATAATCCTGTGAAGAGTTCTGGGATGACAGGAATCATATTTGTATCCTTGAATTAATACAAATTTCACCAAGAACATTACTTCACCAATCATTTGTCTTTAGTGGAAAATATATTTAAAATGTTCTACTTTATTCAAAATAAATTCACAAAACACTGGAAAAATGTATGTTACAGTACATAAATTAAAAATATTTGTGTGATTATTTATCAGGCCAACAGATGCCACAGCACTGAAAAAGGATAGACGTGTTGTGGAAGGATGTTTCTGTCCCAGCAGCACTATGCCATTTAGTGCTGCAATTGATATTTGTGTAAGCGACTGTGGTGAGTATTTTATTGGTATTTTACCCAGGCAGACTTATTGTACAGTACAGCACTCTTCATAGCAAATTCAATTAGGATTCTTAGGTCTCTTTGGGGAGAAAATAAACCATGTTTCATGTTGTAGAATTTTCTGTAACTATTGGGTACCTATGTGTAAACCTTTGGATTTGGAGGCATTTGGATAGGTTCTGCTTTATATATAAAGCTGATTTATTATCTAGTATACACCCAGCATGGTGGAAAAAAATCTTCATCCATTCCTTTGGAGTATTACTCAGTGTTATAGGAAAGACAGAGCAGGTAGCACTGCCCAAAATAATCTCTTTTTATTATGGGTTCTATAATCCATTTGTGCTGATACTTTGGGCCAGATTAAAGTTTGTGAGAAAAAGTTATCAGGTGAAAACTTATAGATGAGATTCAATTCAAGGAGAAAAAACTTTAATAATTCAGTTCCAGTTTTTTTTTCCCCAGAGATTGAGTTTTCACATGATCTGTAGTGTTTTGTCCTCACTACATGCTACCATGAGGCAGTGTGTAGATTAGAGTGCAGGTAAACCTCACTGTATTCCTATATAGAGACTGAGATTGTACTCTGTAGAAGAGGTGAAATTGGAATATAAATGACTGAAAAATGAAATGAGTACTTTTGCAATATGTATGAACATGTACAAGAACATAACTGCAACATATTCACATATGTCTGTGCAAAACATATATGCAGTGATGTCTCTGAACTGCTGGCAGCTGTAGTGGCAGCTTAGTATACATTTAAGTCCTTTTGCTTATCAGCCATGCTTTCATGAAGGAGAAGATAGAACTACATGTGCTCCTTCCACAGCATGGGCTACAACATGGAGTTTTAACTCCACAAGGCACTGTGCTGGGTCACATGTTGGGAGCATGGTAGCCAGATAGGTTCCAATGTAGTACTGTGAATGAACAAATGAAGGTGCTGGAGAAGTACATGAAATGGCCAGGTGAGGGAGTTCCCCAAAAGTGATAATAAGGTGAGCTTATGTGCAAGACATGACAAGTAGTGAGATACATTTTTCTGAACTGAATAGCATCTCAAATTGAATCTTGCCAATAAGTATCGAATGTAGAATTTTTTTATATTCAATCTCAGGGAAGGATCCCCAAATCGGTAGCTTTAATCTTTAAGTATTCGACCATCGAATTTTCGAATAGTCTAATAAAATTTTGTTTTTGATTTTTTATCTGATGGTAGAATTTGCCTAATTTGTATATTTGACACAAATTTGATCGAACTTCAAATTCTTCATGTGAATTTCATGTGAATTTAGTAAATCTGCCCCTTAGTGTTGTGTATTTTTTGTAAGTATCTTAAGCAGTTAGTTTGAAAGGAAAAATTTGTCACTAAATCTGTTACTAAATATATTTGCAAAATGTAATATATGTATATGTATATAATGTAATTTTCAAACAACTTGTTTAATATAAGTATAATGTAATTTTCAAACAACTTGTTTGATTCTTGGTTTACTTGGTTCTTATGAACTGTGTTTTTTTTCCTTCTAGGGTGCGTTGGACCAGACAATATTCCCCGCTCGGTATTCAATTTTTGTTATATATGTATATATATAAAACAAAATAAGTATTGTTGTCATAATGGGCATTTACCATCACCCACCTTCCAGTGATGCTAAGCAAATTATAACCTTGCACATCTTATTTATACATTTTCCATCTATTTTCCAGTTTAATTGAATATCTATCCTTTTGTTCACTTTGAGTAGCAATTACCAATGATGACCTGGATTTCTTCAAAGAGTTTAACCTTGTTGATAGTTTGGGTGTGTCAAAATTGAATGGTTCTTTTCTTTGCAGTATGGAGAATCCTTTGAATTTAACTGTGAGACCTGCATGTGCTTGGAGGGTGGTCGTGGAATAACCTGCCAGAAACAGCAGTGTCTTAATGTAAGAAATGAAGTGTGTACTCTAGAAGGCTTCTACCAAGTGACTCAAGTCAGTGCTACAAACAAGTGTTGCAGTGAAACTGTATGCAGTAAGTATACACCTGCTATCTTGATATGTGCACAAACAGAAAACATTTGATTATCCTCTAATAAGAAGAAATTCTAAAAAGATATGCCCATATATAATAAAATGTGCTAATTGTGACAAGTTGCAGTAACCGATAGTAACCAATATGTTTTTCTTTTAAACAGCTCTAAGACACTGGGGGTCATTTATAAAGTTCGCGCATAATTGTTCGCAAATGGTAGTTTTGCCCATGCTTTTTCCTGAACGCTACAATATTGCACTACTGTGCCCGTCTTTGCGTTTTTTGCGAATTCGCATTGTGAATGAATTTTCGCAAACAACTGGCAAACAAGTTGGGTCTTTGCGTGAGTACAGGCACTTTGCGAGGTTGTTTTGCACGAAAATAGCGTTAAAAGTAACTTAAATTCGCAATTTGCAAAACAGTTTTGCGAATATTTTCTCCACCACCAAAGTTGTGGCGCAGAGTGTTCGCAATTTGTGATCTTTGCCATATTTAAAAAGCTCCTATAGACATTCGCAATGTGAAAAACAAATTCGCAAATCTGTTTTGCGAATTTGCACACTCTTATTCAGCTTTATAAATATAACCAGGCGCAGGGCAAATATATTCACTCTGCGAACCAATCTGCCCTGCGCGAAGTTTATAAATGACCCCCAATATGTTTGCTTTTTAAACATGGCACCTGCTGGTTGCAATGGGTTACTGAGCATATGTCAACTTTGTTTTTCTCTTATTACAAAATTCCATAAATGACTCATATCATGTTACACCAGAGAACAGTTAAGGCAAAAGAGATTAAAAAAAGCAATAACATATTATCCAGGGGGGCCTTATATAAGTCTGAATTTTTCTGATTGTTTTTAATAAAAAAAGACGAACCAAAGTAGAATCCATGTTTAAAAATAATTTATTACAAATCATTATTTTTATCGGATTGAGGGCAAGTATGAAAAATCTAGTGAAAATCATTTTTTTTCACGAATCACTCAATTTTTAAATTTTTTGTCCAAAAAGTCCAAAATAGTCAGATTTTCTGGCTAATTCCAGCACAGAACACAGAACCTTTCAAATAGGGTATGGATTGACTTATAAACAAACTCTGTAGGTCTGAGATGCCGTATTTTCAAATTCAAAACTTTTCCATCCCCGGGTATAGTAATTCTCAAAAAATTTAAGGTTTTTTTCCCACTAAAAATTCTGATTTTGCAGTTATAAAACTAAATTTTTTTGAGTTTTTGGTATTCTAATTTTAATAAATAACCCCTACATGTTTAAAATTGGCCATATACAGTATATGCACATTTGGTAGAATAGTTTTGACCCAGTGGCCTTACAATCTATCTATCTATCTTCCAAAGGATCATTTTGCTCAATGTTTCTGTCCTGCACAGGGACCTTCGTCAGGAATCAAACCGTTGCCTAAAATTCATTGTTCAAAGTTATTTGTTCATGTCTTTTGTTCTTCTATGCACCTTTTCTTTATGTATGTATGTCCTATTAAAATACTTTTGAGAGATTTAAAAGTGAGTGCAATTTATGTCATATTCATACCAAAATGAATACTCTGAAAAAAACTGACTTCTGCAAAATCTTGTTTGAAGGATGTGACCCAAGTCGGTGCTCAAATACCTTGCCTAAATGTGATCCTGGATATGAAATTAAGGGTGGAATTGAGGATGGGCATTGTTGTCCTACTTATATTTGTGGTAAGTAGTAATAAAATAAAGCATGCTAAAATCGTATTGGTGAATTTCCTTGCATGTGTAATACATAAATTTTCATGAAATATAGATAAGTAAGGGACACAGTGGGGCAGCTTTATGTTTATATCAGCTTTAATATCTCTAAGCGGGATCACATTTTTTGCAAATCAAGAAAATAAACTTTATTTCAGGGTTTGATGTATGGCATGCCAATATTTGACTTTTTTCTTGTCTTGTCCTATAAAAAGTAATAAAAAGCAGAAGTATAGATATTTTTATGCTAGTGCATTTATAGGATACTACATTTTAGGAGAAATGTTACATACAAAAGTAAAATCATATTTTTGCATGTCTTTCTTTCAGCACCAAAACAAGTTTGTGTCAGTGGAAATGCTGAATACCTAGTGAGTATTCATTTTCTGAGCTATGAAAAACTAATCACAGTAATTTGGACATTGGATATTTTGATATATATTGTTAAAGAAAACAAATATGAATAATACAAACAATAAACAAAATCATTTCATGTTATATCAGAGTCTGATTAGCTTACAGTATTTTATATGCTGGACATTACTAAAGGCAACCTTCAAAATCCATTACACTTTGCAGATATTTTTACGATTTTGCATGTAATTCCCAGCTACGTATATGGGTGTATGATGTAGTAAACATTGAAAAAGGGTCTATGTCAAAATGACTTTTGCCTTTCAAATAACACTTTTTAGAAGTTATAACCACCTTTTATATAGACTTAAAATATTTTTGGAAGATGTTACTTATTATTATTTTCTAATTGTTTATTACATTATTAAGCAACTTCTATTTATTTGAACTATTCTTTCTCCCATCCTGACCCTTGGTTCTCCATTACTTACACATGCATCTTCCTTTCTATTGCCTTTCCTTATATTACATTAAATAAAAATACTATATGACTTCTGGTCATTGTCATTGGACACTTAGGTCCTTGTGTGTGCCACCTATTGGTACAACTCTTTAGAGAGCAAATAATTGTACATGTTTATGTATGCATAATATATGGCATGGGGTTGGAATGTTGTCATCCCTTACCTTGCTTGTCATTTAAGAGAAACAAAGCAGAAACAACAGTGGACCTAGGTACAAAATGACCCAGGGATTCCTTGTTCCTGTGTTAGCTGAACTCTGTAGCTGGATTATCAATCTTGCACAAGACACAGAAGGTGTATTGTGCCTGTTACATTGGTGCAGATACTACTGCAGCCAAATGAGCCATTTTATTTTTTTAGCTGAAAAGTTTTATTATAGATCACATAGGAAATTTAAAAAATCAGAAAAAAAATACCAAATAAATACATAATATACAGTATGTGCAGGGCTGGGTTTCATTCAACAATCTTGCAATTCCACCAAACCTGGAGCATAGAACTGTAGTGTCCCTTAAAGATTTGGGGTCATTAGTTAGATATATTTTTGTGTTGAGGTCCTGCTCCCATTTGAACATGTAGTTTAGTTTTTTGTTATTGGAGGAGAGTTGGTCGAGCATTTTTTAAACTGGAGAGTCCAGGTTCTACTGGAACCTGTAGGCATGTGGATTCAAAACCTGTTGCCTGCCATATTGCAAGTCCCATTATCTTTTGCCTGTTCCATATATTTTTCTTGATTCTATTTTTCCCACTGTCTGTTGTGATCCTTAGCTGTTTTCTCTCCATATTTACATTACTTTGATGCATCAATCCTTTCCTATTAGTAATGCCTTACAATAGTAATAACAGTAATAAATACTGCAAGAAATGTAAGGACCATTGAGTCAGGAACAGCTACTGAACAAACATTGAGTACAAACTAATAATGAGCATGGCATTGTAATAAAGTAATAATTGTAAGTAATAACATTTACAGCCTTCATACAGTATTTGTGCAGTAAAGACTGCTTTAAATTATATACAAAAATATGGAAAGGTGTTTAAAACACATGAATATTTTCAGTTTATGTGCTGCTTAGCAACACTCAATCCCATAAAACGTGTAGACTCTATGGTTCAAGGACCCATGCATTTGAGTGCCAGCAATGACCATATATCTACTCAAGACACTTAATTACTTCTCCACTAATTGTTAGGTATTTGGTAATGGGTTATTGTAATGTTGTAATGTGCTGTTGTAAGAGCAAATGTTGCACTACTATAGATATATATTTGTATGAAATGTTATGTTAATAAAGTCAAACATTTTATTTTTGTGTTTCCACAGCCTGGCTCTCATGTTTACACAGATACTTGTGAAAACTGTATCTGTGCACAAAATGGAAACAACTTTACAATAGCCTGCAACCCAGTTGTCTGCAACATACAGTGCCCAGCTGTAAGTATTGTGCAATGAGAACTTTATGAGAATATTTTAATAATGTCAAGGGGCATGGCCTTCTTTCACATCCTCTTATAATATACAATGTACTGTACAGATGTAATAAAAAATCACTTGGATTGATTTATGTATAATAAATAGATAACAGGAATGTGCAAAGTATAAAGTTTTGTTGATAGCTTCTTTTTACTTGAACAGGGTTTTGAGGTGAAGAAAAATTCCCCATCTGACTGCTGTGGTACCTGTCAACAAACCAGCTGTGTTGTGAATTATGATGGCTCCTACCGGCTTCTGAATGTAAGTTTAGCCATTGCTGAAATGTTTCATAAAGCAAATATATTAATCTAGCATGCATATTTTACTATATGAAGTTTTATGCATACATTTTTTTTGTTGTTTTTTTCATCAAGTTAAAATTTCAGTTAAAATAAATTATTGCAATTAATCCTACTTTATTTTTCTCTAATAATTTAGCCTGAAGATGCTCTGCCCTCCATGAATGATAACTGCACAATGTACAAATGCTCATTAATCAATGATCAGTTTGTCACCACTGTCTCTCAAATCTCTTGTCCCACATTAAATGAAGAAGACTGTGAGCTTGTAAGTAATTCATATGAAAGCTTTGCTATGCACCATACTAATTCACATGATGTCATAGTTTGCATAATATTGTCCTGTAAAAGCATAAGGTGCTATTTATATGGGTAGTTGCTTATAGAAAGCTATATACAACTTTAAATAGAATATATGTACATGTATCATGCCTGAAAGCATATTTTGTGCCAGCAGTCTCAGTGTATATTTGGCATTGTTTTGTTGTAGATGTTGTTCTAGGGAAGTGTCTAAGTCATAGGGTACTTATACAAATGTAGTTCTCTATAAAGAAGGCTACAACCCTATTGCCTATAATTTAGCATTGGAAGGCGTTTGTGAAAGTCATGAGTTATATTTTAACATACACTAACATTTGTCCCTCACAATACCAGGGAACTGTCCGGCTCTCACCCAATGGATGCTGTAAAACATGTAAGTCCTTTATGCATTTATTGTCCATGATTTTCTGTTTCCATTCTGTACCTTTTCATTCATCATCGTATGATGGATATATTCATCAATATACTATCCTATTTCTCTGCATATACCTACTCATTTCCTTCCATCTAGTAACAGGAGTTACCAAAATTGATTTAAAAGTTCCCTGGACAAGTAAAACATACTGTATTGCTGCTATTTGAAAAAATCAAGACATGAAATTGAAATCTTCAGTAAATTCAAGTTCACATTTACCAAATGTAAAAATCTTAATTTCAAATAAAAAACCTTGACAGCTCAAAGCTTCAATTTTCTTTAAAAAGTGAACGAGGAAGTGTCACTGAAAATGACAGCAGATCTTTTATTTGAGTTTCTTAAAACAATCAATATTTTACTATTTAATTGAGAACTAATGGAACAATTATATTGTAATTTTTTTTTTCACAATTATATGCAATCACAATTAACCAGTTTGAGTTACTTAAATATACTAGCAACTTAAGTAGTATTTTAGCACTTTTTTTCCATAATTGCATTTCTTAAAACATGAAAAATTGATATTACCTTGTCCATGTGATAAATGGAATAAATCACAAGTGTCAGTCTCAAGACATATTCAGAAGCTATACAATAACAAGATGAATACATCTGACAATACAGACATTTTATTGATTGCCTGAAATGTGGATGAAGTCAGTACAATGAATAGTATTAATCAAATCTTGTTTATGATAGCAAACTAGAAAAAAATATAAAATTTCAAACTAAAAATTTATAAAATTGCCAACTTGCCAGCTTGCATGTTGCATATAATTAAATACGTTAGATTATGTTATAAATAAATAAATTGGTCCTTCTTTAAATGGCTAAATATAACTATCACTACAGGTATCCAAAAGGACTCATCCTGCAAGGTACAGGCATTTGATGATTACTTGACCTACCAGGGATGCACATCAGTAACAAGGGTCAAAATGTCCCGCTGTGAAGGATCCTGTGGAACCTCTTCAATGTAAGATGAATATACTGCAGAATATGATTATATAAATATGTGGTACCAAAAATAAAATTGGGACTATAAGTTCATGTATACAGTTCTGTGTTAGTGATACTAAAAAATGTTTTACTACAATGAGTAAAGAAATACATTAATATTGAAGATGATGGGACCAACAATCGTATTCACTAAGTACTGCCTACTATTAAATATTACTATTAGTAATTTTGAAACCATTCCCAGATAAAGGCAACAATTTGAATAAAAACCATCTTGGAAAATTGCTTTTAATCTCATTATCTGGATATCCTGAACTTTTAGCCCTCAAATTCAACCCTAGTATGATTTTCGAAGAAAAATCCAACAAAATCGAGCATCAAATTTGAAGGATTTTACTGCTTTTCAGTTTCTCAATAAAATCAAACGATCGAACGATTTTACGAAAAAAACAAAATTTCCTTCGAATCATACGAATCGAACAATCGAAGTGTTCAATCGTACAATTTTTATTCGATAAGAAAACTTTTTTAAAAAGCCTATGGGAGCTTGCTATAGGCATATATATAGCAATTTGGTAGGTTAAATCTGGCGAATTGGGCCATCGAATAAAAATGTAAAGGGCAAGTACTTCGATCATCGAATGGTCAAATGAATGAATAGATTTTTATTCAATCTATTTGAATCATTCGATACAATCAAATTTAGCAAATTCGATGATTGAAGTGGCCAAATTTAAAATTCGAAGCTTCAAAAAAAAATTTAATTTTACAATTCAATCGAATTTTGAATCCATTAGAATCCTTCACACGAATTTAGTAAATCTGCCCCTTAGGGGGTTGTTTATTAAAGTTCGTATTTTAGGATTTTTCTACTATAAAATTCACATTTCTAGTGAAAAAAACAACAGATTTTGTTATTTATTATACCCTGAGGATGCAAAAAGTCCCTTAAAATCCAGCATCTCAAACCTGACAAGTTTGTATGTAAGTCATTCGGATAAGTCCCAAATATATCCGGATCTGCACTGGGTTTCATGCAAAAATCTGGAAATTTTGTGGTTATAGGGCTAAACTCTGCAGGATTCAAATTGTTGTATGGTTTTCACAATTTTTTCTAGTTTTTTCCCCACACTGGAATTTTTTTAGTGAACCTGTTACCAGCTTGGTTTATGCAAACATACAGTCAGTGGTTACTTATCAAAACAGTACTGTATGTCAAAATGATCACTAGATATATTAGGCTGTGAAATCATTAATCTTTTCTCACTGACAGTTTCCAGTAGTAAAATTATACAATTATTACTGCACAGAACTCTAAATGGTTAATGTTATAAAAAGACTTATATTTGCTCACATCTATAAACCAACTTATCAGATGTTTGTTTTCAAACAGCTGACCAGTAACTTCAACCTGCTTATCAGTAGCAATGGGTAACTAGAGAAGTGGCAAATTGAAGAATATTTATTACATAACCCCCAAATTGGTTATCATTGGATTCAATAAAGTTTGTAGATGTAGCAGTCAGATACCCACAATACTTTAATTTTAACTCAAATATATTTCCTCTGTCTAGGTATTCGGTTGATGCACAGGCTATGTCCCATACATGCTCTTGTTGTCAAGAGGTTCAAACTACAACAAATAAAGTGAAGCTGCTGTGCCCTGATGGAACATTACTTGATCATAAGTACATTGATGTGCAGGAATGCCAGTGTACTGGTTCCAAATGTCCAGATGGAAATGTATAGTCTGAAAATGTAAACCTTTAACAAGGTATACTACAGTATGCATGCCCAGATGGAAATGTATAATCTGACATTGTAATAGAAAAAGTAGAAAAAAATGTTACAAAAATGTTAAAAAACTTTTGTTTCACAATCATTATGCATTCATACAAATGAATTGTCAATTTTTATGATTTATAACTTTGCCTCCTAAAATTAAAGTACATTCTCATATAATGCAAACAAGCGTGTGAAAGATTTATTTTTAGGATTTTTCTAACACTAGTACAACTGAAATCTTCTAGTTCAGTAATTATATGAAATTACTGGTGGTTTAATGCACAAATTAACATCACTGGTTTGGGTGCAGAGATGGATTGAACAACTGCATGCATTATGAAGTATGGGCAAGATTGACTGAATAGTGATTTAAATTTAGATGGATCACTAGCAAATATAAAAATACATTCTTGTGCAAGGGAGGACGACTGAGATAGTGGGGCTCATTTATCAATATTGGGTGAAGTTGAACCTGTTATACCTATAGCAACCAATCAGTGATTAGCTTTTATCAGAAAGCTGCAAGCAGAACAAAACAATGCAGAGGGAATAAAAATCATAGTAGAAGGATATTTTATAGGTTTTTATATGAGTACGATGTATAAGAGATAACTTCATAAGTGATGAGAAAGGGTAAACATAAAAGAGGGATATAGAGAAGAATGTGGTAAAAGGACAGAAGAGAAATATTGAAGTAAAAAATGTGATGCATAAAGATAAGTAAAGAAAGGCTTTCGTATGCACAAGGAAATAAAATTAATTATCAAGTTCAAAATGTGTTCAATACGAAAAGGGAGAATAGTACTGTATAAATGAGGGGGGATAAACAAAAAGCATTTATTAAAAATATTTAAAAAGTGAGAGCAACATATTAGTATATAATTGCATAGAAGTAATGGGTTAACGGGGAGCAGTTCAAAGAGAAAACAAAGGAGGAATGGTGAGAGGGTGTCAATAGGAGAGTAAAATAGGTAAAGGTAGTTGGATTGAGACAATAGTGCACAAGGGAATAGAACAGAAAGGCTCCCTTTGAATATTGATCAAAAGGACAGAAAAGAAAGGAGTACTAAGATATTGTTAGAAGAAGAGTGAAAAGAAAGGGGAAGACTATGATGGTTGCACACTAAAATAGAAGGGTGGGGAATTTGAAAAGAGAGATAATAGAAAGGCAGTGTGAGGAGGAAACTGAAATAATGAAATGATGGAAAGAAGTAAAAGATTAAAAGAAATTAAATATGAGGAATGAAAAGACTACTGATCAATAGCAAATTAAAAGGAGAATACAACTGGAGTGAGTAGAAGAAAGGGTGCAAAAGGTGCACAAGCAGAGGTATAGGCAGGAGATAAGCAGTAAATGGAAGAAACAGCACTGGATGGAGAGTACCAAAAGAAAATAGATTAAAATTATATATGATTGGGTGTGTTCATGCATAAGTAAAAGAGGTAAAAGAGCTTTACGATGCCTTTGGTAACATGGAAAACATTAAAGCACAATTTGATTTAATTCAATTCAATGAATCTCCTAATTTAATTCCAGATTTTAACCTAAACTTCATTACAGTTTTCTCATGATAAACAATAAAATATTTTCATCTAATATATTCTGGTACATTAAATATGACATTCCAGTGAAAATATGCACACTCAGAACTTCAAATGAAAATATTAATATGAAGAAGAAAATAAACTCTTTTGCATAGGGCACAACATGTTATTCCTTAGCATGTAATGCTTGCAGTTTATTATAGGTTTTAATCACAGAGAGAGCAAAGAGAATGGAGGCACTCTGGGCTAATAAAACTCTACCCATATAAGATCATAAGCTTAAATACAGATGCAAAGATCAATAAGCCCTTCCCAACAAAGAGCCAACAAATTTGAAGTCATAGAATAGATAGATTTCACACACTGAAAATAATCATAGACACACAGGTGGAACTGCAAAAACACTACTCGGTGTATCTCTGTGCGGCTATGTACACCGCCATCTTGGATCTGAAGCAGAGCACTCCACAACTGAGTGCTTCTAACCGTACCCTCTCCCCCAGGGGAGGCCACTGGACCACTATGACCAGACTACTGATGAAACTGTTTGTAAAAAGCCTACATCAACCGTGGATGAAAAGAGCTCCTGGAGAATATTGAATTTTCTCAACCTCATATCCTTGTTGGTCATTAACAATGACAGGAGTAAGTAGAGATTTTCTGAAAGAAAATCAATTAGAAGTAGAAGGTTTAATAAGAGACATATTAACCACAGTGGAGATGCCCATCTCATGAGGAAGCTGGAATCAGACATATTTCAAGACTAGAGAAAGGACTACCAAATTTAGTGCCCAACTTGGGTGAAGGGAGCTTGAGATGGATATTTTTCTTAGTTTAAATCTTGTCCCCAACTGAGTATCGAAGAGGGGATTTACACTTCTTGTTGGCATAATTCTACATAAACTCTAAGGGGGGAATGTAATTAAATTCGCAAAGAGCAAAAGAATGGGCATCAATAAGATTAAAAATCCACATCTCTTAATGTAATATTGTTCCTTAAACTGTTATTGCATTGCGAATTTTAATTGCGCATTGCGACTTTTAATTGCGCATTGCGAATTTTAATTGCGCACCCTTAAGAAGTGCTTGAAGGTGTCGTAATCTTTAGGAGCAAACATAACGACTTTTTCAGTAAGAAGTTTTATTACATTGACTGCGCATTGGCGCAAGCTGTAAAATTCGCAAACTCTCTTCCACTGTCGGAAGTGGTCAGTAAAACAGTTTCCGGTTTCGCAAAAGCTATATTAAATTCGCGCAGAGCAAAAATTGTTCGCACAGAGGCATAACTTTTCGCATTGCGAATAGTTTTTGCCTTACCGACTTATATTACATTCCCCTGTTATACTCTTAAAGCCTCTCTCATACTCTTATAACCCTACATACACTCTTATAACCTCTCATGCATTTGTACATGTATATTTTACTTTACATGGTGTATATTGAACTTCACTGTGATACTTTTTACAGTTTAGTAAGCACTGTCTTTTTTCTCTTTCCCCAGTTTCACATTTTCCTCTTTGTTCATAAAATGGATGAATACCTCCCAACATTTGGAAAATGGAAAGAGGGACAAAAACATTTGCAAATGAAACATTTTTGGAACATGCCCATGTTATTGCCATACCCCCTAAATACCACATCCTTTTTACAAAATTTGGCGGGCTATAGAAAGTTTGAACACATTTCTGGGGGTTTTAGGGATTAGGGTTTTATGTGTTATTACAGTTTTGCTAATAAAGGTGACTTGCCCTTTAAAGGAACAGTTCAGTGTAAATCTAATTCTCAAAAGAGCAAACAATTTGTTTTTTATATTCAATTTTGAAATCTGACATGGGGCTAGACATATTTTCGGATGGAACTACTTTCTGGCAGGCTGTAATTTCTCCTACGTAATGTAAATGAATTAGTCTCAGTGGGACTTGGCTTTTACTATTTTACAAAATTTGGCAGGTTATGAAAATCTAAACACATTTCTGTAATTTGTATTTGTTATTACACTTTTGCTAATGAAGGTGAAATGCCCTTTAACTTCTTATCTTATCTAAAACTATTACAAAAGTTTTTTAAGTATCTATTCTGGGCTCTCGGCCAAGAGCCAATTAAGTTTGTAAAAATGTTGTATCTTTTTCTGGCTGTTCAGTGCAGCAGATCAAAGAGAAACTCAGGTTTTATTGATACTATCTGGGTTGAGCTGTCAAAAAGTGGGACTGTCCCACTCAAAACGGAACAGTTGGGAGGTATGCAACACTGATGTGATTATTAAATATGGATGTGACAGAACCCTGTATAATAGAACTGATTTTTATTGTTCATTATGGATGCAGCAAGCTGGAAAATAAAATCTTTAAAAAAAAAAATAACCCTTTATATACAAAATAATTCTCCAATGAGAATTCCACCTGGTCTGTGTAAATCTGGAAGATTTAAGCATAAGCTTTGAAGCAGCTTTTATGTTAACCACATGTGTAATTATAGTGTAATGTAATGTAGGGAAGAGTTATTAACCCTTTTCCCTTAATGCACCACACTATGACTTTAAATTTGGGACAACTAAAAACATGGTTGCTGCTTGTACTGCAGTTATCAGCCGAAGCCTGTCCAATTTGCTTCTGACATTGTGACCTCTCCGAAGAAGTTTTTGGAACCAAAATGAAAGTGAGGCAGATCTTTTCTAGGAAGAAGAAAAATGCATGGAATCTGCACATTAATACAGAGAATCAGCCTGGGATTTCTCCTTCTCTCCTGTATGTTCCTGCTGATTTGTACAAGTGGGGAGCTGGGGTTTCACCTGTAGAATATTTATCTATAGTCAGAGTGCAGGGAGTGAGTTAACCCTTTCCATTCAGCCATTATAATGAATTGAATGGTGTGCATATTACTAGGGAAGTAATCCCTGTAGGATAGATAGGACTTCAGCCCAGTAGTGAGTTATCAGCATGTACACTGGATCTGGATTGTGGATTTCCCATCAGCCTCTGGGACACTGCCATGGATCTCCTCAGGATTTCAGGAAGCTTTTCCCTACACCAGCATTTCAAGCTCAGTGTAGATTAGAGCTGCCAGACTGCTTTGCTGCATCTTCCCTGCCTCACAGGATTTACTGCTTTATCACTACCACTGGGAATTGGTGAGCCCTTTTACTTTACACATCATAAGGTGCATTAATTAATCATTGACTCCCACATAACCTCAGCAGGTTTTAGATGGTGTATTTTTGGATTCAAGCTATATCTAACACAAGTAACTCAAAACAACTGGACTTGTTGAGAAATTTTAATGAAGATGTTTCACTTCTCATCCAAACAGCTTCTTCAGTTCAACTGACTGGTGTAGGGGAGTTCTCGGCATATAGACTCTTCCAACAATCCAATCACAACGGTACATTGTAACTCTTCAGAGAGGTGACATCTGAAATTCACAGAGGTGTTGCTTCTGTGTAGTTACTGTGATAGGATTACCAATGTGTCATGCATACAGTTGAGGGTCTTTTTCACAGCAGCCTAAATACAGATTATATATATATATATATATATATATATATATATATATAAATCCACAGTCCCAGGAGCCGGCACTCTTGTATAAAGACAAAAAATGCCTGGGTGCAAAAAGCCAACAAGGTAAAGTAACTAGCATAGAAAAAAGGCTTGCACTCACAGGACTTACCAAAAGATAATTATGTTTATTTGTGAAGAAAACGCCTAACGTTTCGGCTAGCAATATATAAATATATATATTTATGCAGTATATGTCTTTCGGCAGTCGTACTTTGTTCTGGATTAACATGACTAATGGGTACAGGGTGAAATTTCTCTGGATCTGCACTCCAAATATTCAGTGAATCAAAATATTTTTATTTGTATATATTTGTCCAACATTTTGACCCATCTTGAGAAAGGTGGGCCAAAACATTGGAAAAATATATGCAAATAAAAATATTTTGATTCACTGAATATTCGGAGGGGCCGAAACGTCAGTCCACAGTTTCTAAATAAATATAACTTTAATTATTTTAAGACCTGAGAGTGCTGACCTTCTTTTTGGTGCGTATGATTTAATTACCCAGGCAACTTATTTTACTTTTACGAGAGTGCTGGCACCATTCGGATTGCTGGAGTACACCTAGGGCCCAACGATCAGATCAAAATGGAGGCGATATGGGCGGTCGGATCGCGGGGCCGCATACATGCACAGATGTGCCCGCGATCCAACTAGGGTTTTTAGCCTGCCCGAATGAGATCTGGCCTCCTCCATCCGCCCATCAGGTTTTCCTATTATTAAGTAATTGTTATGTATTGTACCACCACAGTACCATCAGGTGTTGCAGTTTCAGAAGTTTATTTTGTCTGTTATGTACTTCATGGACAGTGTTAAAAATTAAAACAAAATCATTACATAATAATAATATAATAACATAATAATAGGAAAACCTAATGGGTGGATGAGGAGGCATTGGGACTTGCTTTTTTCTTTTAATTCTTTCCTTCAGTATATCCTCATTCTGTTCATGTTTAGTTTATATTTTTCAATTTATTGATTTGGTTAAAAAAATCGTAAATTAAATTAAAAAAAAAATGACTGTTTATAAACTTCAAGCCCTTCCATGGTGAGAATCAAACCACAAATCTTTTGGTATCATAAAACAGAGCTTTAGCCCTTTGAGCTATTGCTCAGTATCAGAGAAGTTTTTAATTACATTTTACATAAGGCTGCCACAATACCTAAAAACAAAAACCAATGCACAAGACAGAAAGAGGGACTGTGGCCACTGCTTCATTTACTCTCCTCCATAATAAGAAACTGCTGCCCCGCACAAATCTAACTAAAAAATGTAAAAAAAGTAAGTCTCACGAAAATAGTCAATTTTGTTAATATGTTTTGATTAAGAGATTTGCTTTCTTTTGGACAAGTCTCATGTATAAGGCAATTCCTATTGGCTGGTGATGTCACGTGAAAGGGCAGAAGAAAGACGTTTCGGATTGCCTGATGCAGTTTTTTTTTCCCAGAGGCATTTGGCAAAGCAGCACAGAAGATCACAAAATGGCAGCCTCAGTGAACGAATGTCGATGCGCTCGAACAGGTAATATACTAATCGATTTAAAATTTTCCCCACACAGGAAACAGAGCAAAAGCATGAAGAAAACACTGACAGGTTTTAAAAAATGTTTAATAGAGGTCAGAATCATTTTAAGTGGGAGATCTAGAAGTGGAGCTACAAACACCAGAGTTTCAAACTAAAGGAGGTTCAAACTATTTCAAAAGTTTTTTTCTAAACTCTAATTTTTTTTAATTCCTGTTTTGATCCGGGATAATGAGTCCTAGCAAGATTGAAGGTCTGACCCAGTGCACAATCTGCCATATGTATGCATTTTTGGAACAAGAGATCTAAAATGCTTACCTCTGTGGTGGATGTGAGCAAATTGCCACTTTGGAGGATCACGTTAGTGCACTAGAGGAACAAATTGCAACACTGCGGTCGATTGACAATTTTGAAAGGAATCTTTTGCTCACTGAGCAGGACCTAGTGGGGTTAGATAGTTTGGGGGGAACAGAACAGCAGCAGGATGTTGAGGCAGCTAGCTGGGTGATAGTTAGAAAATCTAAGGTGGGCAAAAGGAAAAGGGACACTGGGTTTATACATCCCAACAGCTTTGCCAGATTGTGTGAAGATGATGGGAGAGTGAACTCTGAATTGGCAATTCTAGATGGGGCTGATCTCTCTAACAGCCGGGAGACCAGTTCCTCTAGTAGTGGTGGGAAGGAGAGCAGAGTCAGGCCTAAGCAGATTGTGGTTGTAGGTGATTAAATTATTAGGAAAGTGGATAGGGTAATCTGTCATCCAGATCGCTACAACCAAACAGTTTGCTGTCTACCTGGTGCCAGGGTTCAGCATGTGGTTGATCAGGTAGAAAAATTATTTTGTGGGGCTGGGCATGACCCAATGGTCTTAGTACATATCAGTACTAATGACCAGATAGATGGTAGATGGAAGACCTTAAAGAGTGAGTTCAGGGATCTAGGAACTAAGATTAAGGGAAGGTCTTCCAATGTCATTTATTCAGAAATTTTGCCCGTGCCACATACAAGTTTAGGGAGACAGTGGGAGCTTGGTGGAGTTTAATGTGTGGCTCAAGTCTTGGTGTAGGAAGGAAGGGTTTGGGTTCCTAGAGCTCTGGGCTGATTTTTCCTTGGGGTACAACCTATACAATCATGACGGATTGCAATTCAATGGAAGGGGGTCTACTGTGCTAGGGGAAAGAATGGCCAAGAGGTTGGAGGAGGATTTAAACTAGGCAAGGGGAAGTGTTGAGAGAAATAATTATGGGGAAGCTAGGGTAGATGGGGTAGTGGGATTAGTAAAGGGTCATGGGGAAGGAGTGAGGGGGGATACAGTTTACCAGCTAAGAAGGTCCCTCTGTTACAAGGATAACAGACTAATACTAACTTAACATATAATGTAATGCACATTTAAAAAGTAAAAGTAGTAACTTCCGCTGTATGCTGGCAAATGCACAAAGTTTGTCAGGTAAAATGGGAGACCTAGAATTCATTGCATGCTCTAAAAATTATGATATAATTGGTATAACTGAGACCTGGTGGGATGAAACATGTGACTGGACTGTGATTTTAAATGGTTACACCCTTTTTTAGGAGGGAGAGAGTGTGTTTGTATGTAAAGCCTGCATTAAAGCCATACAACAACCATTGCTAGAACTGGTGAGGGTGTGGAGATTTTGACTGGCCAAAAGGTTACAAAGAACATTTTAATTGGTTTATGCTATAAACCACCTTGTATAAGTGACGGGTATGAAGCCCAGCTACAGTACTTTTACAAATAGAAGCGGCTTCACAACTAGGTCAAGTTATTATTATGGGTGACTTCAATTATCCGGACATTGACTGGGGTAATGGGGTTGCCAAGACAGAAAAAGCTAATAGGTTTGTAAATATGCTAAATGACAACTTTTTCTCCCAGCTCATTCAAGAACCTACTAGGAATAACTCTCTTTTGGATCTTGTAATAACTAATAATACTGAACTCATTTCTACCACTTGTGTGGGTGAGCATTTAGGAAATAGTGATCATAATATGGTCTCCTTTGAGATTCTGTTGCAGAGGCAACTCTATAAGGGAGTAACTAAAACATAAAATTTCAGGTGTGCAAACTTTCACAGGGTTAAACACTGGAAAAAAAATGGGAAGTCTTTAAAATGTGCTCTGTACTGGGTCCCTTGCTTTTTAACTTGTTTATTAATGAACTGGATGTGGACACTGAAAGTACGGTTTCTATTTTTCCAGATGATACTAAATTGTGCAGAACTATAGGTTCCTTGCAGGATGCTGCCAGTTTGCAGAGTGATTTTTCTAAGTTGGGAAACTGGGCAACAAACTGGAAAATGAGGTTCAATATTGATAAATGCAAGGTTATGCACTTTGGCAAAAATTATGTAAATGCAATAGGGATGCACCGAATCCAGTATTTGCTTCAGTATTCAGCCAGGATTCGGCCATTTTCAGCAGGAAAAGGATTCACCCGAATCCTTGTGCATGGCCAAACCGAATCCGAATCCAAAAATCATGTGACTTTTCGTCACAAAACAAGGAATTAAAAAAAATTTTCGGTCGCGTACTTTGTGCGGCGCACACTTTTACCCTTCCCCTAGCTAATTTGCATGTCCAAAATAGTGGATTCGGTGCATCCCTAAAATGCAAGTTATACACTAAACGGCAGTGCGTTGGGAGTTTCCTTAAGTGAGAAGGATCTTGGGGTTTTTTATAGATAACAAGTTATCTAATTCTGGGCAGTGTCATTCTGTAGCTACTTAAGCAAATAGGGTTCTGTCTTGCATAAAAAAAGGCATAAACTCAAGGGATGAAAATACAATTATACCTCTTTATAGATCCCTAGTAAGACCTCATCTGGAGTATGTAGTGCAGTTTTGGACTCCAGTCCTTAGTAGGGATGGCGCATACTGTTCGCGAAGTTCGCGAATGTCGTGCGACGTTCGCCATTTTGGGTTCGCGTTAGTTGGCGCATTTTTTTGCCCTCTCAC
>CM044437.1:17247303-17272858 GCA_024363595.1 Xenopus borealis | reverse complement strand
TTAGCTTTTAAAGTTCGCCTTCCCATTGAAGTCTATGGGGTTCGCGACGTTCGTGAACCGCTCGCATTTTTGACGCAAGTTCGCGAATATGTTCACAAACTTATGTTATGTTCACAAACAAAAAAAATGCTCTGCTGTGTGATGAAGTGATGGCTGGCTCTGTTTTTCTGCTTTTCAAAAGGGGCTTGGATTATTTTTTGGACATACAGTACATAATATCAAAGGATATTTTGATACTAAACTCTACAGTTGGTATATCTATTGGCATATATAGTTTGTGTGAAAGAGTGGAGGGGTGTGTGTGCATGCTGGGTTTGAATTTGGAGGGGTTAAACTTGATGGACTTTGTCTTTTTTCAACCCAATGTAACTAAGTAACTATGTAACTATGTTAGTTTTTGTTCTAAACAAGTATAGAAGCAAGTTTCACCTTTTGTACTTCCTGTCACTTTCTGCTCTACAGAACCTCAGAGGATCTGATAAAACAGATTACCAGTCCACTGAGAACACCCTTAAAGGATAACTAAACCCTAAAAATCAATAGGGCTACAAAAGTTTTTTTTATATACACAGCTAAAGTCTCAGCTTCTCAACTAACAACGATTATCCAGGACTTTAAAACTGTCACAGGGGGTCACCATCTTGGAAAGTGTCTGTGACACTTACATGCTCAGTGGACTCTGAGCAGCTGTTGAGAAGCTAAGCCTAGGGGTTGTTGCAAATGATGAAGCAGAAAATTAGGTTGGCCCGTAATATAATCTGATGCTACAGGGCTAATTATTAAATTCTGATGCTAGTTGGAAGATACCAAGTGTACATTTGGCAATCCCCCATTCCTCAGCAGTGCAATGCATTTTCAGATGGTTTGAGGCAAAAAAAACACGTTTAATTACTTGCATCTAAAGTTTATTTATGCTGACATTTACAAAAGAATTGGCAAGAGAACTTATAATAAGACAATGAATTCCAT
Organism: Xenopus borealis; assembly: GCA_024363595.1. Taxonomy (NCBI): domain Eukaryota; kingdom Metazoa; phylum Chordata; class Amphibia; order Anura; family Pipidae; genus Xenopus; species Xenopus borealis. The sequence goes on along the minus strand of CM044437.1, from coordinate 17,271,889 downwards.
GTTAGTATGCAGCTAGAATCTGGTTATGCTATTATCTAGGATACTGTAGATAACAGCTTGTGCTTCATTATACATCTACAGAACAACTGAAATTTAAATGGTTCTAAAATCACAAAGAATAAAGAAGTATAGATTATGTGAGCTTTGCACAATTTATCTAACTTTCAGTCTCTGCTCTCTCTGCTTTGAAGAGAATCTTAACCTGCAGTGTGTTTACTTTTTGTCTGATGACTTTTCTACAGATTTACTGATTTGGCTTAATTCTGAGGAGTGCAGGCTGCTCCAGCACAGCCACAACTCAACACATCAACATAGCTGTAGTTCTGGCGTCTTCCTTTAGCACATAGCAGTTGCACATTCTTTGTAACAAACTCCTTCTCTTTGCAGCATGAGCATTTCTGATCCAAACCATTGGATGACATTGAATACCTGCGGAAAAATGGATTAAAGTGATTTACGGGAAAACAATATCCCCATGTTACAGAAAAATTATTTAAGGAGTATGCTCCATATAATGAAGCTAAGTATCTAATAAAAATTTTTTTTGCATATAAGCAACTCCTCACTAAAGTCGAAGTAAACTGTTTCAATAGGTGACTGAATAAAGCAACCAAAAAATGACTACTATATATAAAGGCTAATTATTTTATCAGTTATCAGTATTCATTTAAATGCAGTGTAGTGATGGAGAAATCTTGCCAAATTTTGCCAAATGGTGAAAAAGGGCATAAAAGTCAATGGGTATCAGAATAAACAAATTTTTGTCGAAGAGGATTTTTTTCCAGTGACTTTTTGATACAGTTTTGCAAATTTATTCTCTAGTGGCGAAACATGGAATTCACCCATCACTAATGCTGTGGTTTAATTGGAGATTTACCTTAGATTTTTCGGCTCTGCATATGAACAGACAGTCTTTAAATAGAACTCTGGGACTCTGGTGAGCTTGCTTACTCACAACAGGGTGAGTGTTGTCATTTGCCTTTTAATTTTGTTTAATTATGACATTGAGGTATCTAGGTATAGTTATGGCATCTGTTATCTGGAAAGCCATTATCCAGAAATCTCGGAAATATGGCAAAGCCATCACCCATAGACTCCATTTTAATGAAATGATTCTAATTTTTTAAACTTATTTTCTTTTTCCGTGTAATAATAAAACTGTACCTTGTATTTGATCCCAGCTAAGATATAATGAATCCTTATTGTATAAAGAACAATCCTATTGGGCTTTATTAATATATAAATGATACCTTAGTAGACAAAGTATGGAAATCCAAACTACAAAAAAATCCCTTATCGGAAACCCCAGGTCCGAGCATTCTGGATTACAGGTCCCATACCAGTACTATCTGTATTTGTGCTGATGATATTAATTGTGCAAAATTCTATGCAGGATGCTGCCACATTGCAGATAAATCGGACTAAACTGAAGACACAGGCAGCAAATTAGCAGATGACGTTCTATTGTAATAAATACAAGATTATGCACTTTGGCAGAAATACATTCAATTTATACACTAAATTGTAGATTGTAGGGGCATCATTAACTGAGATGGATTTGGATATTTTTAGAGATACCAAACTGTTTGCCAGTCTGCATCAAGTGATGAGAACACCATTTAGCCTCTTTGTAGATCCCCGGTAAATCTTCATCTTGAGTGTACTGGGCAATTTGGGCCCCAATTCTTAACAAGGATATTAATGAACTTGAAAGAGTGCAGAGACATGCAACTTAACTGGTAAAATGATTTGTCCAATTAATGTAAGAGTAAAGACAATCAAGTTTAGGGTTATATTGTTGTTTTGAGGTGTTTTGAGGAGACATGGTTACTCTTTACAAGTACATCAAAAAAACAAGGAACTGAACTTTCCCTTAAATCAGTATAAATGTTTTTCAGTGTGAGGATAGTGAGGTTGTAAAATATCATGTTGGATGATGTTGTTAAGGTAATTTCTTGAACAGGCATAATATCCACAACTTAACATCTTAAGATCTACAGTTACTTTAGTATAGGTATGTGCATATACATATTATACTTGTGATAGAGCTGTAGATGTATGTGTATTTATATGCACATGGGTCATTTGGAAATGTTGAACTTGATGGATAGTGATCGGAATTTCTGTAGAAAAACCGCTAAAAATTAGCGAAACACCAAAGCCAAAATTTCGCTGGCGTTTCATAAATTTATTTGCCTGTGGCGAATCGTGGGAATTTGCTGCGAATTCGCCGCAGGCAAATAAATACGCCCATCACTGTTGATGGACTGTTATCTTGTTTTAACTCATTAACTATGTTACTATGTAACTATAATGAAATGTTATATAAAATTGTTTTCCTTCATTGTGTAGAATATGTATTATGGGTGGACAGTACTTTCAGTTTTTAAAGTAGGAGATTATAAATTAGTATAGAGTACTAGAAAACCACCACAGCTTTGTTGCCAGTAGAATACTATGTATAATTCATAATCCTCCCCTATTCCACAGGCCCCCTGCTACTGTGGGATCTGCTTCCCCTATAGTTATGCCACTGTTCATATAGCTGATAAATAAACTTATATACAATATTATTTTCATTATAAAATGCATGCAAGCAAAACTAATCATTGGATGAGTAACTTACATTGAAGATCCCATGCAGGGTCCTCCACAGTAAGAGAGTTCTACCTCAAGCACACAGCCATCTTGTTCAAGGACTGTGACATTCTTACGTATACTGCAGTCTTCTATGACCTCTGGAGGTGGTGCTACTATGAATTCTAAAAGAAAACAAACAATGGTTTGGAAGTTATACTTGGAGCTTGGTATATCTCCTTGTCCTTCTGGTACTGTCTTGATATAGTAGGATAGTATGCTGTATTTAGAAGTACAGATATTAGAAGATATTAAATGTATATACAGATGAAGCCACTTTGGATTGTGTGTTTGACACAGAATAACTTAACTCAGACTTCACACTTGTCTCATTTAACACAGAAAATTGTGTCACAGCATCCCATCTAATTAAAGTGTTCATCATTGTGAACAATGGTGCTTTGGTATGCTAATGAAAAGGTTAAATGCATTAAACGAGTTAAGAAAACTTTAACACACAAATCGAAGTGGCTGCATCTGTATGGTGCAGGTATATAAATATGGTAATTTTTTTTTTCATTTGTTTTCCCAGAACAAGAATGTCATAAACAATCTTACATTGCAGAAAAAAAGCCTGGGGGGGAAAAGTTTTCTCTGTTTGATATGTAGTGAAGTGATCGCTATTTCTTTGTTTTAGATCTCAGTATGTCTGCAGATTGTAGGTACCAATTCAGCTTTCACTGTTCATAAGACAATAATATTGGGCCCTGCTGGGCCTTTCCCAAGTATTATTTATAAACATTGCCTGAATATGTATATATGTATGTAAACAGTTTCACGTTATACTTATCTTTATATCTGAAAACTAATATTTTACATTTAGTTGTGTTAATTTAGGGGCAGATTTATTAAGGCTTGAGTTGTGTCTTCCATGGAAAATTGTACTTTTTGAGTTAAACAAAAATTCAAATTTTTGAGATTTATTATGGTCCCAGGAAATAGCTCAAATCTGAAAATGCTAAAACCTATTGAGGTCATGTAGAAGTCAATGGCAGAGGTTCCTTGAACAATTTAAAGATGTGAATAGTCTTCAAGATGTTTGTGTTTTTATGGAGGGCTTTGCCAGAAAACTAAATCAATTGGAGTGTTAGGAGCTTTTTTCCATTGAAAACTCGATCTATTCGTGTTTTTGTGTTGTTAACGCCAAACTCACTGATTCAAGTTTTTTCTTAAATTAGAAACCATTCGAGTTGTGAGTTCATTCAAGGTATAAAAAATTCTAGAATTCAACCTCTGATAAATCATCCCCTTAGTCTTCCATTATTTTTATTCTAATAAATTGGAAACAAACAATGGCTTCACATTCAGAATAAGTCACACAAAAGTGTTAAGACTAAACATTTCATCAAGTGCGCTGCTGAACTGTTGGCAGAGAGGACTAAATCATACTTACGTTTTTTAGGTGTGCATGTCCTACAGCAATTGTGAGTATCGTATGTGAGAGTACTCTGAAAGAAATTAGAAAAATTATTTGATCTACCCTACTCTGTTGCAAATAGTAAATAGCAGGTGACACTACTATACTGTACAACAGATTATAATATCAACATACCATGTCACATATAGAGATATCCAGTGGCTGGCAAACCTTCTCCACCATGGTGAGGATCGCAACACCATTTACTTCTCTGCACTCATAATAGGCACAAGTGTTATTAGGTACACTATATTTTTCACCAATCTATGTAAAAAATATACAAAAAAGTTTGATGTAGAAACTAACAAAAATATAAAATATTTAAGTATGACAGAATACCCTAAACATGTGTAGTTATGCTGAAACCAGGGATAAAGACAACGTTCAGGAAGATAATGTGTAAACAAGTTTGTAATAAGGCTGCTGTACCACTGGAGAAAGATCTATGGGATGTCACACAATGACCTGCTCCCACCTTTCTCACAAACAAACTGTCTGTCCTATGGAATTGTGGTAGTGACATCACTATGTCCTATAACAGAGATGAATGTTCACTTGAGCCACGACTGTATTGGCACCACACTACCTGCCATACATCCCCTGTACTATGTAGCAGATATTTAAGAGCAACTGTTTAAGTTAGTAAGTAATTATCTAAAACATCATTCCTATGGGATTTTTAGAGGTATATTTATCAACAGCTAAAAGTTATAGTTCATAATTTGAAAATACACCTCCATTAGGAATGAATATAGAGTGGGGGAATTTCACTTTTGATAAATCTCTCCCCATTCTGTGGTGATGGTAGGTCCAAAGTTACCTCATTTGCCGACACATACCTTTAATAAATGACACCTATACCTTTTTGTCCAAGAGCTTTCAACATTGATGGGAGTTCTTCCCCCCTATCTTCCATAACAAAAGAAGACCTATTTATAATTCAGTGTCATTTGTGTACAAGTTTACCTGTAAGTCTATTACTGTGTTTCTTGTATCTGTGACTCCTGTGTTTCCATAATTCCCTGTGTTTCCTGTCCCTTTTGAATTACCAGTGTTGTCTGTACTTCCTGAGCTTCCTTGGTTTCCTGTGCCTCCTGAGCTTTCATTGCTTCCTGTGTCACCTGAAACTCCTTTGCTTCCTGTGTCTCCAGAGACTCCTGTATCTGTGCCTCCTGTGTTTCCATAATTCCCTGAGTTTCCTGTCCCTCTTGAATTACCAGTGTTGTCTGTACTTCTTGAGCTTCCTTGGTTTCCTGTGCCTCCTGAGCTTCCATTGCTTCTTGTGTCACCTGAACCTCCTTTGCTTCCTGTGTCTCCAGAGACCCCAGTGCTTCCTGCATTTCCTTGGTTTCCATTAGATCCGGTTTCTCCTGTGTTTATATTTACATCGAAATTTCCCATCATGGTACATTTTAACTGGATAGGCACACACTCTCCACAGCACTGACCTGCTTTCATTTTGTATTCAGAACCCTAATTTAAAAAAAGTTTTCTAAAGTTACATGTTATTTATAAAAAATGACAACATATTAAAACCTACAGAGCAAAATTGCAAAATAAATCCTCTCAGCTGCAGTCTTTAGTTGAGGCTCTAATTTGAACTAGCATACATGATAATGCAGTTCTTCTAATGAATGCTTTGAATATTCTAAACAGCTGCATTACAAGGCCACTACAGATAGTATGAAACTAATTTCCATGTACAGGATCAAAGATAAATAGTGTATTATCATATGTTATGCAGAAAGTTTTATAACAATATACTTTGCATATATTTACCTTTCTAGAAAACGTACATGCCGATGTTTGAAGTTATGAAAAAATGTCAAGGCAGCAATTATTACAATGACCGCGTAGCCAGCATTAGAATTGAAAGCTTAACTTGTAAACAATTTACAAATGTTTTGGGCATGGGTGGCACATAATACATTCATAATAAGTAAATCACCTATTCATATTTCCATACTATAGAATTCTGGGATTCAACACAAAAAAATAATTATATATAAAATCTTTTTAATAGAAAAATGTGATCAGCTTTCAAAAACTGAAAATCCTTAGTAAAATTAAAAGGGGAAACTTACTTGTTTACAGGTCTTGTTACATACAACTGGCTGGCACTTTACTACATAGAATTGTGATCTAGTGTCCATTTCTTGAGAGCATTCACATTTCTGACAAGAATCTGCAGGTTGTGGGATATTTGATCCAACCTTAAAATATAGGACATAAACATACATAAATAGTATCTAGGATATAATATAAAAGTATGTCTGCTTCCCAATTAAGATAATATATTTTTGCTAATAGCTTTTTTTCACTTTTCTGCTTTGATCGTACATTTTTAAAAAATTTTATACATCCTATTTCTCAATTAAAACATTGATACAATTTTTACTGAACATGAAAATGTAACTAATGCCATCAACAGATCAGATTATCCAACTTCAAATTTTGTGGGAAGGTTAGGGTTATCTAAATATCTTCCATTTACCAACAGCCAGCAAGTTCCTTGCTTGTAGCTGCAGTTCAAAAAGGGATGCTGGGATTGATGGCTAACCCTTGGTTATTTTGGGAATATAAAATGAACAGTGTAACCAGAATTTAACTTTATCCATAAACTAAAATATCAACATAAAAATACTGTACATTTACCTGGTACACTTCACTTCCATGAACACATACAGCATCAGGGACTGTTGATACAAAATATAACTGTAAAAACATTGCTGGGTTAACTAATACAATATATGACTTGTAACTGTTATTAAAGCTACTCATTTCAGTCATTTATAAGATGTTTGCTGTGTGTTTTTAAAGGACCTTTTTATTAGGCACAGCATAGGCTGACAGAGTGGAAAGAGTAGAAAACAATTGATTGAGTAATCAGGATGGCAACAATGCATCAGATTGTCATTTATTTTACAGGGGTAGTTCTTAAGATTGGACAAGTGCCCTGTAGAATTGTATTGTATGAACTTGAATGCAACAAACGTGTCTTTTTGGTCTGTTTGAATGTTCCACTGAACACACAAACTTATAAACAATTGTCAAAGTAATTTTTTTTATGAGGAACTGCCACATATAAGAAAGGTAAAAGACCTTGGGGGAATATTGCTAGAAATGCTGTATTTTGTATACTAAACATAAACATGCACCAAAAGCCTAATTAAACAAATGATTTATGAATTCAAAGTTGGGAATTGTCATAAATTATCAAAACAGCACAAGTAAAATAATATCTGCTATAGAAGCAGATTCAGCAAGACTGATTAATAATCGGAATATGCAGACTGCACTGGGTCATGTGTTGTCATGTAATCTAATTTGGATTTTATAGTTATAACCAGTGGTTATAGCAAAATAATCCTTCAATGAGAATCCCAGTTTATGTTTAAATCTGACTCCATGATCTTTGTCCCTGCAGCTGGAGTTGGAAACATTAAAGAGGATGTATAGGCAAAAATAAAATCCCATTTTTACTTTATTAACTGAAAAAGAAAATTACCCCCAATGTACTACATTTTTTAATTAAAGTATATTGCAAATAAAAGTTAAAAAAAAAAAAGAAATATTCTTCATTAGGTTTCTATCACATTGCAAATCTTAAACCTTAAGACCTACTTGAAGGTGGTGTCAACTTTTACAACAAACAGTGTTTTCCTCCGATTGCTCAGTTTCCTCACTTATGCTGGCACTTATGACCCTGAGGAAGCCAAGCAATCAGTGAAACGTGTCGGGTGGACAGTGGGTGATCAGTTCCCACACACTCCCCATGTAGATAGGAAGGACTTTGCTAAGGAATGGATGGAAGGGAGGGTAACAGGTCTATAATTAGTTTGGCATGAGAAAGAGAGCTGCATGATTTAAATTTAAACGTACTTATAGTAGCAACTGCTCCTTAACTCCACCATTCCACTATATGCCTAGTTTTTAAGATGTTGCTTTTAGGGACATGGTCCCACACTAACTTATTTGAAAGTAGTAATTTATGTGATAGATTTCGCAGCATGTTTTAGAATATATTCAGTTAACTATATCTGAACTGGTTAGCTTGAAGTTAAGAAGGATGAAGGATGAAGTTAAGAAGTGCTGGTTGCATTATGCCCTGACTTTCTTCAGTTGGTGTGTTTACAGTTTAAGTAGACTAACAGCAATTCTTGCTACAATTAGAACTTTGATATATAATTAAAATATTCCTTTTCCAGGTGAAATTAAAGGTAAGGTAACTCCTGTTTCTCCTCTATATGCCTTAATCCTACAATCACTTTGTGGTGTAATTCACATTTTTTAGGGGTTATACATGACCCCAGGAGGGTGAAAGTCAAGACAACTAACATACCAAAAGCACTCCCATTTGTGCTCATTCCTGAAATAAATATTGCACTTAGTGATAAGTGCAGTATCAGGAGACACAAGAAGACCTGATGAAAAAATTCAGTGCTCAGTGAAAGAGCACACATTAGGAAGTGCTGCTGGTCCTGTTTACGCTGCCTCGCCTACCCAAAGGACAGGGCCTCAATGTGGGTTTTGCCTCCTGCTATTCCTTACCTTGCACTGTTATGAATTATGACAGCACCATCCTAGGATTCCCAAAAATCTTACATAGTGGTTTACAGCTACTCCTTCATAAATTGCTTCAGTGACACAGCACATTTGAAAATAGTGTATTATCCATCCCTATATTTACTGTTCTATATTGAATAGTAAATATATATATAATATTCAATTCCTGTGGAAATGTATACAATTGTTGCCTGAATCTCAGTTTGAAAAGTTTATTTAGCATACCTAAATAAAATACCCTCTATGTAAAATTGTTCTACAGGCTCACTTACCGCATGTAACATTAGGACAGGAGTTAATTTGTGATTTCACAGCAGCAACGCGGAAGCCAGTTGAGCAGTCTGGCATGAAGCACTGACATTCATTTGCTTTGGGGAAAGAAATGTGTTTAGTAAATGTTCAAAGAGTTTTCATTTTGTCTTCAAAACCAGCCATTGTAAAATATCTGGAGTTTTAATATTACTGTAGATGTACTGAGAAAATTTGCCATAGCTTTACAATAATGGGAAATCTACAAATTTTAGTCCCTTTAAACTACAACCCAAGCATCTGACCCTTCTGCCCTCCTGTGCTATATGTTATAACCTTCTAAAACATGTTCTCTATAGCAACGCAACATTAGTCTCTATTGCAATCAGTCTCTATTTTTAAGGTTTTAAAATTAACTTTGAAACTTAACCTCACAACTGAATGGGAAAATAGGGAAAGAAGGATAAATGGAAAGTATAAAGGTGATACGAAAATGGAATAGATTTTGAGAAATAATATTCTCTTTGAAAATGATCTCTACGAGGGCCAAAACATTGGATGCACAAATGATGGACTAATAAAGCTTTGTGGGTTCTCTATTACCCTAGACATATTTTGTCAATGTAATATACTGTAATAGCTCCATTAAAACTGAAGTGAGTTTTACATTGCATTTACAGATGAAGCCACTTTGGATTGTGCATTTAACACAGAATAACTTAACTCATCTATCCCATTTATCCCACTTAGCACAGAATATTGTGTCACAGCATCCCATCCAATTAAAGAGTTCACCATTGAAAACAATGGTGCTTTGGTATGCTAATGAAAAGGTTAAATGCATTAAATGAGTTAAGATAACTTTAGATAACACAGCATTTAACTCACAAATCCAAGTGGCTACATCTGTAACTTTATTCTTAGGAATGAAGTTCTCAAATTCACCATGCCAATTCTTTGCCTGTTTTATAGAATATGTATTGCTAATACACTTTTTTTTATTTTTTTATGTATTATGTAAAAGCCTTTGCAAAAAACTAGAAAATAGTAGAACTGACTATAGGTGATCTACAGAAATCACCTTTCAGTCTCCTAGATCAATATTTTCTAATGTTATGATGAAAACAGAGGAACATAGAAATGAGAAGAGTTCACTATAGCATAGCTGCAGAAATCTCCTTTCAACATTCAAGATCAATATTTTATAATGCCATGATGACTATTAATCATATTATGTTCCAATACAAATCTTTTTTTACATCTTTCTTATGCTTCAGTGGTGGTATTGCATAACACCTGGCACAAATTATTCCTAGTAAGTTTGCACATCATTACTAATATTTTATTGCACAACTCCACCATCAACAATACCTTGAATCTCCCAGTGGCAGTCAGCAAATGGCAAATACACAGTCTGGAGTTTTTCCCAACCTGTGCTTACTCCTTTTCCTTTCTGCCCTGCTGCTCACTCCCAAGCTTATGAGTCTTCTGCCATGCTCAATAGGTGGCTTTACTTCTTGCCAAATATGGAAGATGGCCATGGAACATACATGTTTATAACAAAGATTTCATTTGACTAGCACTCAAAAATTAAAGGCTTTCCTACTTAAACCAAGACAAAGTTGCCACATTATCAGGTGGTTTGCATTGGATTTTTGGCTATAAATAAGTGTATTAGAATTAAAAAAAACTAATACTAGCAACTTTTGTTTTGATGTATTGTCAATTGAAATCTATACTCACATGTACTCCTGGGAATGGGAATAAGTGTAAAAGTTGCTAATTTGGTGGAGTGTGTTTCACTTGATCCAGGTGTAGATGATTCAGAGCTTGATATTGAGACTGATCTATCAGGTGGAACATGTGACACTCTGGTAGAGTGAATCCCTCCTGAATTAGGAGTGGTGGATACTTCAGATGGCGGGAAAGTTATTTTTGTAGAGTGTATGTCACTTGATCCAGGTGTAGATAATTCAGAGCTTGATATTGAGACTAACCTATTGGGTGGAGTATGTGACACCCTGGTAGAGTGAATTTCTCTTGAATCAGGAGTGGTGGATACTTCAGATGGTGAGAAAGTGGTTGCTTTTGTGGAGCGTATGTCACTTGATCTAGGTGTAGATGATTCAGAGCTTGATATTGAGACTGATCTATCAGATGGAGGATGTGACACCCTGGTAAAGTGAATTTCTCTTGAATTAGGAGTAGTGGATACTTCAGATGGCGGGAAAGTTGTTATTTTTGTAGAGTGTATGTCACTTGATCCAGGTGTAGATGATTCAGAGCTTGATATTGAGACTACCCTATTGGGTGGGGTATGTGACACCCTGGTAGAGTGAATTTCTTTTGAATCAGGAGGGGTGGATACTTCAGATGGTGAGAAAGTGGTTACTTTTGTGGAGCGTTTGTCACTTGATCCAGGTGTAGATGATTCAGAGCTTGATATTGAGACTAGCCTATTGGGTGGAGTATGTGACACCCTGGTAGAGTACATTTCTCTTGAATCAGGAGTGGTGGATACTTCATATTGTGGGAAAGTGGCTACTTTTGTGGAGCGTATGTCACTTGATACAGGTGTAGATGATTCAGAGCTTGATATTGAGACTACTTTATTAGGTGGGGTATGTGACACCCTGGTAGAGTGAATTTCTCTTGCATCAGGAGGGGTGGATACTTCAGATGGTGAGAAAGTGGTTACTTTTGTGGAGTGTTTGTCACTTGATCCAGGTGTAGATGATTCAGAGCTTGATATTGAGACTGATCTATCAGGTGGAGGATGTGACACCCTGGTAAAGTGAATTTCTCTTGAATTAGGAGTGGTGGATACTTCAGATGGCGGGAAAGTTGTTATTTTTGTAGAGTGTATGTCACTTGATACAGGTGTAGATGATTCAGAGCTTGATATTGAAACGACCCTATTGGGTGGGGTATGTGACACCCTGGTAGAGTGAATTTCTCTTGAATCAGGAGGGGTGGATACTTCAGATGGTGGGAAAGTGGTTACTTTTGTGGAGGGTATGTCACTTGATCCAGGTGTAGATGATTCAGAGCTTGATATTGAGACAGATCTATCAGATGGAGGATGTGGCACCCTGGTAGAGTGAATTTCTCTTGAATCAGGAGTGGCAGATCCTTTAAATGGTGGAGAAGTTGTTAATTTTGTGGAGTGAATTTCGCTTGATCCAGGTGTTTTAAATGAAATACCTGTATCAGGTGTGGGGTAGCTTGATGCTATTCTGTCATGTGGAGAAGGTGATATAGATGAAGATGATTCTTTATTTGATGTAATTGTTGACGATTTTGAGTCTGGTAATGGAGGGTATGATTCAGTTGGCTTCCACATAAGGCAAGTTGTAGTTGGTGTTGGACCTGTAGTTGTTGATCCAGTTGAAGAAGATGTGCTGGCTGTTCTAGGGGTGCAATCAACATATCTTTGTGGCTGACATGTGTCATTACATAATGCATAATATTCACAACCAGCCTTGTCCATAATTGTATAAAGACGCTCACCTATATTATGGAGTTAAAAAAACATGGTTAAAATGTTTTGCATTGTACACATTACAGCTGACACCTTGTGTAGCTTTGTCCAATTAAACAGTAATAAAATATATGTAAAAGGCATGTTACCTACCAAATGAAAAGTTAAATACAATACAGATTAATATAATAAAAAGTGGGAGTATAATTCAGTCAATCTTTAGAAATAGGCTTCCACTCTTTATTATTATAAGTGGAAGTCTATTTGAACTGATATTTAAGACATCTATGTAACATATATTTTAATGAAGTATTTACTGCTAATGTTTGCTGAGAGAGACTTACCCTGGACAGTTAATTGTGTAATTTGGATGGAAATCCGGAAGGCCTAATTGCCAATCACTGTAGCCATAAAACAAATAATTGCACAGAGAAGCTAGAAAGTATCAGTAGACTGATATTTGCCTTCTCAGTCTATGACTAATAGCAGGGCCAGAATTAGGGGTAGGCAGAAGAGGCTTAGGGTGCAACCCAAAGGGGGTGCTTGGCAGGTACCTATTAAGTGTATTCTGCCTACCCCTATTCCGTGTTTGCGACACCTCTGTAGCTCTCCCTTCCCTCCTCCCTAGCACCCCTCCATCCTCCCCTCTACATCACTCCCTTCTGTCCTCCCCTCTCCATCACTCTCCACATTGTTCAGAGGCACGTGCACAGGTGGGTGACAGGCTGGCCGGTCGGGTTGCCTAGGATGACCAGTCGACTTGGCCCTGCCCTGACTGACAGGATTTTTTTTCACTTTTCCCCAAAAAGTGACAAATTACAAACTGCTTATTCAAAAAATATCTCCTCCCTTTAGTGAGGTTATCATACTGCTTGCATTGAAAAAAAGGTATTCCTTATAGCTTTCAAAAAGACAAGTGCCCTATATGTTAAAAATATATGCTTAAAACCCAATGCACGGCAATCCCTACCTGCCCATGTACACCTATTTCCACCCATTTCCACTAACCTGCCTATTCCCCATACAGTGCCTGCCCTCTCTCTGTTAACCATTCTGATGCCTCCTTGTATCCTCCCTCCCAGGAGGCCCCACTCAAAGGTAGGCAAAGACTTGTTAAAACTATACAGGAAGCACTTATGCAATACACTGTGCTGTATTTTCAAAATGGAGAACAAAGACCTAGTTCTTCCTTCTGTCTACAGAAGTATCAGCATTTGACACATCTGTTTAAGTGAGGGGTGCGAGGCATAAGCTATATAGAAGTTGCCTTACCTCCCCTAACCATACCCTAATGTGCATACCAGTAAGACATCCAGGATTGTAAGTAGCCAGTAAAAGTATTATTCAAAGTCGAGTGTGAAGCATTGCTCCTGCCAGAAGTCTAAAGTGATTGATCACTAAGGGGCACATGTTATGCTATTTAGTGCTCCTATACTTCCATCAGAGAAAGTATTAAATGATACCCCATATATTACAAATGTAATTTTTGAAACCCAAGATACCCATTATAATAGCCTAACAGACATATTTAACTAATATTAATTATACCACTAAATAATTATTAACAGCATTTTCTTGCTATTATTATTATTATTACAGCAACATAAAGAAGAAAGAACAAAAGTTTGTCAAAATGAAGATGACAGCACACAATACACAGACTTACCACTGGAATATAAGGCAGTCTCAACTTGGCAAAAGCATCTTGTTGATGTGGTGATAGTTGAAAATGAGATCGTTGGAGGTGTTGTTGTCATTGACACAATAGAGGAGGTGGTCGGTTCTGATGTAGTGGTCTCTTTACTTGCTGTTGAGATTGTTGTAGATAAAGTAGTAGTACTAGGAATAGATGATGTAGAAGATGTAGTAAATGATGTGGTAGGCATTGTAGAAGTAGTTGTTCCAGATGTTGAAGTAATAGTGACATGAGTAGAAGTTGTGAATGTTGTTGATGTAGTTGTTGACCTTGTTGTAGTTGTTGTATGACTTGCTGTGGTTGTTGAACTAGTTGTTGCAGTTGTTATTGGACTTGTAGCAGTTGATATTCTCATTGAGCAAGTAGTTGTGATGGCTAGATCACTGTAGCAGCATTTAATTTGAATTTCATAGTTCTTGCATTTTTGAGATTTGTGCCTATTAAGACACTGCAAACCAACTTCTTTCATGTTGCATCTTTGGCTTTCTTCTGATGAAGAACTGGAATCTTTTTTTCTACAATTAACTTCCATGATAGTCATTGGAATCTCACACATGGGAATACTGTGGTTTCTTATGTTATTGAAAGATTCAATATCTCCGGTTATATCATGTTCTGGAGAGTTGACGTCAATCCACTCAGTTGACTTACAGTAAGAACAATCTGCAAAATGAGCAAAGTTTGCTGCCTTTAATACACGTCATGCTATGTTTAATTGTTTATTAAAATTTTTAACATACATATATTTAATTATAGCATGTTTAACATTAAAAGAGATTGGAAAAAAATGGTAAGTAAATACCTGGTATTCTGGTGGAAGTTGATGTAGCAGTTGTAATACTTGTTGTGGTCTCTGAAGTGGATGTAGTTGCTGATAGAGTTGTTCCAGTGCCTGGGATTGTTGGAGTTGTTGTAGAATGAGTTGTAACTGTGTCTGGAGTTGTAGTTGTTGAATGAGTTGTACCAGTGTCTGGAATTGTAGGAGTTGTAGAACGAGTGATAACTGTGTCTGGAATTGTAGTTGTTGAATGAGTTGTACCAGTGTCTTGAATTGTTGGAGTTGTTGTAGAATGAGTGGTTACTGTGTCTGGAATTGTAGTTGTTGAATGAGTGGTTACTGTGTCTGGAATTGTAGTTTTTGAATGAGTTGTTCCAGTGTCTGGAATTGTTGGAGTTGTAGAACGAGTGGTAACTGTGTCTGGAATTGTAGATGTTGAATGAGTTGTACCAGTGTCTGGAATTGTTGGAGTTGTAGAACGAGTGGTAACTGTGTCTGGAATTGTAGTTGTTGAATGAGTTGTACCAGTGTCTGGAATTGTTGGAGTTGTTGTAGAATGAGTTGTTCCAGTGTCTGGAATTGTAGTTGTTGAATGAGTTGTACCAGTGTCTGGAATTGTTGGAGTTGTAGAACGAGTGGTAACTGTGTCTGTAAATGTAGTTGTTGAATGAGTTGTGGTGTCTGGAATTGTTGGAGTTGTTGTAGAATGAGTTGTTCCAGTATCTGGAATTGTAGCTGTTGAATGAGTTGTACCAGTGTCTGGAATTGTTGGAATTCCAGTGTCTGGAATTGTTGGAGTTGTAGAATGAGTGGTAACTGTGTCTGTAATTGTAGTTGTTGAATGAGTTGTACCAGTGTCTGGAATTGTTGGAGTTGTTGTAGAATGAGTGGTTACTGTGTCTGGAATTGTAGTTGTAGAATGAGTGGTTACTGTGTCTGGAATTGTAGTTGTTGAATGAGTGGTTACTGTGTCTGGAATTGTAGTTGTTGAATAAGTTGTTCCAGTGTCTGGAGCTGTTGGAGTTGTAGAACGAGTGGTGGCTGTGTCTGTAATTGTAGTTGTTGAATGAGTTGTACCAGTGTCTAGAATTGTTGGAGTTGTTGTAGAACGAGTGGTTACTGTGTCTGAAATTGAAGTTGTTGAATGAGTTGTTCCAGTGTCTGGAATTGTTGGAGTTGTAGAACGAGTGGTAACTGTGTCTGGAATTGTAGATGTTGCATGTGTTGTACCAGTGTCTGGAATTATTGGAGTTGTAGAACGAGTGGTAACTGTGTGTGGAATTGTAGTTGTTGAATGAGTTGTACCAGTGTCTGGAATTGTTGGAGTTGTTGTAGAATGAGTGGTTACTGTATCTGGAATTGTAGTTGTTGAATGTGTTGTTCCAGTGTCTGGAATTGTAGGAGTTGTTGTAGAACGAGTGATTACTGTGTCTGGAATAGTAGTTGTTGAATGAGTGGTTACTGTGTCTGGAATTGTAGTTGTTGAATGAGTTGTTCCAGTGTCTGGAATTATTGGAGTTGTAGAATGAGTGGTAACTGTGTCTGGAATTGTAGATGTTGCATGTGTTGTACCAGCGTCTGGAATTGTTGGAGTTGTAGAACGAGTGGTAACTGTGTGTGGAATTGTAGTTGTTGAATGAGTTGTACCAGTGTCTGGAATTGTTGGAGTTGTTGTAGAATGAGTGGTTACTGTATCTGGAATTGTAGTTGTTGAATGTGTTGTTCCAGTGTCTGGAATTGTAGGAGTTGTTGTAGAACGAGTGATTACTGTGTCTGGAATTGTAGTTGTTGAATGAGTTGAACCAGTGTCTGGAATTGTTGGAGTTGTTGTAGAACGAGTGGTAACTGTGTCTGGAATTGTAGTTGTTGAACGAGTTGTACCAGTGTCTGGAATTGTTGGAGTTGTTGTAGAATGAGTGGGTACAGTGTCTGGAATTGTAGTTGTTGAATGAGTTGCTCCAGTGCCTGGAATTGTTGGAGTTGTAGAATGAGTGTTAACTGTGTCTGGAATTGTAGTTGTTGAATGAATTGTAACAGTGTCTGGAATTGTTGTAGTTATTGAATGACTTGTGGTTGCTGGAGTTGTTGTTGTGGTCGTATCACTCATTGAACATGTGGTTTTAATGGATTGATCACTGTAGCAGCATTTAATTCGAATTTCAAAATTCTTGCAATTTTGAGATTTGTGCCTGTTAAGACAATGCAAACCAACCTCTTTCTTGTTGCATCTTTGGCTTTCTTCTGATGAAGAACTGGAATCTTTTGTTCTACAATCAACTTCCATGATAGTCATTGGACTGTCACAAATGGGAATACTATGGTTTCTTATGTTTTCAAATGATTCAATATCTCCGGTTATATCATGTTCTGGAGAGTTGACGTCAATCCACTTAGTCGACTTACAGTAAGAACAATCTGCAAAATGAGCAAAGTTTGCTGCCTTTAATACACATCATGCTATTTGTCATTGTTTATGAAAAATTGAAACTTACACATATTTAATTATAGCATGTATAACATTAAAAGTGATTGGAAAAGAGTGGTAAGTATATACCTGGTATGATGGTGGAAGTTGATGTAGTAGTTGTAATACTTGTTGTGGTCTCTGAAGTGGATGTAGTTATTGAATGAGTTGTACCAGTGTCTGGAATTGTTGGAGTTGTTGTAGAATGAGTGGTTACTGTGTCTGGAATTGTTGTTGTTGAATGAGTGGTTACTGTGTCTGGATTTTTTGTAGTTGTTGTAGAATGAGTGGTTACTGTGTCTGGAATTGTAGTTGTTGAATGAGTTGTTTCAGTATCTGGAATTGTTTTAGTTGTTGTAGAATGAGTTGTTCCAGTATCTGGAATGGTAGTTGTTGAATGACTTGTGGTTGTTGGAGTTGTTGTGGTTGTATCACTCATTGAACATGTGGTTGTGATAGATGGATCACTGTAGCAGCATTTTATTTGAATTTCATATTTCTTGCAATTTTGTGATTTGTGCATTTTAAGACAATGCAAACCAACTTCTTTCATGTTGCATCTTTTGTTTTCTTCTGATGAAGAACTGGAATCTTTTATTCTACAATCAACTGCCCTTATAATCATTGGACTCTCACACATGGGAATACTATGGTTTCTTATGTTTTCAAAAAATTCTATATCTCCAGTTATATCATGTTCCGGAGAGGTGACGTCAATCCATTCAGTCGACTTACAGTAAGAACAATCTGCAAAATTAGTAGAGTCAGCTGCCTTTAATTCACATCATGATATTTGTACCTGTTCATCAATATTTCTAAACACATATATATATTTAGTTATAGATTGTAGGGTAATGCCCCTATAATATGTAGAAAGGAAAATATTCTCCTAGTGGCTAATGCGGAGAACTGACACCAATCAGAATAAACTCAATGGACACTGAATTTGAAAAGATTACCCCGGTTATAGCCTAACAAAATTCTTTAAACAGAATTACAATTACACTAATTCATTAATAGTGAATAATTAATCATTAAAGTGCAGTGCAATTAAGTAGTAAGTAATAATTCATCAATTTGCAACAATATAGATTAAAGATACTACCTTTAAGAGGCTGGTGAAAATTAATTGATTTTTTAATCTTTTTAGGCTATAAGCGGTGTAATCTTTTCTAATTAAGTGTCCATATATTTAGTTATAGTTTGGTTAACCTTGTAGCAGAGTTTTGAGCTACAGACTGACAAGCTGGGCTTCATTAGCCTCAACTAACTAATTAAAATTCATTACAAACCTTGATGTTCAATTAAGAGAGAGATATAAGGGCTGAAGTATTTGGATGTTTTGGCCATGATTCTACCGAATTTGAAGCAGGGCAACAAAATGCCAAGTCGGATGCGACAGGAAACAAGGTAGGCAATCCAAAAGTAGGATGGTGTCACAGCGTTGATCCGACGCAACATGACTGTCAGATGCAGACACAGCATGCAGCGTCTACATCCGACATTCATGTCACTTCTGATCAAAGCTGCAACACCATCCGACAATGCAATTCCTTACCTTATTTCCATCACATTCAACGACGTGGGTGTTTAGTCTTCCAGTGTCGAATCTGGCAGAATACATGTAGTTCAGCCCATAGAGTGATGTCTACAATCTGAACCTACAGAAGAGTATGTAGCTGTACACACAAAATGTTACCTGTCCAGTGATTGGTAATACTGTGATGTTGTTGAATGATTGAGTTTTTTGTGATTTTGAACTTTGTACCTGTTGAAAACGGCTTTTGTTTTTCTTTATAGTCCTCCATCTTTAGTAAAATCATTTTTCTCTAACAAACTTTTGCTATCGTGACAACTGCTTTTTGTAAACCTGCTACATTTAGGATGTTATTTGCTAAACTCCGAATTTATCTGGTCAGGTTTTTAGGGGCAAACCACATTTGCAAAATTCGCAAATTAGTGAAAAAATTAGCGAAATGAGTTGCGGCACATTTTTGACACGTCACAGCGTTTTTGACGTGTGTCACTTTGTTTTCATCGCGTCATGTTTTTTTTGCCGAATTTTCGCTGGCGTTTCGAGAATTTTTTCGCCGGCGGCAAATCACGGGAGCTCGCCACGAATTTGCCCCTGGCAAATAAATGTGCCCATCACTACTTTTCAGGCAAAAATTCTAAACAAATTCAGGAAATTTTCTGGAAAAAGTCCAAAAAAAATGTGAGATTTTGGAAGAAAAAAAATAGTATGATTTGAGTTTTTGCTTGATTTTTACCAGATTTTTATCTGAACTAATAACCCTGATAAACCAGGGTCTCCCACAAACAGGGAAGGTACTTAGAGGACTGTCGTGCTGCTGACTGACCAGTTGGGCTTGATTAGTTTCAGTTAGATTATCAAGAAGCTTTAAAACACCATGTATGTATTTTTATACCTGTTTATTTTTCATTTTAAAGAGCCTGTAAGTGATTTGCATGGATATACCTGGTATGCTGGTGGTTGTTGTTGTAGTAGTGATACTTGTGGTCACTGAAGTAGTATGTATGCAGGGAGTATCTGTAGTGTATCTTACAATTGTTCCATTCTCACATCTGGCATAATTACATCCTCCCAGTTTATCAGGTGTGCTATGAATTGGTTGTGCTGTTGTAAACATTGTCTTATCATACTCACAACAACCTGCAAAACATAAACAAAATTCATAAATGCACACAATCTTACATACAAAAACATGTTTTCAGTTATTTTTAATCAACTACAGAGTATTTATTCCTTTTTCTATGTTCTAAATTTATATATATATATATATATATATATATATATATGTTGAATTATCACAGATATTTTTTTATCTTTTCATTTAATCCTTTTAAAGGACAAAAGCTCTATGCTGTGGCACCATGTGTTGGAATTTTGGACTTATTTTGAGCTCCAGTACTTTCATCAATAGGATTGTTAATGATGTCTCATGTTTCTGTATATCCATCCACATATATTGGCAGACATGCTACTAAAGGTTTTAGAGTGGAAGGTACACATGTATTAACTCACGCATTACTGTATGTGAAAATATGCTGTTTATTATGAATGGTGCAAGAAAATTCTAAGATAAACACTGGAAATTTTAATGGTTTATTGTGGTTACTATTGTGCTGGTTTTTGTAGCAAGTAATGATAGTTTATTACAGTATACTTACTTAGATGCTAATAATTACCTTTACTTTGATCAGGGAAGCATTGTCTTCCTTGTCTGGTGCAAATGCTAAAGAAATAAAAAAAAAAATCTTTATGGGCAAATATAGTACATACAAAAATAGCAGAATGCAACTTTAAGGCAACCTCACACAACACCACGCATGCATACTATAAGGCTTAGTACAAAGCTTAGTCCATGGAGGTGTCAGGAATTCCTCTGTTCGCCTCACTTTGGAGCTTCTAAAGAACTCCTTTATTTTTACCCCTATTTATACGACAATAGTCTGTAACATAATGTTACATTTAACGAGTAGGCTAAGTATTGCTCAAATTTTGCTATATTTTGTCATCTACAATAAAATATTTTATTTTATACTTCTATTAAACTAATCATGTTCACTAGAGAAGTAAAAGGAACATTGAAGTGGTGCCATATGACAAAATTTTTGATTACATCACCATAGGGTGACATAGTGATGGGCGAATTTATGCACCAGGCGCAAATTTGCAGCAAATTCCCGCAATTCCCCGGGCGGTGAATAAATTTGTGAAACACCAGCGAAAATTCGCTGGCAATCAAAAAAAAAAATGAGATGCAAAGTGTAACGGGATAGATTCGCCCATCACTAGTGACATACAGTACATAGTGAATTTCCAGTGCTGTATGGCACCACAGGGCCTAGCGAAGGTGCCTGGTACTGACTGTGAGGGGAAGTGGTGTATGTCAGCATAGCAGGAAATTAGATAGGTAAGGGGCTCCTAAGCCAAGGTTGGACAGCAGAGTTAAGGATGGGCTAGAATATAAGAAAGGGGGAGTGTCTGTTTCCACCTCTTGCATTTCTTTGGACACCCAAAACACAGCAGGAGCTCACCACCCACTCAACTTGTACTTACTTTGGTAACCACTTCTATTTGTTTATGGTGCTATCCTAGGACACCACAGTTATGTTATTTATGGGTTCAGAGAATGTCTGTTATATGCCATTAATCATTGCATATGTAACATTTGGTTGTCTTTCATTATTGTCACAGCATTTGGTGGATAATTTGGGGGTCCTTACCATTTTTTTTCAGGTTTCTACATGCACACCGCCTCTGCAGTGGCTGGCATTTGGGTATTTGGTACAGCAGGGTATAGAATCGCAAGAACTGTTTACTTGGTTCAATAAGAATAAAGCTGTGGTCAACCTCCACCCATCCAATGCCCCCCTTACAGTCTGGGTTTCACATACACTAGCACTCTTTTTTTATTTTGTTTTATAATCCAAAGAAGCAAACAGTTGCAAAGATTACCTTACATAAAATAACTTCCTGCTAAATATATTTATTTATTAAAATCTGATTGTTAAAATCTCGAAAATTTTAATTTTTTTGAGATCTATTATACCCTGATGCTGCAAAAAGCCTGAATCAGAAAATCTGCCATCTCAGAACAGCCAATGGGAGAGGCACCTATCTCAATTTAAAGTTTTTGTGTTCTTTGCTGGGTTTAGCCCAAACATTCTACTTTTTCGGGGGGTTTTGGACAAAAACTCTAGTTAAAAAAAAGCCTGAAAAATTCGAGCAATTTGGGACATAGCCCAAATATTTGAGCAATATGGATTTTCACTTGATTTTATAGTTTTCCCTTCATCCAATTAAATCAAGCATTATTTAATTAATAAATAAGCTAAAATCAGGCATGAACGTTTGGTTGTGATTTATTTTAATAAAATATAATAGAAATTCAGATTTAAAAAATATACCCCTAAGCATTTGATTTTGTTGCCTGCACATCTACCTTCAGCATTTGTGTGAAGCTCTCTCTTTTTGATAAACTAAATCAAGCTTTGCTCACTGCTGTAGCAAGTTTAGAGCCAACTCTCCCACCCTTAAAGTGGACCCGTCACCCAGACACAAAAATCTGCACAATTAAAGTCCTTCTCAAATTAAACATGAAATCCAATTTCAAATTTTTATTAAAGCATTCATAGCTGTTTTAAGCTCATTTAAAAATCTCAGCTGTCAATCAAATATTGTCTGCCACTCCTCTATGCCTTAGGCATAGAGGCGGGGCAGATAATTACTTTCACTTTCCATTCAGCACTTTCTAGATGTCACTGCTCTCCACACATTCCCCCAGTTCTCTTAACTATTTAATTGTGTAGCCAGGACATGGGGATAGACATCGGGTCCCCCATTCTGGTGCACAAACAAGATTCTGAGATGATACAAGGCTTGCCTTAATAACAGTGTCCACAAAATGGCTCCTGCCTGCTTGTTAGAATTATGAATTCCCAGACTGAAGAAAACAAGATTAAAATAATTTATATAGTGTAATTAATGTTCATTTTGCTTGACTAATGTGATAAAATAGGGTTTTGAATATTTTTTTTAGGGTGACGGGTCCACTTTAAGAACCCAGATTGTAGTGGAGCCAGTGATAAAAGGGCAATTGAAAACACACAAATTCAATAAGAAGAGTACATGGCTGTACTAAGAGAGTGAAAGAGTGGTAAAAGATGCTGCAAGAGAAATCAATATCAATTATGAGTCAGGAAACATCATGGCAAGGTGGGTGAGGTTACAATTGAGCGGCCAAGTGAAGGGTTGGCAGTAGAAAAGGAGGATAAGAATAAATAAAATATATTATAAAATATATTCAAAGCATTAACTGTAAAATGAGGAATTAAGTGACAAAATAAATAGAAGCTAAATAAGGGAAGAGAACCATAAAGTTTACCAAAAGTGTATGATGTATGAAAAAATATAAAGTAAAAGGATGCATAAAAGAGAGTAAGAAGGCAATAAAAATGACAATACAAATGAGAGCAGAAAGAAAAGGAAAATATAGAAGAAAAAGAAAGGAATGAAATGAGTGCAGAGCTACACATGCCCATTTAAAGTACACATTTTAACTTGCTCCTGCAAGTTACACATGTACCTCTGGGGAAAAAAAGAGAACTAATCCCACCTTAAATTAAGTTCACTCTTACCAGACAGTACATTTAGCATCCTGAGGCTCACTAGGCATCATTTGATGGAACAAGTAATTTCTGCCTCTGCTATCATAACAGCAGGATGGTACACATTCCATAATTTCTTCATCAAAGTAAGGTCTGTCAGGAGGACATACTGGGTAACAACCTATATATAGATAAAATGTTGTAATATCCATGTTTGGTTATTACATATGATACATACATAGAGCAAGGAGGATCTGTCTTACAATGAAAACAAACAGTCATATCTGATGGGCCATTTTGTCCCATCTTATCATGTTCTCCCCCTGTTGTAAAATATCTGTATTTCAGGAAGTGCTCTGAAGTTTGGTGATATTGAAGGCAACTAGCCATACACTGTTTCTGATTCAATAGAATTCAGTTCGTACATCTGAAATAATGGCTAGTGATGGGTGAATCTATCCCGTTTTGCTTCGCCGAAGTGGCAAAAAATTTGCGCATCGTGTCAAATGTGACGCGTTGTTTTCGCCACGCGACTCGTTTGTTTTTTACGCCAGCGAATTTTTGGCAGGCGAACTTTCACTGGCGTTTCGCAAATTTATTTGTCGCCGGCAAATCGCGGGAATTCACCACGAATTTGCGCCTGGCGAATAAATTGGCCCATCACTAATAATGGCCTTTTCATTTGCTATCTTTTCAACGTCTTATCATTCTTCTGATTTTAAATGAATTTAAATGATTGTCCTCATTGCTGTTTCCTGTGGCAATGCAATAAACCAGATTGCCAACTCTCTAAGATCTTACAATTTGCTACATTTGTTGATACAATTATTTAAATAATGTTGTGTAACAGTTGTAACAGTTGACTTTTCAAAACCTTAGGCAAAACTGCTACTATTAACATGTTTTAACTAAAGTGTCTTTCCAAAAACATTTTTTATGTAACCAAAGAAAATCTAATTCGAAGTAATTTTTGTCAGTTATAATTAATTTTAAAATGTCCAATGGTTTTCACGTATTTTGTAAATACCATTACCATTAAAAGAAGTATCTGTCTGTAGAATTGGAGGATAACTGACTTAAGCTCGAGTCAGAGCCAGGAAACAGAATGGGATGAACAAATGCTGATTTCAATTGCAATTTCATTTATAATTTACTATATATAT
>CM044437.1:17205204-17245592 GCA_024363595.1 Xenopus borealis | reverse complement strand
GAAATCAGGAAGGGGGCAAATAGTTTTTCACACCACTGTATATATATATATATATATACAGTATATATATTATAAATTGATTTTTTTTTTTTGGAATGTTGTGTAGAATATTTATGTTTAGACGTTAGCAGGCCTCTTATTGTTAAGTGAACTATCTTAAATGTAAGAGGGCTCATGTACACCTTTATAAAGGGTACTTGTATAAAATGCACTCCTTACACTTCCATGTAGTTGTTCTGGGCTCAGTCCTCCTTCCAATTACCAGTGCATTTGTACCTAAACAATCTGGTGCAGATGTCATTTGCATGTTGGACACCAGAAATTATACCAGGCAGACTTCCATGCAATTGTGTCCAATTTATAGTGAAATGCACATTTGAAGTTATTTTGTAGAATTGAATGCAATTGCATTGGGCATTGTATAGTTGTGCCAAGCAGATCACCCCCTTGCAACTGATATAATGCTGGAATCATTGGCAAAATGGTGCATTGTGGGAAATAACATGGCAATTGTGTTCATGTGACCTAAGATCTGTTAAAGGGTCAAGGCTTTAATTGTTTATGCAGGATTGTGTTTATTAAAGGATAATTTATAAACTGTCAATTTAAAAAAAAAAAAAAACTTCGGTAGATGCACAAATTATAGAGAGTTCCATAATAGCCCATATTGCTGGCCATGCTTCCTAATAACATCAGGCCCCTCCTACTACATCATGTTACATCATGCCCTCTTAGGTCTTTATATTCAGATAGAAGAAAAGTGAGGGCCTGAGAGACAAAGGCAGATCAGATAAGATAAAACGTCGACCTAAGGGAATTTTATGGACGTTAGGTTGACCATTTGTATTTTTTTTTGTATTTACACTATTTTTGTCTTTAGAACAATAACCAATATAGCTATAATATAGAGCTTGCACATGTATAATCTACTGTCATGTGACACAGATATTCTGCACTGTAAACATGTCCAGCCTGGACAATATTTGCTAAACATTCAACAAGGTTCAGTAGTAACATATGCCAGTTTAATAGTTGTACAATTTTTTTAAATTTTGTACCTTCTAAACCCATCAGATTATAATAACAATTTCCACTGGGGTTTCTGCAAGTCCTCATGCATGGTGCACCACATGCTTGGTAGTGCCATTCACACTGTCCTTCAAGGTTGTAGTAGTCACAGAACAAAGCTATTTGGGAGAAACATACAGTTAATGTAAGCTCTGTAAGTTGTAAACGTATACATTGCATTGTAGCAAACAAAGAAATACATACTGTATTAAAAATAACACTGTAGGATACATAGGGCATTAGTGTGCTCTGCTGCAATTTTATATTGTTGTTTTCTACAAAAGCATGAACCTTCACTATGGTTAACCAATAGGCTAATGCTATCTAAGTAACAAATCAGCTTTACAATCACTGATGATTTTACCTTATCACACATGATTTTAACTTATTTATCATTAAAATAACTGTGAAAAGTGAAAACTTTGAATGTGTATACCAGTATATACAAAATGTTCAGTTTTTTTTTTCAGGGTTATCACCCGAAACACCCAATATTTTTGTATTATTGGGCTAAACCCAGTGCAGCTCTAGGATTTGGTAAAGGACATCTGCCATTGACTTATACATGACCTCTGCAAGTTTGAGATGTCGGTTTTTCAGATTCAGACTTTTTAGTATTGGGGTTATAAGATATTTTAAAAAAGTTGAGGGTTTTTTTTCCACACAAAAAAAGCCAGACCAGAAAAAGATAACATTTTAGATAATAACCTCCTAAATGTATATATCCAACATAAAATTACTCATGCATATATTTCAAAAGAAAATAATGCCTGAAATTATCAAATATAGATGCAATTCAATGATATATTCTACTACAGATACACACCAGATCCCTCTTTTTAATGTCAAAGAAAATGTACTTACGACAAAAATCTGGGGTTCTCCAGCTGACACATGCACCAGCCTCACTGCAGGCTTGGGCATATGCAGCAATAGCAGTACAGAGACATTCACAATCCCCACCAGTATCACACGCACAAGCATCATTGACACATGTGGTATAATATGGTCTTGGGTTCACCTGGTTTTGGGTAAAAAGAGTAATACAACCAAAATTATTTGCTACTCCAACTTAGTGAATTATTTTCAAATTTGTTACTGAACTTACAACAGCATGGCAAGCTACAAAGGCCGACCCAATAATAGCACTACACTTTTTCTCTGCCCATGGCTTCCTGTATGTGTTGGATGCACATGAATCTCCAAAATCTTTCGGAGCTGGACAACTTGCAGATTGTTTCCAGCTGTTTCCAAATTCCAGTACATCAGCAACCACTGATAGACTTCTGGTGGTGTAGTCATTTATAGCATTTCCATCATAGTTTCCACATAATCCACAAATTTTACCCTGTAAGGGAAAAAATATGGCTCAAGTTATTAGATTTATAAATTATTGGGAGTGTGTAAGGCTTTGTAGCATTACAAATGTGAATATTTTATAGCTTAAATGAAATATGGCTTTCTGATCTTACCTGAAAATCTGGGTGGAGCTTAATATAAATACTTGTTCTTTTATCCCACACCAGAACTATGCCATTCAGAGTCTCAATCACTAAAAAGATGCCCATCTGGTGAACTTTGTATGGCACAGAGTTTTCAGAACCTGCACCCTGCACTTCAAATTTTCCTTCAGAGAGTACTAGTACATTATTCTAGAAAAAAATATAAGGGCATTTAAGAAAAATGTAATGAATTAGCAAAAAACTAGGAGAACTTTACATCTATAGAAACAATATACAAAATTGAGCTGCCACCACCAAAGACTTTGGTAAAAAACATAATTTACACATTAACACAGTATTTGTAGATATTAATGTGTTGCCCAACACATTTGTTTAAAGACACCAAGTAATCCTTCCAGGACAACATCACATGGCTATTTAATGATATAATTTATAAAAGAAATAATAACTCACTCCAATATAGAATCGGATCGATTTGGAACAAGTGGTTCCTGTGCTACCACATGGGATGTTTTCTGTGATGATGCGGAACGTACCTTTTGTGGGATCAGTTGTACAATAATCCTAATATTAAAAAAATAAAAATGTAAAGTGTTAGCATGTTACTGATTAAAATGAGTATATAGAGAACTATATACTATATATTGTTCTATAGATCATGGGGGGGGGTCCCTATACTTGGTTATGTAAAATGATTTGCCTATTATAGACACTGCTTCAGACATGCAGGGTGCTTCTTAACAAATGTGTGATGTTCACATTATGCACACTCATTTTTATGATTCTATATCCTTTAGTGGACAGGGTTAAATAGCACTTATTCACATTCTGAAAGAAAGACATCTAGTTTTCATACAATTGTATTTTAACTAACTCATTATTTTTGTCTCTCTTTTACCTGTCTGGGCCAATTTTCTAGCATCCGAATCTCCTTTTTTTCACAAAAATGTGTGTCAATTTTTTTAAGGGATTATTTACTAAAACTGAGTTTTTTCTCATAGTTTCAATAAAACAAACTCAGCCAAACTCTCTTAAAAATGTTACCTTAATTATTAATAAAATAATTTAAAAAACTGGTTTGGGAAATGTCTTGATAAAATCATTAAAAAAAATCTGATTTAACTCCTGAATCAAGTTGTTGACTGAAATCCCTGAACTTTTTGGATTTCAAAGGGACATCTGTCATTGACTTCTACAGGGCCTTGACAGGTTTGGAGTATTTTCGGATTCAGATTGAGTTTTACCCTTTTAAAGCACAGAAAAATGTGATCTTTAATAAATAACTCCCTAAAACTCAAAGAATTCTAGACTTAAGTGCAGAAAACCTAATACAAAACTCCTCCAAGTAAAAGATGTTGAGATATGTAGAAGTCAATGGGAGCTATGCTGATCCTCAACATTTTTTTTTTAGCCTTTCAGACTATAATTTTTTTCTTTTGTAATTGTATGAAAACCTACATTTTTAGAGGTTTTAGAGATATTCATATTCTTTAGCACATTGTTCAGCATTTTTTTCTGTTCATACTTTTTATATTTGTATTTTAAATACATTTCATGGTTTTGAAGAAAATGCATTTATCGTGGTTTCAAGAAGCTCTAATTTTACAAAAATATGACCTTTAATAAATGGTTATCCGTATGTAATAAAAGTCACAAAGTCTATCCAGGAGCAGAAACCCATAGCAGCCAATATGATGTTGCATGTTATAGCTTTTATAGTACTAATATTCCTTAAATGATCATTACCCCAGATTAGAATACGTTGTTGTCATTAACTTAAAGTATGCATAATAGAGTTTCTAACATCTGTAAAATAGAATTAAGATTTACTTGAGCCAAGACATATTGACAGTCTCCACTGAAACTGTATCTCTTGTTGTCAAATGTGTAATAGTGGCCATCTCCATACACAGCACAGGTTCCCAGACAAGTCTCATCATTGCAGTTCCACATTCTGTTTTTACAGGTGCTGAACAGAGCAGGGAAAAATGGTAAAAAACATTCTTAGATATGTTTATAAAAAAAATTGTTTGGTATGGTATAGGCTGTTTTCATAATAATTATATTGGTTGCAAACATTATAAATACAGTGCATGATATTACAATATGAATATTTAATACAGGGTTAAAATTAGATGCATCATTGGTGTATAATTGTTGCCTTTCAATGACTTTTTAATGAGTAATTAGAGTCAATTACCAGGTTTTGCATGAAACTCTTATTTTAGACCCATCTTCATAGAGGTTATTGTTGTGCATGCAGGGGCATTCATACTCTGGAATGCACCCATCAGTCCCATTTGCTACAAATCCTTCAGGGCACATGCAGCCAGACATACACTGAGCGCTGTACTGTAATGAACATTTAAAGCAAAGTAAGCAGGCTGCTATTAAAAAAAAAAACTGTATTTGTAAGAAGTGGTACAGGTATGGAGCCTCTTATCCAAAAACCGGATATCCAGAAAGCTCAGAATTGTGGAAAGATCCTTTAACATAAATCATATTGGGTTTAATTAATGTGCAATACGTTTTTAGTACACTTTAGGAATTATGATCCAACTTACAGAAAGATCCTTTTTGGAAAACCCCTAGTCCCTAGCATTTCGGATAACAGACCCTGTACCTGTATCTGAAATTGCCCTCATTTAGTGTACTACAGTATATCACTGGCCTGAAAGTGAAAGTGCAAACATTTGTCAGGTAGTAGTGAAGTTATTATTCCTTTTATACTGTTCAGACACTAAACCCAGCCCTTATGTGATATTTTCTTCCTCCCTCCCTTAGCTCAGATTTTTACTGAAGTATTTTGATTCTAATTATTTGGGGCACTCTATATTGGGGTCTTTTACTTAAAGTTATACTGACACTAAAAAATTAAATTTAACATATGAATGTACATTAATTGTTACCTATAGGTCATGTTGATAATTTTTTGCTGAGAGGTTTGTTTTTGTATATAATTGTTAGTTGAAATTTCTAAGCCTGACTCTCTGACACCCTGACACTCTTACTTTGCCAGCCTAACAGTCCCATCTCAGCCTGTTAGTTACAGTTTGTAATGATAACAGATGCCGGGTGCACAAATATGGCAGCCCCCTCATACAGGAACATGGGGGATCAGACAGGTAATGTAAAAGCATCATGCAAATACCTTATGGCAAAGTTAGAAGTAGCTTTCAAAGCCAGTTATTATAATAGAGGTAAAAAAGAGTTTGACTTCAGGTGTCAGAATCTCTTTAAGAACACAGTAAGAAGAGCAGAGCACTAAAGGGTTCAAGAATATGTCCCTTAATGCTCATTCAGCAAGCACTTTCCTCAATCTGGCTGTAGTCTTCATCTCGGACCAGACCAGGCCAGCCCTGTACTTTCTATCTGCCATATGGTCTATGGTCTATGTCCCTGCATACACCAGTCCCTCATGAATGCAATGCTGCCAAATACATGCAGTGTTGAATTCTTTTGGGCAGTGGTAAGTCTTGGAACACTGCATTAGAGTTCATATTTGATATCTACAGTCTCTTCTGCAAACAATTTTTCAACTGACTACTTTTCAGTGATCATTTCATTAGATTAGAACAACTTACACAGTACATATCAAGAGTCTGACAGCTCTTCTCACACTCTGTGCCAGTGGTACCAGCAGCTTTGTTAGAACAGTCAAAATAGACCTTAGGGTGTTTACATGCTACAAGAAATAAGGGAAAATATAAAGAAATAAGATTGATTTGACCAAACAAATTTATAAAAACTCAATTTAATAAAACATACTTTGCAGATGAAAAGAGCACATCTATTAGGCCCTGAAAGAGTTTCTATACTGTGAGGAAAATCAGGTTGTAGAATGACCTACCAAGGGATGTGCCAGTGAATTACTTGCTGGTGGAAATACTAAGAGGCCGATTTACTAAATTCACGTGAATAGATCGAAGTTCGAATTCCGATCGCAGGATTAATTCGATTGGTCAAATATGCAAATTTGGCTTATTCGATCATCGAATAGCAAACGATCGAAGGATCAAATAGATTTGAATGATCGATTTAAAGGATTTAAAATTTTAAATTTATTCGACTGCCTACTTTGCCAGATTGAACCTACCGAATAGTCATAGAAGCCTATGGGAACCCTCCCATAGGCTTCTGAGGCTAAGTTCTGATCGAATAATTCATTTGAATGATCGAACGATCGTTATTTGATCATCGAATGATCGAAGATCCTATAAAAGGGTAGCCTAAAACTATTCGATTAGCATTCGAAAATCGAATGCTAATCGAATATCGAGGAAAAACTAATATTTTTTGGGGAATAATAGTAAATTTGCCCCTAAATCTTTTAATATGTTTCTAATTAAAATTGGTATATGTTTTGTTGAACACCTGAAAGTACTTGATTCATGAGGGAATATTGGCTTGCTGGAGGTTTTGCTTTCTGTTGGTATAAAATCAGTGCTTAAGAATAAAGTGATAGAAATGTGAATAGAAATTAAAATTTTTCCCCCAACATATTATTACAGAATGAATTAATCCTTAAAGTGTCGGTTGGTTCATGCAAATCCATTTGAAAAATATGAGAGACCAAAATATGATAACAAGAATTTAGGTAGCTACAATCACCAGATAACTGGCCATCTCTTTCAAGCAAGCATCATATTTGTTATTATGCATTACTGCACATCAGCTATTGTTGTGACTTTTATTATATACAGGGGAATGTCTCCAATGGGCTTGAAATCCTAATTTACTTTGGCTTTGTTTTACTGTTATAAGGTGAATAGAAAGGTTAAGAGTATGGGTGGGCTTAGGGAATGTGGGTAGGTCTGGTTCTATATTAACTGTTCATATGGAAGTGTTTGTCTACTTGAAAGAAGGGGCACATGGTTATTTTGAAATATTCCTTAGTTGTAATTCTATTTCAGTGGAGTGCCCTGGAGTCTCTTTTTGACATCAGCAAATTGATCAGCTGGGAATTCTCCAGGATTCTCAATTAGGATTTTAATAAATCAGACCCATGATTATATCACATATGTATGAGTACACAAATATCAAAGTTGATAAAAAATACTCATGTTAAACATATTGAACACAGTAAATATTTTGTAAAATGTTATCCATCATTAAAACGATTTACCTTTCTTAATATCAAGTTGTCCAATGCAGTTTAGTTTTCCCATGCTACAGGTACTATATTTAATAGAAATGCATATTTATTAGTCTACATAAACAATTTAAGTATAATGTTATAGTATCCCTTTGTTGATAATATTATTATTAATTATTATTATTATTATTATTATTATTAATAATAATAATAACAATGAGATAATTGTTTAATAATTTCCTTATGATATTTAAAAGTCCCTGCTTACATTTCTGAGGGCACTTTGCACAAAGTCTGAAATGTTATGAGCCATCTAATAAAAACTGTAAAAATTAGATA
This sequence comes from Xenopus borealis, assembly GCA_024363595.1. NCBI lineage: Eukaryota > Metazoa > Chordata > Amphibia > Anura > Pipidae > Xenopus > Xenopus borealis. The sequence goes on along the minus strand of CM044437.1, from coordinate 17,237,627 downwards.
TTTATTTTGCTTAATTTACTAGGTTTTACAAACTCACAAAAAACTATGCCAGTGTAATGTCAACAGTGAAAGTTCACAAAGCAATAATGTTCCAAATGTGATGAAGACTATAACATGTGAGATAAGGAGTCTTTCTGTATACCTTGTCTACTAAAAAATAATTTAGATATTAAACAAACCCAGCAGGATTGTTTGGCTTCCAGTAAGGACTAATTATACTGTATCTTAGTTAGGTTCAAACACAAAGTACTGTTAAATTATGACAGAGAAAAAGGCAACCATTTTTTGAATTTGAATATTTAATTAAAAGTGAGTCTATGAGAGATGGCCATCCTGTAGCAAAGACAACTGTAATAGCTTTTGAATAACTAATGACCTGTAAATGGCATGTTCCTCTATTCAAATGACAGAAAGAATTTAAGTATAACTCGGCTATCAATCAGAAATAATCTATATCCTCAGTTACATACTGTAAGCAAAGTGGGTCCCTTTGCATTCATATAAAGACATATGAAAACACATAACATTTGAGTTTTTGCTTGTATGTGTGAGTCTGTGTGTGTTTTTTTACATAAATAAAAGCATCTACATACCACAAGGCTCCAGATTCACTAATTGTATGTCCTGATGGCACTGCAGTGCCCCTGAAATAGCAAGGACATGATTCCTGAGAAACACAGAAACCCTGTTCATTTAGGTAGGTTCCATTTGTACAGACACATCCATCAACAGGCACAAAATTGATATTACAAGTGACATCAGGCTCACTGAGGGAACGGCAGGTAGGCTGGCAGGTTGTTACGTTGTAGCTGTAACTCAGTGTGCTTTGGCAGTTGATGGTGTATGAATCTGGTATAAAAAATTGGTGGAGATTTAGAAACCGTTGAATAATATTCAATTTGTTAAAGCTAAATCACAATTTTATATTTTTTGAGGATTTTTTTTCGGGAATACATGCTATAGGTGATATGATATTAAAAGTAATGGCAATATTATATTCCTGACATACAATTCACCAGAGGATGTGCAAAGTGGCAGAAATTATCTGAATTCAGTGATGTCTCCTAACTCTGCTCACAGAATATGGAAGACCAAGCCATTGCTCTGGTGCACCATGAAGAACACATATAACCATATAATTTTGTGTATATAAAAGTGTTTCTTTGAGAAGCGATAAGGACAATGAGCAATGGAAAAAAGTTGTCCAGGACAGTTCAAAAACATACATACATTTATTCAATAATAAATTGAACAAGTCTTGAGGCTGCTAGGGATGGCGCGAACCGCGGAAAAAATGTTTGCGAACATATTCGCGAACATGCGACAAAATGCGCGAACGGTTCGCGAACGTCGCGAACCCCATAGACTTCAATGGGAAGGCGAACTTTAAAAGCTAAAAAAGACATTTCTGGCCAGAAAAATTATTTTAAAGTTGTTTAAAGGGTGCAACGACCTGGACAGTGGCATGCCAGAGGGGGATCAAGGGCAAAAATGTATCTGAAAAATCCAATAGTCGCAGCCACTGAAGCACAGAAAAAATACACCATATAAATGCTGAAAATAGTCGCAGCCACTGAAGCACAGAAAAAATACGCCATATAAATGCTGAAAATAGTCGCAGCCACTGAAGCACAGAAAAAATATGCCATATAAATGCTGAAAATAGTCGCAGCCACTGAAGCACAGAAAAAATACAGTATGGCAGTTGTTTGAAGAACAGTAGATTTATTTACTAGCCAGCAAAGCTACCTAACCTAAAATGTCCCTCAAATCCCTGCAGACTTCTGTCCCTCCAATACAGAGCAGTATCAAGCAGATTACTAGCCAGCAAACTTTCAACTGTCCCTGAAATCACTAACAGCTCTCTCCCTACACTAACTCTTCCAAGCAGCACACACAGACAGAATGAAAAAATGCTGCAGGGCTTCAGTTCATATATGGAAGGGGAGTGGTCCAGGGGGTGTGGGGGTGGTCCAGGAGGGAGAGATTCCTTATTGGCTGCCATGTATCTGCTGGTCTGGGGTGAGAGGGCAAAAAAAAGCGGCGACTATGCGCGAACCCAAAATGGCGAACGTCGCGCGACGTTCGCGAATATTCTGCGAGCGCGAACAGCGGATGTTCGCGCGAACAAGTTCGCGCGCGAACAGCTCGCGCCATCCCTAGAGGCTGCACAAATTAATGCTTATTGATATGCCTAAAACTTACTGCAGTTGGTATCTCTCCATTCTGTTATGAGAATGCCCATTCTAGCACAAGCATGTACATAAGCTGCGAGAGCTGCACACATGTAGTCTTGACTGTTTCCAAAATTGCAAGCGTCAAACATACAGCTCTAGGGATATTAAATAAAATTCTGTCAGGTTTTCACAACTTACAGTAAAATAAGCCATTGTAGAGACAAATATTTTTCTACCTATTAAACACTGGCTACATTTGTTGTTTTTTTCTATAGTGTGTATCTCAATTAAATATCATTTTTCTTAAAACTTCAGTGTAATGAAATTATCGTTTTCATACCGTTTTGTATATTAGTGGATCCACTCTATAATGGCATGCTGCAAATAGTCCTGCAGGGTCAGTCAACTTTGAGCACCAGAACTGAGCATAATTTGCTGTAAAAATACCAAATTATTAAATGTAACTGTATACTTAAAGTGTACAGTTATTTTTTTACATTTTTAACTAACATAGAAATAACATTCAAATTAGACATTAGGCTCCGGTGAATACTCACTGGAGAACAATTTGAACAATTTGTATATTCTTATTAAAATTATTACTGGCTCACTTTTATGCCTTGTTACCAGAAAATAATTATTAGCATTAGACTAGGATGAATGGTCACACATTAGCTAAATAGTTGAATGAACAGATCTCTCTTTTAAAACTGTAAAACTTTATTGAGTTGGTTGATAAACTAAAATAAATGATACCACAAGGAAGCCTAGGACATAAAATTAGCAAATCAAAACATTCATGTAAGGCATATTCTAGAACAGTGATCCCCAACCCGTAGCTCGCGAGCAACCCCTTGGATGTTGCTCCCAGTGGCCTCAAAGCAGGTGCCTATTTTTGAATTACTGGCTTAGAGGCAAGTTTTGGTTGCATAAAAAACAGATGTCCTGCCAAACATTCTCTCCTGTAGGCTGCCAGTCCATATAGGGGCTACCAAAAAGCTTGTGTTGCTCTCCAACTCTTTTTTTAAATTTAAATGTGGCTCACAAGCAAAAAAGGTTGGGGACCCCTGTTCTAGAAACATTCTAGCTGGGAAACTGACAATATGTCTAGCCCCATGTCAGATTTCATAATTGAATATAAAAAAATCTGTTTGCTCTTCTTTCAGTGAAGAAGTCTGCTGGAGTAGCACTATTAATTGCTGCATTTTGAAAAAACATGTTTTCCCATGACAGTATACCTTTAAGTATGGGTTGTTTTATCTGGAAATCTGTTATAGAGAAAGCTCTGAATTATATGACATCCATCTTTCATAGAGTCTATTTTAAGAAAATCAATCTAATTGTTCAAAATTATTTCCTTTTTCTCTGTTTTAATAAAACAGTACCCTGCACTTGATGGTAACTAAGTTGCAGAAATCCATATTGGTGATAAAACAACCCTGTTGAGTTCAATTCAATGTTTAAACAATTTTTATCATGCAGAAAGTTTAAAAAATGTTTAGCATATAGAAAGACATCCTGGAGTCCCATGTTTTTGTGATAATGGATCTTATACATCCAGATTTAAATCTGGATTTACTTATAGACTGCACTTGTGTTTTCATGATTAAAATTTGTGAGATTTTAGTTTGGCATTTTTTGATTTGGGGCAAATTCAAGATAGTTTAGATGCCAAACTGTTGATCTACAATAGATGCAAGACTTAAGAGATTTAAAATCTTACCTACCATTTTCAACACTGAGTGAGCAAGGATCATCAAAGTATGATAGGGCATTTGGGCAGCTTGCTTGGGTTTTCCAGGTATTACCGAAAGAGGAGGCAGCTCCTTCAATAACTCCGCTAAGTACTTTGAAGTCATCCATTTGAATATTATTGTAATCACCACAGAGTCCTGTCAATAGAGTTTGTTTACATGAAATAATAGGCTGGTTATTTAATTATTTGAAAAAAAGTAGCTTTGTTTTTTGTTGTTTTCAGAGGCAGCACTAAAGACTGAATAACTGTACTGACATATGGAAAGCAAACAAGTTGGAATGTGTGGAGCTTTTAATAATAAGGAATGTATTGTGATTGATTTTGTGGGAACAAGGACAGGAATGCTATTGTGTCGGCAGAATTATTATGGCCAAAATTTGCTTTAGTAATTAAACAATTTTACTGCTTTAAAACGTAACTTACTTACCAGACACTTGTGCCCTCCACTTTGGCTGTAGATAAATGTACACTTGCATTACTGGCACAAGCTGTATCTCCACCTGAAGTCCAGCAGCTGCTTCCACGATTATGTAGAAGGATGAAGGCTTGAAGATGGTTACACTTGCTGTGAATTCACAGGAACACAGAGATTAAATAAATACTTTAAAAAAAAGTTTAAAATTGATTTTACATGAGGGACTGTATTCCTTTAGTAAGATAGTACCCGACCATATATGCAGGAATAATAATAATATTTTATTTAGTTTTACTACTTTTTAAACAAACTTTTTTTGACAGAAGTTTTAATGAATATAATTTAGCTGACACATCTACATTTAAAAATATAAGGAAATACACTTCATCCTCTGACTAAGCCAAATAGTCCATGCTCAGATAAATGTAAGTTAGTTGGTTTCTCTATGCAAAATTATTACATTAAACTTAATATAATATAATGAACTATTAGAAAAAACAAAAAGGTTGCTGTATGTTTGAAAACTGCATAAGACATCTTCAATCTACTTTACTGTAAACTATATGTTAATTTTTCATTTATCCTAGAACTACAAGTCCCACAATGCAATGAAGGAGTCTGTCATGATTCATAAGGGCAAATGCATTGTGGGACTTGTAGTTCCTCAACAGCTGGAGAGCCAAGGTTGCAGATCCCTGTCCTAGAAGAATGAACAAAAACAGGAACCTGTTTTGAAAACCAATCATTATGTGAAAATATTCACATTCATAATAAAAGTAAAATGTTTTCCTTGCTATAGCAAGTTATGTGAGGTATGTGAAGTTTGTAGCCTACTATTCTATGGAAAAATTAAGACTGAATTCTGGCAGTAGAAAAATGTGTTAAAGATTTTACTTCAGCACACATTTTTATGGTTTAAACCAAATCCATATTTTTAAGTATTACTGATACTGCTAGAGATGGATCAGAAGCAATTCCCTCTGGATCTGTCTATTATCTGTACTATGACTACTTGTAGCCTAGCAAGACCAACCAACCCATTCCTTTAGCTTTTACTTACGTAGACAGTCACCAAATGAAGTCACATTATTTTTAACTAGTATACACCAAATACAGGGGTAATTTATTAAGAGGAAGCAATTAAAAATGAAATCATGCTTTGATAAAGAAATGCCAAATATTAGCACATTGCTATAAGCTAACATGCATCTACTTGTGGTTCATTGAGTTAGACATTTAACCTGGATGAAGCAGAGAGATGGTGAAGGGGACAAAGGAACTGCCAAATGCAAAGTCCAGCCTCTCCAGTGTCAGGCTGTCCCACTGGAATACAAGGAAAATTATGTGGGCCCAGGTGTCAGTGGCCCTCTTGCTTCTAATCTTACCTATTGGCCTATTTCAAAGTCATATTCCATTTCTTTATGGGAAAAAAGAGGCTTATTAATGGAATAATAGTATAGTATGTAAAGAAAAGACATCCCAGTCCCATACTGAGCCTGTCTAACCTGGCATGAATCAGTACATCACAATACCAGCAGCTGTATGGTGGTATAATACCACTGATATATGAAAACCCATCACAATATTGTGTATACAATATTTTCTCATTTTACATAACTGCTTATACTTATTCTTTATGCTGAGTTCTTTACCACCTACTCCAATGACTTAGGTGACTTGTTTGTTCAATTTTTAAATAGCACAGTGGGAAAAGTTTTCCTTTAGACATAGCCATGTTGATACTATAAAGATAAATCTCAGATGTGCACCATTACAAAACCTTGTGAGTTTAAGTACTCATGGTTAAACTAAAGCAAACCCAATTTTCAAAATAGTCTCTTTAAGACACCAAACTTCATTTGTAATAAAAGCCACTAAATATGCCCAGAAGCATTAACTGCTGATTGGTTGTTATGGGTAAATGCTCCTGGGAAAACTTAGTACCTTTTATTACATAACCCATCCAACTTTTTATTGTTAAATCAAAGCATAGTGTATAAAATAATTTAAGACAAACTACCACTGACCTGACGTCAAATGTTTTAAGGTATGAATCATGGAATTGGGGCCAAAACTCCTCAAATCATATGACTTGATAACAGGTCCAGTCTAAAACTCTACACATTAACACTATACGTTCCATGATTTACACAAATGTTTATTTAAGAGAGTGAAAATATTATTGTGGTGTGGATAAATATGAGTGATCTGACATACCTGATGAGACTGGTAGCTGGGAAAAAATTGTGTTCACATCTACACTGCCTGTGGACTGAATTTTAATGGTCTAATGGAAGGAAAATAAAAGCATGTAAGAATAGAAAATAATAATGAATCTAACACCAACAGTTGCAATATTTATATCTTTGATGAATTCAAAGAAAAATTCACTTATAACTTACATAATTTCCATACTCTAAATAGATAACAATACTTTTTAAACAAGTTTCAGTATTTTTAAGACCACACTTTGATAATTCTCCCACAACACTGAACTGGTTGTCAAGTGCCTAAAAGATAAAAAAAGAGACAGTTGGCATTGTTAGATATAAAGCATACTAAATATTTGATTACACATTTTAACAGCAGAAAAACTAGATTATCATTTTTAAAAACTGTAAGACAATGCAGATTATTGTTCTTCCTAGGTTATTTCCATTAATATTAGCAGCTTTTACAACCAGTAATTAAATGTAATTAGCTGTCATTTAGGTTACAATATTACATATCAAGTAGCAAAAGATAATTTATTTTTATGAATAAATAACTGTGTTCATTATGTTACTTTAAATAGTGCTTCCTCATTTGCTTTACATTTCTTTTTCCTTATTTAAACAATGTTTTAAAAGTAGGTAATTAAGCTTGACTTTCTTAAATCTTTATATTAATCATTTAAATTATCCTCCCAATTATTAGGATACATCTGTTACAGCTGTTACAGCTGTTAGTTATACTATGGCAGTTTCAGTTGATGTTTAATCGGTTTTTATTTTAATAAACAAAAAATATAGAAGTAAAGCTTGGTGAACTCCAAAATAAGATTGCATTTAGATTTTTGGGCTTTCAACACATCCAATTTAGTACAAGATTTGATTGGGCCTAGCTGAACTCATTATAGTGGGCATGTGCTGTTTAATAATCTGGGTGTTCAGCCAATGCCACCTTAATATTATTTCAAGGATGTATAACACAGTAAAAATCTATAGGGATAAAATATCCAAGAAGATGTTTCCTCCTAAATTAGGTATGGCATCTCTTATCCAGAAACCCAATACACAGAAAGTGTCAAATTATGGAAAAACAACCTCAGAAGTAGAGTCAATTTTTAAGCAAATTACTCAAATGTTGTAAAGTTTTATCTGCCCAAACACAATGTCAGCCAATATATGGTGTATCAACAGATGGGATTCTTTTTACTTCCTACTATTCCAATCATTTTGGCTCAGGACAAAAAAATAGAGCAATAGAAGGTGGCTACCCCTTGTAGGGTAGTCAATTTGAGTACTCGCACACCCTAATTGATGAATGATGACCCTGGTGCTCAGTAAAGATGGGGAGACGGCATCCCAAGATTCCAATGCAGCATGCAACGTTTCGGGGTTACCCCCTTTATGAAGCATGCTTGATAAAGGGGGTAACCCCGAAACGTTGCATGCTGCAATAAACACAGCAAGGTCGTACCTGCTTGCCTAACCTGTGTGCCAGTTAGTCTTCTTTGCTACCCCTTGTAGGGTATCTTTCCATTTGACCCACCATATGGTATTGGCCTCTGTACGGCCATCTAATGCTGTGATTAATACCCTAAAGTAAGAAAAGCCAACACTAGGTAGTATAGCTGTCAACATTAGCAGAACTGAAATATTGGAATATTCCAGAATCTGTTATTATAGCATAAAAACACAACATAAAGAAAATCATATACAGATGAAGCCACTTTGGATTGTGTGTTTGACACAGAATAACAACTCAGAAATCCCATTTTCCCACTTAACACAGAATATTGTGTCACAGCATCCCATCCAATTAAAGAGTTCACCATTGAAAACAATGGTGCTTTGGTATGCTAATGAAAAGGTTAAATGCATTAAATTGTTAAGATGACTTTAGATAACACAGTTTCTTCAATTAACCCTGAGTCACAACACATTTAACACACAAATCCAAGTGGCTGCATCTGTATTCTATCTCATATACCATTTTTTACATATTGTACCTTTGTCAAGACGTAGCTGCAATCACCAAAAAAGTTGTAACGAGTGACATCAAATGAAGTGATGTGAGATCCTCCAATAACTGAACATGATCCAGAGCAATCTCGGTCAACACATTTCCATTTTCCTCTAAAACATGTGCTTGTGAAGAATAAAAGTAATTTAGTCCTCACAGTTTCAAAACACTTATTTCACTTTTTTTTCTTCTGGACAGGCATTTTGAAATATGTCCTTTAAGCCAATTTCCTCCTTAGCTAGTGATTCTTATTTCATATCATTTATTCAATCAACTTACAATTACATTACATTTCAGTAAGCATTATGACATTAGTAAAATAGTCCATAAAATTGCTAATAAATAACTGAAATATAAAAAAGGATAGTTTACATTATTACAAAGCATTTACAATTTGTGAAAACTATAAACTTGTACAAAAGAAGAGCATCTGTAAAAATAAAGATGGCTTACCATGTCTGACACTGTGCAAAATATGAGCTCCCAGGGCTATATGCCTTTCCATTATAAGCACAGGAACACCGATAGCTGGGAATGCACCCTGAGTTGTTAATGTCATCCCATACAGTTCCTTGAAAACAGTACAATTTAAGAATAAGAAACAATATGTTGACATTTAATTATAGAAATTGTATGTAATTAGTTTATCTTTTTTTTCTGGAATGAAACACACAAAACATACATGCTCTAAAGATTACATTTATAAATTTGAGTCACAGATTCTAGGGCAGGGGTCCCCTACCTTTTTAACCCATGAGCCACATGCAAATGCAAAAATAGTTGGAGAGTGACATAAGCATTCAAAATGTTCCTGGTGGTGCCACATAAGGGCTGTAATTGGCTATTTCGTAACATCTATGTGTACACATGATTTAAATATAAAAATGTTGTTCATGGGCCACTGGTTGGGGATCACTGTTGGGTATATTCACCATAAACAAAAAAAGGCTGCAATCAAACAAAAAAGCTGTAATCAAAAGGGGCAGTTGGGGAAGGCACGTGGACATCCTCCTTCCACATCCTACCTGCCCCCTCCTTTTCACATGTTTCAGAGCAGCAGGAGACACAAACTGCATCAGGGCCCTGTCCTTACTATTTGCTTTAAGACTCCCGGCAAAGATCAGCAAAACCCTAAGCTCAAGTGCTTAAAATAAGCACTAGGGGCAAGCTCTTGCAAATCTTAGTGCTTTAGCACTTGTGCCCAGGGGCTTTCATAATGATTCCTTGTTTGTCTTCGCTGAGTAAACATGGTATACACCAATATTGATACAGTATAATTGATTTTTGCTATTGAAGCCAGAGGAGATTAGCTGCACTTAAGTTCCCTCTTAAGTGTATACAAGCATCTAAGCATTATGCTATTCTTACAATTAACAGTGCTAAAACTGAATAAAAAACTCAAGTGTATATTGTATTTTAAATGTATTTTCTCTGTTTTTTTTTGTGCACAACAAAATATTTTTGATAATAATAATAATAATTTCCATGAAAATATACCTGCTGGACAAAAGCATCCATCTGTACAGTGTCTGTCACAGGATAATGAGCGGTCAGGGTTACTGCAGGTGTCTGGACATGCAGTTCCACATTCTCTGTACTGCATGTTGTAACTACATTGTAAAGCTGGAAAAAGTAAAGTATTTTAGAACAAAGTTTACACATTTTGTACTGAGGAGGCATTTTTTGTGAGTTATTGAAATAAAACTCAAATATAACCAAGCATCACTCACGGCACAAGCTGTTTGTTCTCCAGTTGTTTGGAAACCCCCCAGCATGAGCACATTGACGGGAATATTCTGTGAATGTATTACAGAGGCAAAATCCAGTCGCATTTCTTTTGCATCTGCATAGGTCTTGCACACAAACATTTATGTATGGAGCAGGATCTACAAGACTGTTACATGCTAAAAATGATGCACTTTTCAAGATCGCCTGACATATGCTGCTCTGTAAAACAATATAATAAAATAGGTTAAACAGATTAGCTGATTTTTACTTGTAAACAAAGAGGACTGACTTTTTAGCAATTTTATATTAAATGCACTCTGTGAAAGCTGCTCTGGCTCCTCACCCCAGATAGCTTTACAGTAACAGCTACATACAGCAAATATCCTCTGGCGCACAAGTAATAACTGAAAAGGCACAATACAGTTATGAGGTCTGTAATCCAGAATGCTTATGACCTGAGGTTCCCCAGATAAACTCAACAGGATTGTTTTGCCTCTAATAAGGATTAATTATAACTTAATTGGCATCCAATCCAAGTCCAATGTGCTATTTTATTATTACAGAGAAAAAATAAATCATTCAATTTTTTTTAAATATTTGATTGTGGTTGATTTTATGAAAGATAACCTTTCTTTATTTCAGAGTTATCTGGATAACGGGTTTCCTATACTTCTTCTAGGCCAATCCTTAACTGATATTGATATGGAAAGTGACCTATTAGTTCACAATTACATACAGATAACAGACCATTTGATACAGTATGTGGAGTGCACAAACCAAAACTTAATATTTTTTGTTTATTAGCTCATTGTGGGCCTTTAAGTAGACGAATGGGAGATTCTTCTGCAAATTTAATAATTCTCTGGTGAAACCAGTAGAACATCATTAACTAAGACATCTGCAACGAGACCAAGCATTACAGAAGCTCCTACATTAAAGAGCAAGTAACCCCACAATAAAAATGTGCCTATTAAAAAACATTCTAAGCAACTTTCTAATATAATTGATTAAATGTTTAAATGTCAGTACTTTTAGGGGCACATTTACTAAGGGTTGAATCAAATTTTTTGGTGGGATAATTTTCAATCAAAAATTGCCTTTTTTGATCGAAAGCATTCTTTTTCAATTAGTTAAAATCGTTCGAATAGAATAATTTTAGACTTAGAAAAAATTTCAGGAAAGCTTCCAGGAGGTCCCCCATAGGCTAAAATGGCAATTCAGCAGCTTTAAGGTGGCGAATAGTCAAATTTGAATTTTTTTAAAGGGCCAATATTTCAAAATGCAAAAATAAACATTTTCAAATTTTTTTCAATTCAAATCGAATTTTTGGTCTATTCAATAGCTGCAGTAGCCCAAAATTACCTAAATTTGAATTTAACAATTTTTAATTTTATTCACATTTTCACTTCGACTCTATAAAATGGGCCCCTTAAAGTTATTTGTAAACACAATTGCTACTGAAAGCAGAATTTGCTTACCTCCTGCTTGTTTCTGTTAAAGCAAAGTTGAAAAAATTTTAGTTCCCCAGTAAAGAGATGTCTGTTAATAAACTGCATTGTCTTACATTTTATCAACAGTCTGAGCCACCAGGGCAGAGAATAGAAAAGGACAAACACTGCTTTCAATAACAATACATATACAATTAATTTAAAAACCATATCATACTTGTAATGTGTATATATATATATATATATATATATATATATATATAACGAAGTACCCCGTCTTGTAAAATATATGGATATTACCGAGGAGTTCCATGACCATATATTTTATACAGGTTATGGAACTCCAAGGTGACTTCTAATATCCTTATATTTTGCAACGAGGTACTTTATTTATTATAATACATACGTTTTAGTGAGTCATGTAACAGAAATTACATCACTAAGCTCCAATTATATCCAATGATGTCTTTTTTAAGGGTATAATTACAGGATATACATGGTTCTTGTGTATTATACAGATGCAGCCACTTGGATTTGTGTGTTAAATGCGTCCTGACTCAGCGTTAATTAAAGAAACTGTGTTATCTAAAGTTATCTTAACTCATTTAGGCTAAGGCCAGACGGGGAGATTCGGGGGCATTTTGTGGCCTGGCGACTTCTCGCCGTGACTTGTAGCCCCCACAAGTCACGGCGAGAAGTCGCCAGGAGACAAAATGCCCCCGAATCTCCCCGTCTGGCCTAGCCCTAAATGCATTCAACCTTTTCATTAGCATACCAAAGCACCATTGTTTTCAATGGTGAACTCTTTAATTGGATGGGATGCTGTGACACATTATTCTGTGCAAAGTGAGTTAAATGGAATGTCTGAGAAGTTATTCTGTGTCAAACGCACAATCCAAAGTGGCTTCATCTGTATGAATATATAGGTTGAATACACTGTGAACATGGTTTAAACTTTGTGAACTCAAATAACTGGATTAATAGGCACTAACCAAATCAGTACACTTATCCTGAGGAACATCAAGCACATCTGCACATGTTTCAGTTGGGCCATTGATCTTTTGTATGTTTCCATAATGATTATCAGATAATCTAACATCTGTAAGAAACACAGTCATTTAAAAAAAGATCTTTACATGGTGTACTTTAATTAATGGAGGCTAGATCTAACATGGCTTACTATTAAACATGAATTCATTGTAAGTTTTAATTCCATTGAAGTCCCCACATAAACCACAAGTCTTGTTGCGAAATTTCTCATCCAGTTCCAACTAAAATAAAGAAGAAACATTAATTTAATTATACTATAGCATTCCAATTGTATTGATTACTGCTTCAGATTTATGAATTCTGTCAAAAGGAAGACATTAGGTTTTGGCTGTAAAATGTAATATGTTTTCAGGTGAAATCCCAAATGTATGATGCAGTACAATCCAAAATGGCTAATTGAATCAAAATGGCCTTCATCGTATATATCATATTTAAGGTGGCCATAGACATTACAATTACAACCTTTTCTGAAAAAGTTCTTTCCAGGAAAGATTGTTAGTTTCAATACACATGTGTAGAGCTGAATAGCCAGATATACAGATAGAAACAATAGAATTCTACTGTACCTGTATCTGACAATCCCGCACTAACAATTGTTTGGGTGCTTTAAAATTTTTCCAAAAGAGATATCAAAGTCTTCTGTCAATATCAGTTGGCTCATCTTCCACCATACACGCACCGAATATTGCACGAAAATTGGTTTTGTACATTATTATTGGTGTGTCAATAACCACCTACATTGCAGATAGAGGTTTCAATGCAAGTAGATTAAAATCAGTGTATTGAATCAGAAACTCTAATGGCACCAATAAGGGCAGCATGTAGGAGATCTAATTGCAGTTCTGATATCACCCAGGATTACAACCCACTCATTTTGATTTATTGATGTTTATATTTTTCTGGCTCATTTTCTTGGCAGCCATCCTTATTTTCAGATATTACCTGTACTTGTAAATAATGTACATTTTATTTATCTATGGAACATATTTGCATTTAATAATAATAATAATAATAATAATAATAATAATCTTGATTCACTTTCTTTCCACTATCATGTTATAACACCAACATCCACCAGCTTATTTAAATAAAAACCCTCAAATTGGTTAATCAACGAAAGTTGATTTAAAACCAAAATAACATTTGTTTTCAGTGTGGCTGCAAAAATACCACTTTCCCCTTAAACAATCATTTGCTTATAGGCTGAAGATACACGAAGATACTTGCTCATTTCTATAGAATATAAATAGGTTTTTAATAAATTCGCACCTATGGGGCTTATTTGCTTTCATTCAAATTTCCTTTTTTTCATGAATAATATTTTTTCTCAATTTTTTAAAAAATGTCTCTAAAACTAAAAAAAAAATCAAGATTTATTAGTGTAAAAACCACAATCTATCCTATATCTATACCACTAACATTTGACCTTCAATAGAAATGGGCCTTGTGTATCTGCTAAATAATACAAACATTGAATGCGTGTAAAAAATACCATTGCTGCATCATCTTCATTCCACTTAAATTCCAGGCCCACTTTGGAAATTATTCTGATGTACGGTCCACTTCTATCAATCTGAATTCCTGAAAAACTGTATGGCAGATCCACCCTGGTTCAAAAATGACATAGAAAAAAAAACATATTTTAATGCCGGTATTTTCATCTATGGTTATAGAAACAAAAATGACTTGATTATATCAATGTACTGAGGATTGCTCCCCTGAGGGTACTGCAGGGTCCTTACTGAGGTAATACTATTACTGCAGTTAGCACCACAGTCCTGGCTCCCAATATGAAAATAATGAAGGATGTATGATCTGATATTGCAGCTGTTTTTCACCTACAACATCAGTTCACAGCTGAGTGTTCATTTTCTCAAAATTACTAGACAAGTAATATGGTATAAACGTGCATGAAAAGAATAAGAGAAAAACATACACATTGTGATTGAATTTAATGGTTCCTTCGATGAATTCGATAAATATTCCTTCAATCTTCATACCAATGTGGCTAACTGTGGGTAAACCTTTCACAACAGAACGCCTGATCTGGATGTTAAATTCTTCAGAGGTACTTTTGCAGTTTGATGCAAACAAGTAGTTACATTCTCCCGGAAAGTAAAAGATATCCCCATCTAAGGTCTTGAAATAGTTATTGCCCCATGTACTGCAAACGTATCCATTGTGTGCAGGGGAACTGCCTAGAAGTCAAAAAAGTAATGCTTAGACCATTCCTTAAATATCTGTGTTACAATATATACACTAGTCAGCAGATTTATCAAGGGTCAAATTGAAAATTTTTTATTTTTAAATTCAAATTCAAGTTTATTTTAGTGTAATTTGACTAGGGAATAGTCCAACTTTGATTTGAAATTTGAAATTTGAAATGTATTAGGTAATGTCCCTTTAAGAATTCAAATTCAACTATCCACCATCTAAAACCTGCCAAATTTGTGTTTGTAGCTTATGGGGGGGGCCTCCTACAATAATTTGGTGGACTTTTGAAAAAAAAATAAAAACTATTTGTGAAAAATTGAATTGAATTTGATTCAAATTTAATTCTAATTTGATTCGAATTTGCAAGTTAACTCTATTGACTCAAATTTTAAAAATTAAAATTTTGAGTTTATGGTAGTTTTTAAAAACTCTGCCCCTAGGTAACTGCAATTCATAAAGTATCATTGCTATATGTAAAGTAACTTACTTCTGAAAATTGGATTTATGTTTGGTGAAATAAAGGAAGTTCCTAAATGGAAAACAAATGTAGATTTTAAATATTTCTCATAAAACATTAACTAAATAGAATAAAAATATATGAATAAGAAAATTTAAACTTTGAATGCCATAAATGCCTAAACTGGATTACAGAAGGTGCTTAAAAGGAATGCTTGGTCAAAATAACATAAAATACTGTTATCTGCCTATTAACTTACTTTGATCAAAATTATATTTATGGTGATTAGTATAAATGTGAGTTAATATATCACCTAATGTAAATTGCAAATATTATGCTCCTAATTTACAACATGTTATTCCCTTATTTCCCTATACAAACAGGTGAAAATGTGGGTTACATTCTTGGGAACTCAAGGCAGAATATTTGCATCTGTGTTTCTTATTGGCATCTTGTATAATATAGTTCACCATAATAAGCTCAATAATAGATATACCTAACAACATTTTGTTCTGGTTTTTGAACAGTTTAAACAGTGCCCCCACATTGCACCCTAGTCAGGTGTCTCTTCTGCCTAAACGCACCCATGTTGGAAGTTTCTGTGGTCTGCTCTTTAATTATCCTGAAAATCCAACTGTTTTGGACTTTTTGGGCCAACTTCCTGAAAAATTTGGGCTTTTCGGGAAGAAGTCCAACAAAATCAACGTTTGATTGTTTTTTTTTGTGCCCAATCTGATTAAATAGTGCTTTTTTAACAATAAATATGGTCCAACCATGGATTCTAGTTGGTTGGACTATTTTATTTAAATTTTGATAAAAAAAGGCCCCTAAAAGTGTTTAAAAGCAGTTTTGCAGCCATGGTAGCTGGTAATCATGTTGCAAAAGGGGTAGAGCCCACATATGCACAGTAAATAAAATGTAAACTTTTACAATACAATGATTTTAATGCTTGAGTTGAGATAAAGAGCAGGCAAATGTCATTTATGGCTCAATACGCATAGATGAAAACTCTCATATTTGCATATGCTGAACAAACAGATATAAAGTTAAGGCAAACAAAATATTTTCACTCTACAGTCTTACTATCCCTTCATGTTTTTGCTCAAAGGAGTATCTAATATTAAACTCAAACATAAGGTGTGATTTATTAAAGAACACAATTAGCAATTTTGAAGGATCCTGAACATTTTGATTTGTATTTTGAATACTTCAAGCATTCAGTATTTGTGTTGTGTCTTTCCTCCTCCATTCATTACATGTGTGTAGAAGGGTTTAGTCAGCATGGACAATAAATAGGTAATCTTTAGTGATGGGTGAATCTCCCGCGTTTCGCTTCACCAAAAAATTTGCGAAACGAGTCGCGCGTCGTTTTTGACACGCGGCGCGTCGTTTCCGACGCACGTCGCATCGTTTCGACGCGTCGCGTCATAAACGATGCGCGACTCATTTTTTGGGGCGAATTTTTTGCCGGCGAATTTTTGCTGGCATTTCGTGAATCTATTCGCCAGCGGCGAATCGCGGGAATTCGCCGCGAATTCGCCCCTGGCGAATAAATTCGCCCTTCACTAGTAATCTTAAACTTATGTTAGATCTTTATTGAGAGATATGCAAACGTACTGCCCCAAAAGATGTAATAGTAGCTGATAAACCAGCCACACCTTTTATATCCCTGAATGAATAATTAAACTTGAGTAGTATGTTAATTAGCTGGGTCTTGTTTATTATAAATCAGCATTTTGTTATCCTATAAATGCAAAATATAACCATGACAGAGCAGTAGAGTACACTTACCAATGCTGAATGGGGTTGGATTCTTGTACATGTAGTCATATGGGTTTACTGGGGAAGCTATTATGTGAAAAGGGAAAAAAATTTACTGAGTGATTTAATTTTATAGGTATTGGGTCATTAAGCAGGGCCATTTTAGTGATACTAAAATGTTATATCAGTGTTTCACAACACACAGACCTTTAGATCACAACACAGTGACCTCTAGCTGTTATTTTTATAGTATCTGCCAGCAACTAAAACATTATAAGGCTGAATTTGGGCAAGCTTAAAATAAGTCTCAAAAAGCTTAGTTGCCCTGTGTATTGTCTAACATTAACATGTGTGCAATGTGGTAATTAAAAACGAACTTTGCATGTTTTCACTGCTTGCACCTTGACTAGACGTACTGTATCCCTTTCACTAGAGCCACTAGCTAAGGAAATTGAAGGGAAAAAAATCATATTTGAAACTACAGTTGTAACCCAGCACTCAACAACAACTTATGATGGAGATGAATTTGTGCAAGCAAGGCAGCTATACAATTCATATAAATTATTAGCCAGTACTTTTTGTTGCAGGGTCATTTTAGTGATACTAAAAGTTATATCAGTGTTTCACAACACACAGACCTTTAAATCACAACACACAGATCTCTAGATGTTATTTTTATGGTATCTGTCAGCACTCACCAACAACCAAAATATGATGAGGCTGAATTTATGCAAGCTTAAAATAAGTCTCAAAAAGCTAGTTTGCCCTGTGTATTGTCTTATATTAACGTGTGTAATGTGGTAATAAAAAAACAAACCTTGTATACTTTCACTGCTCGCAATTTTACCAGAAGTATCCCTTTCAGCAGATCCACTAGCTAAGGAAATTGAAGGGAAAAAATCATATTTGAAACTGCAGTTGTAAGCTAGCACTCAACAACAACTTACGATGGAGATGAATTTGTGCAAACAAGGCAGCTATACAATTCACATAAATTATTAGCCAGTACTTTTTGTTGCAGGGTCATTTTAGTGATACTAAAATTTTATATCAGTGTTTCACAACACACAGACCTTTAAATCACAACAAACAGATCTCTAGATGTTATTTTTATGGTATCTGTCAGCACTCACCAACAACCAAAATATGATGAGGCTGAATTTATGCAAGCTTAAAATAAGTCTCAAAAAGCTGGTTTGCCCTGTGTATTGTCTTATATTAACGTGTGTAATGTGGTAAAAAACAAACCTTGTATATTTTCACTGCTTGCAATTTTACCAGAAGTATCCCTTTCAGCAGATCCACTAGCTAAGGAAATTGAAGGGAAAAAATCATATTTGAAACTGCAGTTGTAACCTAGCACTCAACAACAACTTGTGATGGAGATTAATTTGTGTAAACAAGGCAGCTATACAATTCATATAAATTATTAGCCAGTACTTTTTATTGCAGGGTCATTTTAGTGATACTAAAATGTTATATCAGTGTTTCACAACACACACAGACCTTTAGATGACAACACACAGACCTCTAGATGTTATTTTTATGGTATCTGCCAGCACTCACCAACAACCAAAACATGATGAGGCTGAATTTGTGCAAGCTTAAAATAACTCTCAGAAAGCTGTTTTGCCCTGTGTCTTGTCTAACATTAACATGTGCAATGTGGTAATAAAAAACAAACCTTGTATCCTTTCACTGCTTGCAACTTGACCAGAAGTATCTCTTTTGGCAGATCCACTAGCTAAGGAAAAAAGAAAAAATCATATTTGAAACTGCAGTTGAAACCTAGCACTCAACAACTCATGATGGAGATTAATTTGTGCATGCAAGGCAGCTATGCAATAATAAATTACTAGCCAGTACTTTTTGTTGTATTAAAAAAAAAACCTTTTACAAAACTTTCACTGCTTTTAACTTGACCAGAAGTATCCTTTTGGGCAGATCCACCAGCTAAACAAATTCAGTTTCTGACCCAGCACTCACCAACAGTCAAAAGAAAAAATCATATTTGAAACTGCAGTTGTAACCTAGCACTCAACAACAACTCATGATGGGGTGGATTTGTACAAGCACGGCATCCAAAAATATATGTATAGTTATTATTATTATTTAGTACAAAAGGTGAGGAATGAGGTTACAATCTAAAGGAGAAAGGGATGAGACACAAGGTGTAGGAGTGGGCAAGATCATAAATTAATAGGTAAAAGATTTTACATTAGCATTTGGTAGCTATTGAGGGTAGACTTCTCTAAATAAGTGTGTTTTAAGAGATCTTTTGAAACCAGAAAGGTTGGGATTAAATTGGACAGACAGGGGGAAAAAATTCCCAAGGATGGGTGCAGCCCTTGCAAAGTCTTGAATGCAAGCATGTGAGATGGTAATGTAAAGAGTTGGAGAGTTGAGAAGCAGGTCAGTAGAGGAGCACAGTAAGCAGTTTGGTGAGTATCTAGATGAGTTCAAGGATGTAGGGTGAGTTATGAAGTGATTTCAATGTCTGGGTCATTCATTTTATTCTGAAAGGTAGCAGAAGCCAGTGCAGGGAATGGAGGAATAGCTGGCAGATGAGGAGCAGGAGGTGTATAAGCCCGGCGGCAGTATTCATTATGGACTGGAGGGGTGACAATCTCTGGTGGGGAAGGCCAATAAATACAGCGTTACAGTAGTCTAGACATGAAATTATGAGAATGTGAATAAGAAGTTTAGCAGCATCTTTGGTGATAAATTATAGTATTTTTGATATGTTTCTTAAGTGAAACTAACATGATTTAATAAGTGACTGGATATGAGGTGTGAAGACAGTGCAGGATCTAGGATAATCCCAAGGCACTGGATGTGGGGAGACGGGTTGATGGTGGAATTGTTAACTATGATAGATACTTCTGGGGTGGTACAGATGTTAGTTGGAGGAAAAAGAACCATTTCCATTTTAGAGAAGTTTCATTTAAGGTACTGTACTCCCTTGTAGGAGACACTGAAGGAGAGATTGGTGAGGTAACAAGTAAAACAGGACAGGACCATGCCACAAAGGTCGAGTGACTGAAGGAGGAGAGTATGATCCACAGTGTCAGATGTAGCTGAGAGATCAAGCAGTATTAGTAATGAGAAGTGGTGGTTGGCTTTAGCTAGTAAAAGGTTGTTAGTCAGGTTAGAATACTTAGTGGAGTGTTGTTGCCTAAAACTAGATTTTAGGGGGTCCAGCGGGTTATTGTCAGAGAGGAATGACATTAGTCTGTTGTAAACTAGGCACTCAAGTGGTATGGAGACGAACGGTAGCAGAGAGATAGGTCGGAGGTTATCAAGATAGGAGGGAGAGGGTTTTTTCAGAATGGGGGGTGACTAAAGTATGTTATAGTTGAAAAGGAAAGATTCTAGTTGAGAGCAAGAGATTCAATAGATGACTTAAGGCTTTGATTTCACAGGGATTGGCATTGGAGAGTTTGGAAGGTATGAGATCATGCGGCCAGGTAATAGCTGAGTCATTGAAAAGCTTGTTTTGCCCTGTTCTGACACTAACTAGTACCTATTGATGTAATTAGAAACAATCTTTTCACGCTAGTTTGCGTATTGCAGGATTCCTGGCTGTACAATAACTTTTCAACATGTTATTTCTATATCCATGCAGAATCTTGATACTGACCATTATGTATGATGGTCAAGGACAGTCTGCAAGATAACTGAATAAAAATTGATTATGTTAAATAAACACAAACCTTTCACAAAGCTTTCACTGCTTAAAACATGACCAGAAGTATCCTTTTGGGCAGCTCCATCAGCTAAACAAATGGAAAGGAAAAAATATTTCTAACAATTTTGCAATAAAATGCTTATTTTGAATTATTAAACAAAATACTTTCATTTAATACTCATTAAACATTGAAAATCCCAATTTCGTGAAAATATATATTGTTTTTAGATACATTTACAGTGCTTTTGTAATGGGTTTTAATTATTTTAAATTGAGTGTGCCTTCTGTTGAGCTGGCTCAAATCATCTCTTCTGTACACTCATTATTACCAAATGTTTTAACCAAAAAAAGGAAATGCTCTTATCAAGACAGACATTTAATATACAAAAGTAAACTGGAATCTTTCCTTCTCAACTAAAACATACTTTCTTCACCCCCCATTCTGAAAAACCGCTCTCTCAATCCCTCCAATCATGATAACCTCTGACCTATCTCTCTGCTACCTTTCATCTCCATACTACTGTCACTCAATACCTCCAATAAAATCTGCACTCACATGACTTAGAATTGAAAACATTTTTTTATTTATGATCTACATATATATTGCAAAAAATGCTCTGTGTAATTATATTTAGTAAATTGTATTTTTAACTATCCTTTATGATTAGCTCAATTAAATAAAGCTCCAGCATAAAAACCCTTTACCATGACTGCTTAAATGTTTGTATCCCCTGTAATAAACGTTTATTTTTTGTTAGGTTCTGCAGTTAATAATGAGCAAGCCTCTAAAATATTAAAATCAGTAGCAAAAGCACAAAAGTTAAGTATGTTTGTTCATCAACGAAAATGGGAAAACTAATGATTATAGTAGGATTATCAGATCAGTTAATATACGATTAAAGGGGCTGTTTTTTGTCTGAGACAATCTGCAACTGGTTTTAGTTATTTATAGTGATGGGCGAAACGGGCGCGTTTCGCTTCGCCGAAAAATTTGCGAATTTCCAGAGAAATTCGCGATTTTTTGGCCGATTCGCGAAACGAGTCGCGTCGTTTCCGACGTGCCGCGTCATTTTTTGGTGGCAAATTTTTTTGACCGTTTCGCGAATTTATTCGCCAGCGGCGAATTGCGCGAATCGCGGGAATTCGCAGCGAATTCGTCCCTGGCGAATAAATTCGCCCATCACTAGTTATTTAGTTTTGTATTCAGCAGCTCTCAGGAATCTGGTTGTTAGGATCTAATTTACCCTAACAACCATGCATTGATTTTACTAAGAGGATGGAATATGATTACCCTAGCAACCATGTATTGGTTTTTCTAAGAGGATGGAACATGATTAGGGCAATGTTTGAATAGAAATATGAGTAATAAAAAGTAGCAATAACAATTTTGCAGCCTTATGGCGCATTTGTTTTTAGATGAGTCAATGACCCCCCATTTGAAAGCTGAAAAGAGTAAGAAGAAAAAGGCAAATAATGATAAAAATAATGAAGATGAATTGGAAAGATGATTAAACTTAGCCATTATACAACATATTAAAAGTTAACTGAAAGGCAAACCACCTTTAAATACATTTCACAGAGTAAACAAAAAACATAATGTTTCTGATTTTAACTACATTTTGATATTGATTTTTTAAGCTTTGGACCTACATTAAACAATAAAAATATACAACTGTATATATCTTATTGACTAGACTAATATTTAATACAATAGTATACAATAAAACAAACATTGTTTAATGATAATAGTACTAACTACAACAAAACACATACCATGTGTCAGTAGATAGGGAAGCACTATAAGGAGGACATAAGTAGGACTTCTTGTTCCCCTGCTTGTCCCCATTTTTCCTCTGTTCAGTAACTTGGTACTGAACGGGGGGTATTCTGTGGAGCTACAATTGAACTGTAGTTTGGCTGACTTTTTATAGAGGAAAACCCTGCCTCTAGCTGGTGTTACCCAGAAGATGTGGAGTCAAATTTTGTTGCGTCACACATGCTACATGCTCATCACACTTACTAATCCTTTTCAGTCTAGATCCAGGATGTTTGTCTTCTGTCAATTTGATGAGAGTTCCATTTTCTAGGATGCTGCTTGGAAGTTATAAGAAGATAGACAGATGAACATAAAGAAAATGATAAATACAAGTTTTCTGGGAATAACTCTCAATCTCTTGAGTTGTTATGCATGGCTAAACCTTACGCACCAAAGAGCTTAACTCATTTCTCTTCAGTTTTCTGGTCATTATGAAAATAATTTCAATATATTGCACCATATTTTCATCAGTATGTTTTTGTGTTCTTATGGAAAAAGTTTAATAGGTGAAGTGGGAGTAGTTGGAATAATAAATACTTACTACTCAATAGAAAATAATATATTGCTGCAATTTTTTAATATGATTATTTTGCATCACATTTACTTTGCGTATAGTGGAACTATGCCATTTTCTACATAACAACAATATAAAAATCATGTAGTTGATGCCAACAGTGTCCTTGGTAAAAAAAGCAAAAACAGGATAACAGGCATGTAATCAGCGCCTTTTAATTGCAGGCCCGGATTTCCGGCTTCAGTATCCGTACAACCTACAAAAAAAGGAGGTTTGTGGGTGCACTCTAAGGCTAAGTAAAAATGTGTTTAAATACAATATAAGTGCTACAGATTTGGCCAATGAATCAATGCACATTCCCTAGTCCCCTGTCTCTTGAGACTGTATATATGCAAGTGCATGTATTTACAAAAACAGGGGTTTTTAGTTTCAAAGTTAGTTTAGTTATGATCATAAAATTGATAAGCCACCATACCACATCAAGGTTCATCGCATTCGGTGGTCCCTAACTTGTTTAAGTCTAGTCATTGCGAGCACACCACCCTCCCTGCGCATAAGCTCGAGAGCATTCATGCACAGGGACAATGGGGAGTCTCCAATGCTCCTTAGGTTGTGACCAGGTGGCATGCAGCCAATAGGATCCTGCCATCCTAGGCCGGGGCCTTTGTGACCTCGCCATATATCCAAGCCTATTGAGGTGGCAATAGCTCCAGGGTTCACCAGCATCAATAGGCACATGTTTGCTTCTTTTGGTACAGAGATACGTAGGACCAGGGCCATTTTAAGGCCTTGGTGGGCCCTGGGCAAAGAACTAACTGGTGGGCCCCCATATCCCTGGTGATCCACAATTTATTGGTGAAACCATGCCTGCTTTTGGCCACCCCCCCAAATAACATTCCCATTTAATAAAATATAATTTAGTCTTGCCAGTATTAAATGGACAGTCAGAATATTAAACTCAGATCTGATGGTATACTACATATACTACAAAAAAAGGATTATTAGCATATAAACCCTAGCTGTTCCAGTACAATCACTGTATAAATGGCCAACAAGCACTCCATTGATCCCAGACAAGACAGTAAGATCACTAAAACATGGTCAATGAACAAAAGTCTCTGTGACCTCTGTGTCTATGCTGTTGGCAGATTTGCAGTAAGGAAGAGCCAAGAGAGAAGCATTTCTGAGAAAACATACATCTGATTAAGTAGTGAAACTGAGGAAGGGGGAACTCCGTGTTTATTAAAGGGGTTGTTCACTTTTAAAATAACTGTTAGTATGATGCTGGAAGTGATATTTAGAGACAATTTGCTATTGGTTTTCATTTTACATCATTTTCAATTTTTAATTATTCAGCTTTTTATTCAACAGCTCTTAACAGCTATCTGGTTGCTAGGGTCCATATTACCCTATCAGCCAGGTAGTGGTTTTAATGAGAATGAGTAGGAGAGACATAAGTAGAAGATTAGTAAATAAATAACAACAAAATTTAGTCTCTCAGCAATACAGCCCATGGCACAATAGTTTATGGGCTGCCGGGGGGCTACTCTGTGACCCCCATTTGAAAACCAGGCCAGGCACAGCAGGCAAATAAATTAAAAATTAAGAACACTGAAGGATGAACACAGTAGCAGTCATAGTAGGATGGCACAGGGAAAAGTCTATGTATAAATTCCCCCAGAATATATAGCAGAAAGGCACAGTGCAATTCCATGTATAAATACCCCCAGAATCCAAGCAGGATGGCAAAGGGGCAATTCCATGTAGAAATACTCCACAGAACCCATAGCAATATGACAAAGAGCAATCCCATATATATCTATATATATTTATTTATTTATATACCCCCCAGCAGAGCAGATTTATTAAATGCTGGAACTTGGTGATGGGTGAATCTGACAATTTTTTCACCCATTGGAGTCTGTGCACATCATTTTCACTGCAAAACTTGGTGAAACTTTTCACTCATCACTTAGTGGGACTGCATTCTATAAAAATTTCGGTCCCATTGTTGGTCAATGGGAAGTGTATTTTTAGCATTGCAAACTTTTATAACCTCAACGAAAATGGAATATTACAATCTTAAATTGTGACCCATTTGAGAAATTTCTCAAATAAGATGGTAATCATGGAAAAAAGATTTTGCTAAGATTTTTTATAAGTAATCTTAAAAAGTTGATGAATTAGCTCCCCAATATATATCTATGAGAGATATGCATTCATCCCAAACTGAATTGTTGGGAATTTTCCCAGTCACTGTCCTGTTCTCCTAGGTAGGCCAGACCCACAATTTGGGGATCTCTATATAATATAGATGACACAGAAACATCAAGTTTTTACAAACTGTGAAAAAAACCCACCAATATGTATCTCTGAGAGATATACATTCATCCCAAACCTCACACTAAATAACCTTCTGGTGAAGTCTCCCAGTCACTGTTCTAATCCCCTAGGTAGGCCAGCCCCACAATTTAGGGACCTCTATAATATACTGTAGATGATACTGAAACATCATGTTTTTACAACCTGTGTAAAGACTCTACCAATATATATCTCTGAGAGATATGCATTCATCCCAAACTTCACACTAAAAAACCTTCTGGTGAAGTCTACCAGTCACTGTCCTAGCCCTTTAGTTAGGCTAGCCCCACAATTTGGGGACCTCTATAATATAGATGACACTGAAACATCAAGGTTTTACAACCTGTGTAAAAAAAATACCAATATTTATCTCTGAGAGATATACATTCATCCCAAACCTCTCACTAAATAACCTTCTGAGGAAGTCTTCCAGTCACTATCCTAGTCCCGTAGGTAGGCCAGCCCCACAATTTGTGGACCTCTATAATATAGATGAAACATCAGGTTTTTACAGCCTGTGTAAAAAAGTCAAAGCAGTGACAACATGCTGCAATTTAGAAATCTGAATGATTGAAAAACAGATCTAAAGTATATCAATACATTACACCAGTTTCATTTCACCATATATTGAATGTTTCACATGTATGCAAGCTAGAACTGACCCCATCACCAAACAATAAGCTTTAGAAATATGCAATTACTTTGGTTTACTTTCCATGCAAAGATTTAGTATATATGGTAAATACTTTAAACAAATTCGCTGTATTCAAATTGAACTTCAACATGTTGAGGATATAAGATGCTACATATATTGTACAGTGTAAAGAGAAGTATTACAACTTTAAGAAGAGTTGGCACCCCCAATAAGCTTCAAGTAAAAAGTGAATGCCAGCACACCGATATGATGCAAAACGGGGTCAAGCCGCTGTTTTTACATGTGTCAAGCTGAACAAACACAATGTTTGAGGACGGGCCCCTTCATCAGGTAACACCTGACAAAAGGGCCGCCCCTGAAACGTTGTATTTGTTTGGCTTAACTTTAGTAAATGCTTGACCATGTTCTGCATCATATCCATGTGCTGGCATTTATTGTTTTCTTGCAGTGTAAATAGGCACAAAGTGGCCCTATATTTTTACATTATCCTTTGACTAGTCAAAGGGCAGTGCTTCCTTTGTATCTTGTGACAAAGTAGGCTATGCTTATGTGCCATGCACAATGGTGCATCAGTTGCCAGTTTCCTTTTACACACTTGGCTTACACAGCTTTCCTGGCACTGCCAACTACCAGTACCTTGTTATTTTCAGAGCAGTATAGTCATGATATCCCATATAACTAAATGTAAAATACAAATGAGATGGAATTGACATGCTTTTATAAAATATAACAGGATTTCTGTGGTGGAGGCATCAGGGAGGATAGCTAAAAGTATGACTATTATCTGACAGTTAAGACGATGGACCTTGCACTAGATATAGAACATGGATTAGGGGAAAGGAAGGACAGCTCTAGATCAGCTAATGTTTCATTGAATTAAAATTGCATTTTTATTTCATCAGGTAATAAAACTGGCACATTTTCAATGACATTTCTATTCATGGAACTTTTAAGCAGGAAGGGGAACTCTCTCCTTACTTCCCAGCTGTGCAGAACTCCAGCAGCTTTGTTTCCCATCAGATTTTATTTCTTGCCTTTACATTGCCTATATTGTTTCCAAATCGAGTTGCAGGGACAAAGATCATGGAGCAAGATTTAAACAGATAAACTAGGATTCTATTTGGAGGATATTTTGCTGAAACCACTGGTTATGGGGGAGATGGAGAAAGTTTGTATTAAACAATACAAAAACTATAAACTCCACATTAGATTACATGACAACACAGGACCCAGTGCAGTTTTTAAACTCTGATTATTAATCAGTCTTGCTGTATCGGCTTCTGGCAGATATTATTTGACTTGTGCTGTTTTTATAACTTATAATGATCCCTAAGCATCCCAGGCCACACTGAGCATATGCATAATCTTAAGGGTTGATTCATCAAAGAGTGAAGTTAAGAGTGAAGGTCCGCCACTAGAGGGAAATTCCGCAAGTCTCCATTCATTTCTATGGGATTTTTGAAGGTGTATTTATCAAAGGGTGAAATTTCACTTTCACCCATTGATAAATACGCCTTTCAAAATCCCATAGAAATTAATAGCATACACCAACATCCCTTACCAATTTGGCCTTTCAGCAATACAACACTTTCTCAGTACTCTTCCCCTCATGCCACCTTTACAACAACAATTTCTTGCACAATGTACAGAATTTATACTCAACAATAACATTTTTTCTTTTAACGACAATTATTATCATCAGATTAGAGGTACAGCAATGGGGAGCTCTTTCGCACCATCAAATGCGAACCTCACCATGGGATATATCGAATTATTCGGTCCAAATCACCCCTTCACCGAGAACATTGTCCTTTACAAACGCTATATTGATGATCTCTTCTTCATTTGGAAGGGGGACATCACACTCATCCCATCCTTCATACACTTCCTTAATACCAATAGAGCCAGCCTTCAATTCACCTCTCAATACCATCCCACATCCATTGATTTCTTGGACCTTACTATTTTTACAGAAGATGATCAGATAAAAACCAAAACTTTTTTAAATCTGTAGATTCCAACAACTTCATGCACTTCAAAAGCTTCAATTATCGACCCTGGACTCAAAACACACCTTACAGTCAGTTTAGATGCATTTACAGAAACTGTTCCGATCACCACGACTATACCACACAATCCAAAATACTCATGAAAAAATTCTCAGCAAGAAAATACCCAAGAAAAAGAATCAAAGACGCCTGTCATCAAACAAAACAACAACCCCCTCAGCCACACACCACTACCATGATCAATACCCAACTCAATCCACACCCCCGTTTCATCACTCAATACAGTAAAGAATACCAGGGAATCAGATCCATACTTAACAAAAGATGGGAAATTCTACTCCAGGACCCATACTTAAGACCCCTACTACCTGACAAAAAATTAATCACATACAGGAGAGCACCAAACCTCAGGAATTTATTAGCTCCCAGCAGGCTCCGCAATCCGAAGACCAACAACAACACACCCGATCAAGCACCACTGACACCGGGCTCTTGGTCCTGCCACCGCCCCCGCTGCTTAGCATTTTGTTTTGTTTCCAACACCTTCAATTTCATGTCCACGGTTACCAATATCCAGTACTCTATAAAAAAACACATATTCTGTCAGTCTAAATTTGTAATTTACGTCATCTCCTGTGCCTGTCATCTCCAATATGTTGGCAGAACCACACAAGAGGCCCGGAGCCAGATAGGCCAAAACAAAAGGAATATTTTGAACAAATTCCCCATGCACAGTGTTTCAAGTCACTTTCACTCAGCACACCAGAGTAATCCTGACACTTTCTCCATCACTTCTATAGATAATATTAATGAGACAGAACCGGCGGCATTTGAAAAACTTAAAAAACTTGAGATGTATTGGATCCAAACCTTAAAGACACTCATTCCTGAAGGACTTAATGAGGTCTTAGAGAAAATTTATTAAAAATCAATCCCCATAATCATATCCGTTTTGTTCCGTTAACACTTTTAGATGTGTAAAAGTGTTAGTGTTAAACTCGTTCATATCATTGTATCCTTTTGGCGCCTCTGTTCTTTCTATACAAATTTGGTAAAATGAACATGTTAATTAGTGGGTGTGACCACAAATATGGGTGTGGTCAAAATGTTGCAGCGCTATGTATGTACTTCCAAAATGTTGGGAGGTATGGAAATGTGAAAAAAAAATTGTAAAAAATTGCATCTTTTGCTTTGTGTCTAAATGTGCTGAATAGCATTGGAGTCTAAGAGAAGAGCAATTTACACGCGTGTTTCACTTTGTATACACACATGCCCTGCATTGTTAGTGGACTCTTATCTTTTCAAAAGAAAAAAAGGCATCCCATTTGGCCAGCTTCTTAAAAACATCTGTGATTATTATTTAAAATAGTGAAAAATTAAAAAGGCATATTTTAATATATATTAATTTATTTTAAAAAATATTTTTCACTGCACAGATTGTGCTGTTTTGAAGTGAAGCGACGAACTCGATGCGCGACGAAACGAGATGTGCAGCGAAACACGCGGCAAATTTTTGTGAGCATTTCACTGAAACTTTCGCCATCGCCCATCACTGCTTATTATTATATTATTATTACTAACTGGGCAATGGGCAGAGTCCCCTATCCTTTGTAACATGACTTTTTCTCGGGAACTGAGCGTTTCAAGCTGGGCCGTATTTATATCCATCCTGGGCAGCATTTGGCCCTCGGGCCGCAGTATGGACACCCCTGTACTAACATCTTGAAAAATAACACTAGTCAACCAACAAATGGGTGACCAAAATTGTGCTCATGCAACATTTATGTTTTTATTTATTAATTTCTATTTTTAGCAAAATAAAAAATAAAATCTGCCTTAATGCAGAGATTATCTTATTTCCAGTTCAAAAACTAACAAACTGTAAAATGGCCTAATCCCCAAAATTTTAACACAAAGCAGAAAGCACCCTTTTTGTAATTTTGTAACAACTATATCTCATAGATTTACACACTGTGGGGCACATTTACTATGGGTCGAATTTCAAAGTGAAAATGTAATTGAATTTTTTAAAGGGGTATTTCGATTGAAAATTCACCATTTTCGATCAAATAGGTCCATTTTAAATCAAATAAAAATTGTTCGAATTGTTTGATTGAATTGTTTGATTTGAATAATCAGAGAACGATTTTCACAAAAAAAATTTGATTTTCAAAAAATTTCAAAGCACTCCATCACAGTTCTAGGAGGTCCCCCATAGGCTAAAATATCAATTCAGCAGGTTTGAGGGGGCAAATGGTGAAATAAAAATTATTTAAAGAGACAGTACCTCGATTTTCGAATGTTAGAATTTTTAAATTCAAATAAAAATTTTTCAATTTAATTTTGGCCTATTTGATAGTAGACGTATTCAAAAATTACCACGAAGTTTGAATTTTTTCTAATTCAAATTTTCACTTCGACCCTTAGTAAATCTGCCTCTATGTGAGTTATATACCAAATTCCTATTTTTTCTCTAAAAAACTAAAATATTGAATAGAGAAGAAACTCGAAAACTTCAAGAAAAATTCAAATTGTGCAACTTCTTCGGATTCACATGCAAAAAAACCAAATTTATTGAGTTTGATGTGTGAAACGTTCTTATTATTTGTGAAATTGGCAGAAAAGTCTAAAATCTACAGATTATCATATAAAGACCATAATATCTTCAAATTGCAAATGGGACCTCTGCCATTGACTTATGCAGGACCTCGACAGGTTGAAGATGTATTATTTTGGATTTGGCTATTTAGCAGCTTCTTGGTATAATACATCTTGAAAAAGTCAAGGTTTTTTTTTTTTGAGATTTCACCATTTGAATTTTAATAAATAACCCCCTATATGTTAAAAAGTCAGCTCAATCAACTTTACTATAGAAGACGCATAATATTCTATTCTAGAATTCAGATGGGATGACAACATTTGTGCATATAGCCCTTTTCAGTATCAAACACCAAAGGGGTTATATATTAAAGTCAGGTTTTTTCTGATTGAACTTTTAAAGGGGAAAAACACAATTCTTTAAAAAAAAAAAAAAACCTTTTTTCATGATTTATCAAACCCAAAGGTGTTAGAAGTCCGAATAAAAACTTCACCTCTGACCTGCTGAGTTCATGTAGAAACCAATGGAAGATGTTCAGTCAAATCCAAAAAAATTCACAATATTCGGGTGTCATGGGAAAGTCACGGTATTCCGATTGTTTCACAATTTTGAGTTTTCTCCCACACAAGAAATGTTCAGGAAAATGTATTGATAAATTGGGGGGAACTTTTCTGATTTTGATAAATTACCCCCCAGGTCATCACTCATCATCATATGTGTTGCAAGTCCTCCTACAGTATAAAGAACTAAGAAAACAATATATTTTGGAAAGAAAAATGTATAGCAAATCTATAATTGGTAAATTGCCTTTCTATTCTAAACTACTACAAAACAATAAAAATACTAATATATACATGTTTAATGAACAATAATGGAGGAACAAAATGAAAAGCCATTATAAATGCTAAATAACCCCTTTGAAAATGATGTCAAATCTGTATAGAAGCACTCCATAATTGTAATAATTCCACTGTAACAAAAAAGCATTACTTGAGCATGCATGTACATTTCTTTCTGTTTGTGACAAACAATGAATGCTAAGCTCATAAGCTAGCAAGGTGAAGGTGGAGATGATTGGTTGAAGAGCTTTACAAACACATAGATAGATGTTCAAAGATGTAAAATGGGCCAGACTAATTATATTTCTTAAAGATACCAGAAAACACAGTTGAATGCAAAGCAATGGTTGTTTAGGTATTTATTATAAGCTTGACATGCCACACTATCTTGAGGCCAAGGTTATTTCATAGTGATCCACTAATCTACTGTCTAATAACATGAGCAGTTTTATTTAAGATATACTATAGATATCAAACATCTTAACTTGTTTTTGCAGTTGCTCTCAACAAAACTTTCATATGCATTTAAGTAAAATCTGCAAATTTATGCATGCATGTAACATGGTACACAATAATGACTTTTTGTAGTACTGGTACTCTCTGATTGAACCTTTTAGGGTATGCACCACTATCACAGAACAGTAGTGACAGGAACCGGATTATCCTCCATCAACCTTGAACCGGCTGGGATCAGAAGGAAACAGTTTTG
>CM044437.1:17182133-17198999 GCA_024363595.1 Xenopus borealis | reverse complement strand
ATCGTACGAAAATTCGTTTCGTACGATATTATCTGTGCGTCTATGGCCACCTTAAGTTTCTAAGCACAATTCTTCTATAGCTACATGAATATAATGCACTGGTACATTCTTACATTTTACACAATATGTCTCCTTTAAGAGGAACAAATCAAAGGACCTGCAGTATTTTTATTTTACTTACATAAATATTAATTGTTATTAAATGTTAATTGTTGCAGTAATTGATTCCTTGTATGTACATTCTTCAAAAAAAGACATAACTTCAACTTGTGCCCCTTAACATGATTACATTTCTAATATAGGAGAGGTAAAATTGAAGAGTTACCAGACAGCTAGAGGTAGTCTAGTATGTACTGTATATTGTCTATGTGCCATGTCCCTGGGCTCCTCCTATATTATTCCAACTTCGCAAACTACTTCTTTGAATACTGTACATGGGTTGTTTGCTTCTCAGTTATTTGATGTTGGATTAAGGTCTTCATTTTAATCTCCAACATCTCTGATCTGTGTCCTCTATCAATAAGCTTAGTGATGAATTTTTTTACGGTTTATTGAATTTTATTTGACTGATTTTTCTAAGGCAGCTCCATGTGTCTAACATAAGTCAAGTAAATCCCTTCTGTTTTAAAACAGCTTTTACTGCATGTTTGGCACTGTGAATGGTTCTTTGACTCATTTTAGCCCTTTACACACTATAGTTCAGGGGTGCCCAGACTTTGTTACTCTCGGATCTACTCTCAACACCTGGCCCCATCAGAAGATCTACCTTGATAATGCGCAGAGGACTTTTTGACCATGCCCATTTTTGTGGCTACACTCTCCTAATTATCATGTTTATTTTACAAAATTTGGCTGGTTATGAAAGTTTGAACACACTCCTTTCCCCTCCATGTCCATGCCTACAGCCTGCCTGCCCTCCCTCCCATGTCCTTTCCCTTTCCGCGCTGTTCATGTCTCCCCGCCATGCTGCTCATCTCCCTACCTTCCCTTGCTTCCCTTTGTGATGTTTGTCTCCTCTCTCTTGTATTCCCTTTGTGCTACTTGTCTCCCCTCTCTTCCCTTTGTGCCGCTTGTCTCCCCTTGCTTCCTTTCCCTTTGTGCTGCTTGTCTCCCCTCTCTTCCCTTTGTGCCACTCGTCTCCCCTCTCTTCCCTTCCCTTTGTGCTGCTTGTCTCCCCTCTCTTCCCTTTGTTCTACTCGTCTCCCCTCTCTTCCCTTCTGGTTGTGCTGCTTTTCTCCCCTCTCTTCCTTTCCCTTTGTGCCACTCATCTCCCCTCTCTTCCCTTCCCTTTATGCTGCTTGTCTCCCCTCTCTTCCCTTTGTGCTGCTCGTCTCCCCTCTTTTCCCTTTGTGCTGCTCGTCTCCCCTCTATTCCCTTTGTGCTGCTCGTCTTCCCTCTCTTGCCTTTCTGCCACTTGTTTCCCCTTACTTCCCTTTCTGCCACTCATCTTCCTGCCCTCTATGTCATGCTAGCCCCTCTCTCCATGCTGCACTCCTCTTTTCTTCAAGTCAGCGGTGCTGGACCCCAGACCGCGGTCTACCAGGAACATTAACACGATCTACTGGTAGACTGTGATCGATGTCCTGGGTACCCCTGCTATAGTTCATGGGGTCTTTATTTTATAGCTATTTAAAACATCAGTAGCTCTCCCTATGGCTTCTTAATCATTTAAGCTCCTGCGTGGAAATTTTAATTAAACATGTTAAAAAGCCAAACTACAAGTCAAAAATCAAATGTATTCCAGTTATTTATCTACTCGAAAGGATGTGGTTTATATAACCTTTAATGGAACAGATCAAATGTGGCTTTGTTCTACACTTTTTAATGCACAGTTATATACTTTTCTGATACATTTGCATTTATCTTTAGGTCAACCCAGATACTGCTGCCCAGGAGCACGAGCATCGTTTGGATTAGCTTCAGAGCTAGCCCTACACATATCATTAGAGGGTTATTTACTAAAATTTTAATTTCTCCCAATATTTTATTTAAAAAAAGCCAGACCAAACGCCCCTCTGTGACTTTACCTTATTTATTATTGAAAAGTTAAAATATTAGATTAAAAACAATTAGTGGGAAATTCAAGGTAAATTCAATTTATAGTGAAAAAAACCCTCAATTTTTTTGAAGATTCTACAATGTGAATATTAATAAATAACCCCCATTAGTGTAGCAGTAAAGAAATACCTAGATTAGTAATGGCTGTGAGGTTGAATTGGACAGATACTAGCAGAATTTTTCAAAAATGTCGTTCATTATGTAAATTATAAACTGGCTAGAATGAGATGGTTTTCTGAAAAACCTTAGGGAGTAAAACAGTGACCTCGGCCACTTTTAATTTCTATTATTTGTATCTACATTCTTAATTATTATGCAATCAAAACAAACCAATAGCATTTTCCTATTCTAATAAAGTACAACAACACCTCCTAAAACATGTTTCTATAAGATCAAACCTTTTTTGTTTGAAACTTGTATGATACAAGTTGCATGGGGATTTTGCAAAACCCATTAGAAGTGGGAGAAAAAAAAATCACTGGCAAGCAATTTGGAAGAAAATCTAAGACGTTAGAATGTTAAGAACCACCCTTTGTAGCTTAACACAGAGGTATGAAAGTTAATAGGAATAAATAGGAAAATCATTGAAAACTTAAGTCAGAGGGGACAGAAGAGTTTATAGAATAAAACATACAAAATAAAACATACAAAACACAGAACTTAAAATATGGTGAAAAATAGATAAAATGTATTTGTTATTCCAACGTTTCGGTCTGCCTTGAGACCTTTGTCAAGGTAACAACAAAGTGAAAAAATTCAAACCTTATACCCCTCCCCTTGAAAATGGCACCAAAATGTGTGTAATTAATTGCTAAGACACCATGTGTGGATCAGTGATCAGTTTGCTAGTGTTCACATAGCTAAACTCTGTAGACATGGCGTTGTGAAAGCAGTGATCTTTGTTATAAAATAAATTAACCTAAACTGTGATAGTCACAGATTAAGAACACAACACATTTCAAAAAGCCATAACCAATAGAATATACTGGCAGAGATAGAACAGATTATAAAGAATAAACCACAAAGGGAAGTTAAGAGTGAAGACTTCAGTGTCCATTAAAAGCAGGAAAGATATATTGTTGTAACTGGACTGATTGTAGTCAGGTACCTAAAGTTTGCACTAATGGCATGCATGGGCTCGTTTTTCTTCTGTGTAACAGAGGATCATATTACACACTTAGGTAAGCAGAGGAGGAGTGACATCATCACTACTTAATTGCTGATCATTACGTGTAGGGGTAAGGACTCAAAATCCCATCATCCCAGTTCAGCCAACTCACCAATGTTAAAAAAAAAAAAGTGTAAAAATGACATTCATTTTACTTACATTTAAATGTGGATTAGCAGATATTATAGGCATGTATCCTATGTTGTTATAAGGCTGTACAACTTACCACTTTTCTGTTCCCAAAGAGTGATATACGGTCATACAATCACTATTATCGTATACTTAAACAAATTGGGGCCCCAAAACTATTTTTTTTAAAAAAACATTGGTGCCAGGGCCCCCCTTACAAGTTAAAAAAAGTGGGGCCCCAACTACACAAAACTGCATGTCTGGAATGGATTTAAATGTTTAATGTTTTGAAGTTTTCCATTTACTTACCAGCTGTTTTTGACTACACTCTCTTGCACAGTTTCTCTCTCCTCTCCTATATACAGTATCTATATATCTATATATATATATATATATATATATAGATATATAGATATATCTATATATCTATATATATATCTATATATATATCTATATATATATACATATATATATATATATATAGTGGACTGTGCAAAAATCCTTATACAACTTACTTCAAGTTAATCCCTTTGCAATCGTTTGTCTAGTCAGTATAGAATGTATAATTAAAACTCAAAAACCAATCAGATTGTGCAGTACAGAATATGGAACCAAAGCATAGTCAACGGCAAACGAATCAGTAAATTCAGTACGATCCAGATGAATAGTTAACTACTGGCAAAGGTCAGTTCAGACAGAAATACAGAAGTAGTCAAGAACAGAGAAACAGACTAGAATCAAGTTTTGTAAACAAAGAGAAGGGGGGGGTAAAGATTTTTGACAATGATCTTATTCAGACCCCTATAAGAGAAGCCAACCCCCGCAGGAGAGGAGGAAGGCCTTATGAACCCCCTTTCCAGATTTTCCTTTATGCACCCCATCATGGATTCAGGAAGAAAAGAGAGTATGTCCATCCCCTAGGGGGAGAGGAACCAGGAAATAAATCATTAACACAGTCAAATGGCTTATGTGAAGAAAGGGTCTTGTCAGCTTTTTTTAGCATTTTAGAGCAAGTGAGGAATAACACGAAGGTAGCCCATCTATGGACATGGAAGCAAGAACATGAAATGGTTTTAGACAAGAATTCCCAGTAGTGATGGGCGAATTTATTCGCCAGGGGCGAATTCCCGCGATTCGCCGCTGGCCAATAAATTGGCGAAACGCCAGCAAAAATTCGCCTGGTGAAAATTTGCTTAAAGAAATGACGCGACACACGTCAAAAACGTGCCGCAACTCGTTTCGTGAATTTTTCTGCCAATTTGCGAATTTTGCTGGGAATTTGCCCATCACTAATTCCCAGTCTATTCCCCCATTGACTTATCTTGTTAAGCAGCGTAACCTACTGTACCTGTGTTCTGAGACCTAGAATCACAGGAGTATGGAGACAATTAATTAAGTAAAAGAACATTTGTTCAGAGAGATTACCCATGGACATGATGATATTATCAGACTTGGTAGACACTAACCCACAACCTAAGGAACTGCCATTTATAGCAAATAAATTAACTGATGGAACAATAGATTGTGTGTGAATACCATTTCTTTGAACAAAATGATTATCTAAGAAGTTACCTGCTACCTCATTGTCTAAGAAGGCAGAACCTTTTATGCAACCCTTATCCCAATCTAAGTGGGCAAGAAGGAAAACTTTAAAATAAAATTGTTGGTAGTTGTTGACCCAAACAGAACTCCACAAACCTGTTTCCCAGCCTCTTGGGACAGGTGTCTCAAAGATGCCTTTAATTCTCACAATACAGGCACAAACCATTAGCACACTTACAACTACAGGTAGAGGACAAACAGGTAGAAACCAACTGCATGGGTTCCTCTGAAGGTCTAGGGGCTGTAACTTTAGGTTTAGGTACCAACGCAGATGGGATACTTCTATGTACAAATACATCTATTTCACATGCCTTTATAACTCACTTTCACAGAACTAACAATTAATTATTTCCTCTGTGTTGATTGCATCCTTTGCTTGTTTGCCAGTGTATCAAGTAATTAAGTGGTGACACTCTTGTTTCATTCAAATAAGTTAAGACTTTGCCTATTACACGAGCAACAATGTCCCTCGCACCCCCTTTGTTGGGTAGCATTGAGAAATACATAAATTCATATCAATGCCGGTTTTATATTTTAACAGCTGTTGTTCTATAGTTTTGTAGTGAGTCATGGATGGCATTTAACCCCAGTTTAGCTTTTTGTGTAAGAACTAACACAGCTTTTATCTTTTACTTGCTGTGTAAACATATGCTGTTCCCTTTTTCCTAATCCACATGAATAGGCTGCCCTCCTACAAAATTCTACATCATATTTAAATACTAATACAACTGATTAATAATATGTATGTTAACCTTCCCTGTCTGTTTGTAGGTCTAACTTCCCCCCAAAACTTGAGTTATTGCACTCTCCCGAAGCCTTGACAGTCCTCCCTTTTCTCCAGGGAGTTCCAAGATAGCAGCCTCTACCCTCACAGTCCCTCTTCTCTGAGGTCCCTGCACTCAGGTATTTCAAAACCTGTGGGAAACTACTTCCTTCTATCAGTCCTCGGTGGATCTACAGCTGTTCATGCTGCTACAACTTTCTGTCTCACTCTTCCTAGAGAGTATATCACCAAACTCCCCTAGGCTAGCTATACCTCATTCAAGGGGTTGCCTGGTCCCTGACTTCTTTCCAGAGCAAAGGCCTTTCTGTGCCCAGGTCCCCACTGGGCACACCCTGCTGGATCACCATCCAGAGGCCAAAGAGGAAGCTGCCACTCCCTTAAGGTATGGAGATCCCTTATCCAGAAATCTTCTGGTCCCAAGCATTATGTATAACAGGTCCCATATCAGTATCAATGTCCTTAATATAGGTCCTAAAAGATGAAAAATGTAAAATGAGAAAATAAATGGTAGCTTAATAATCACTACAGAAATATATCAGAAACAATTCTTTATTGATAACAAGGAATCTCAGACTAAAGTTCATATCAGATGGGAGGTACATAAGTCCTTAATATAGGTCCTAAAAGATGAAAAATGTAAAATGAGAAAATAAATGGTAGCTTAATAATCACTACAGAAATATATCAGAAACAATTCTTTATTGATAACAAGGAATCTCAGACTAAAGTTCATATCAGATGTGAGGTACATAAGTTTGAGGCTACTTGATTTTACTTAGTTCTCACTATAAGAAATAAAAGCAAAAACAAACTGACTCATTGTCACTAGGGCCCATTATTGAAGGAGAACTCCAACTTAAGAAATTACGAAACGCCCACACATACAGAATATAGCATTTATGAGAGCTAAGCAAAGATCCTATAAATGTTGTTATACAAGAGGAAAATACCTGGCTAATATGCTTTCATTTTTGCATTCCAAAAGATTTACATATGCCTAAAATCACACCAGACAATGGGAAAACATGTTTTTTTCAAAACGCATCAGTTAATAGTGCTGCTCCAGCAGACTTCTGCACTGAGAGTTTTTTTTTATATATTCAATTTTGAAATCTGACATGGGGCTAGACAGTTTGTCAATTTCCAAGCTACCCCTGGTCATGTGACTTGTGCCAGCACTTTAGGTGGAACTGCTTTCTGGCAGGCTGTTGTTTTTCCTTTGCAATGTTCCTGAAGGAGTCTCAGTGGGACATGGGTTTTTACTATTGAGTGCTGTTCTTAGATCTACCAGGCAGATGTTATCTTGTTTTAGGGAGCTGTTATCTCGTTACCTTCCCATTGTTCTGTTGTTAGGCTGCTGGGGGAGAAAGGGATGGGTTGCAGTACAGCAGTACAGCAGTAAAGAGTGACTGAAGTTCATCAGAGCATATCAGAGACAATATGTCTACCCCATGTCAGATTTCAAAATAAAATCTGTTTACTCTTTTGAGAAATGGATTTTAGTGCATAATTCTGCAGGAGCAGCACTATTAACTGATGCATTTTGAAAAAAAAATTTTTTCCCATTTAAGGAGGTACCTACATGTAAAGATCTAGGCTCTGACAAATTGACATCAAATTACTACTGTATGTAACCTTTTCCAGAATCCTAATTCAAATTCTTCTTCAGCTTTGTAATGTTCAGTCCAAACAAATTTCATGACCAGCACAGACACAGGAAGGACCCAACGTTCAAGTTGAGTTATTTAAAGGAACAGTTACACTAAAAAAAAGTGTTTTAAAGTAATGGAAATATCACGCAGTGTTGCCCTGCATTGGTAAAACTGATCTGTTTGCTTCAGAAACACTACTATAGTTCATATTAACAAGCTGCTGAGTAGCAATATTGGAAATGGAAAAAATGCTATAAGGCACAGGATAGGTTATGGATAACAGATAACATTATGTTCTACAGCTCTTATCTGCTGTGTAACTGGAGCCTTTTCTCCTTTGAATAGATGTCCCCATGGCTACACAGAAACTTATTTCTGAAGCAAATACAGCAGTTTACCAGTGCAGAGCAACACTGCATTATATTTTATTACTTTTTTTATTACAATTTAATTTTTTGATGTTGGTCCTTTAATAAACATAGAGCAAAATATTTTTGCTAAACTTAACAGTCTAAAATTATACTTGCTATCACTGGTGATGAGCAAATTTATTTGGCAGGCATGGATTCGCAAGAAAAAATTCTGCACTTTGCCACCTGCAAATTTTTCTTGAAAACTGTGGGAAATTTTGTCTTGAGACAAAAAAAATCTCCATAAGAAAAAAATGCCCATTGACATGTAAAAAAGTAAAAAAAAAAACAAAGTTTATTTTTCGCCATTTCCCAAATTTTTTGGAAAAGCGAAACAGGACAGAGTCACTCTCACTAGCATTCAATAATCCATCCTGATCCATAGGAATTTGATTTTTGGGAAGCAGGAAACTGTAACACAATTATAACCACAAATGTAATTGTTAAAAAAGACAGAAGGAAGCCACTATCTTCAATATTATTTATTAAGTAACAAATAGCTGTACGACTGAACATAAAAGACATTATATTTAGAAATTTCCATCAGGACATAGCAGTAATTGCAATCAACTTTTTTAGATTACACTTATTTACTTACTTATTATCTAACCTAATGCATTTATTAGAATCATGTGGACTATTATACAACTTTTAAATCAACTTCAATAAATCTGAAAAGGAGAAGGAGTTGGTCTAGAGTTTGTGTTTAATGTAGGATCTCATGCTAGAGACACTTTGCTTAGTTTGACTTATAAATGTCACTAAGGTATGATGAACTGCACTGCAGATTAATATGTTTATCCCATAGCTTGTCATGCAGCAATGACATTCAGGGAGGCAGAACCTTAGGCAAAGCTTTCATTTGCACATCTTGGAACACAAATAGTTTTCAATAATACTCACATATTAGCAATAACAATGATTTTCCCAAAGGCAATTGTGATAAAGAGTTTATGTCAATCCAAATCATGTTGTGTGATTAAACCCACTGACACAGTTATCCTGCTTGGTTCCAGATTCCTTTCTTTATATGTTCTAACTAATGGCAAGCATCAGAATGGGGTGCAATAAGAAAGAATCTGGAAAGTCTGGTTGTTTGGTTTGAATCCATGGTGGTAGTTACCAAGTATGAAGTTCTATATGTGTAGTTTGTTTACTACTAAATATTGCAGACTTTCCAATACTGAATAACCCAACTGCCTACCTTTTCTCCAGCAATGTAATTCTTCTGTGACTGGAAACTTTATAGATCATTCATAGACAGCATGTCAACTCAATGACACCCAACAAAGGTTGGAGTAAAAAGGAACATCAGTACAAGTGGACTAAGCTGTCTGAGCAAGAGTGTCAGTGCTTAAGTACTTGATATTAATACAAACAAGCAAAGACAGGTCTGTGGATGCAATTAAAAAATAGAAAATAATTAACTGTATGTCCCATAAACCTAGGATATGAAGGTATGTGGGAATATATCTATGCATTGGAAGTACTTTCCATAGACCTCTATCAATCAAAAGTAATTGAAGTGACAAAAACATGTTACCACAATGTACAGCAAAACCTGAAAGCACTGGAGCTGGCCAATTTGTTAGACACCCCTCTGTGAGCATAAATACTAATCCAGGCCAGAGCTCTGTTTTTCTACAAATTATATCTGTGCTGGGTTCTGGGATAGGAAGTATGTGACTGCCATTTTCTCTAATCTAACAGGAATTCTTTATTAACGCTTAGCTTGGGCACATAGTAGTAGCCAGTATAGTTGTCATTGAAAGTTAGATAGTACTCTGTAACAGCTTCAAACCATTTAAATGAACTCCTGGGAGATGTAATAAAATGGCAGCCCTGCATTCGGGTGCCCAGCAAATTGGCACACCCTAGCGTTTTAAGGTTTAGTTGACCATTAAGTCAAGATTTGCCTGAGGCAGACAGTGAGGGACCTCCCATAAAAGTACAGTCAAATCTTTTGAAAGGAGTGTCTCCTTTGAGGACAGCAATGTTTATATTTTATTGAGAGGGCAGATGGTTTGAAAGAGGCATGAAGAAGAGGAGGAGTCCTGCAATGCTGCTTTGACATCCTTACCCTTGCTTACTGCAGTTCAATGGAGCCATTGTAATTGGGTGTCTGTGACTTTACTACCCTCATTTAAAATGCTGGGGAAATCCATACCACTTCAATTGAACTGAAGAAGCCACTGAGATGAGTGTTGAAATATTTTTTTTTTAAAAAAAGGTTCTTATTTATTTAGAGTTTTTCTAACTATTTTAATTAAAAAAAGTCTTACCAAGCTGGAATTCATTGTTAGAGCTTATATATTATTTTAAAAATGTTTTTAATCTAATAGTATTGGTGGCAAATCTAAAAAAAAAAATCGGAATTGTGAGTTTTTTCCCGAACGCTAGTTGTTTTTCTAAAAAAACATGAATTTTTCAGATTATTACTGGGAAAGTCATAAATAGTGAGATTTTCAGGCTAATTCCAGTGCAGACCACATTAAAATCCAAATAGGAAAAGGACCTCACTTATTGACATTAGTGATGGGCGAATAAATTCGCCCTTGGCGAATTCGCTGCGAATTTCCGACATTCGTCGATGGCGAAAGTTTTGTCACAAAAATTCACCACGTGTTTAATTTCGCAGTGTGTCTCGTTTCATTGCGCGTCGAGTTCGCTGCGCGTCTAGTTCGCTGCGCGTCGAGTTCGCTGCGCGTCGAGTTCGCCGCTTCACTTCAAAACAGCACAATTTGTGCAGGGAAAAGATGTTTTTAAGAAGCTGGCAAAATGGGAGGCCTTTTTTTCTTTTGAAAAGATAAGAGTCCAGTAACAATGCAGGGCTTGTGTGTAACTAAGTGAAACATGTGTGTAAATTGCTCTTCTCATTGACTCCAATGCTATTCAGCACATTCACACACAAAGCAAAAGATGCCATTTTTTACAATTGTTTTTCACATTTCCATACCTCCCAACATTTTGGAAGTAAAAAGAGGGACAGAATTTTTTTTTCCATACGTAGCGCTGCAACATTTTGACCACACCCATTTTTGTGGTCACACCCACTAATTAACATGTTTGTTTTACCAAATTTGGCAGGTTATGAAAATTTGAAAATTTTTCTCCTTATCTAAACTGTTACAAATACAATCAATTACTTATTTTATTATATCAAAATTGTTAAAAAGCATCTTTTTTGCACCTGTTAGCTGTTCTTCTAGGCTCTCTGCCAAAAGCCAATTAAGTTAGAAACTTTGTTTCTTTTTCTGGCTATTCCGTGCAGAGAAAAGAGGGACTTTCCAATACAAATGAAATGAGGGACTGCAGGATGCGCTGTCAAAAGAGGGACTGTCTCCCCAAAAAAAGGGACTGTTGGGGGTATGCATTTCACATGGCAGTTTTATCACATTCCACAGTGCGTCAAAACTATTCTGATCCGCGTTAAAATAAGCGCGCATCAACTTGGGCGCCCAACAAAACATCAGCGCAACTTGTTTCGCAAATTTTTCCGCCGTTTCATAAATTTCGCTGAAAATTCTCAACTTTTTCGGCGAGGCAAAATGCCACAGGTTCGCCCATCACTAATTGACATATACAACCTTGATAGGTCTGAGATACTAGATTTTCAGATTATACCCCATCCTTAGGAAAATTGCCAGGCAATCCTTAAAAATTGCCTGGCATCAGTGGGAAGTTATGTAATAGTTATGCAAAACTACATGGAGACACAATGTGGAAAACTTATATTACAAACAACACCATAAATAACTTAAAGAATAA
Organism: Xenopus borealis; assembly: GCA_024363595.1. NCBI lineage: Eukaryota > Metazoa > Chordata > Amphibia > Anura > Pipidae > Xenopus > Xenopus borealis. The sequence continues at coordinate 17,187,428 of CM044437.1, read as the reverse complement.
GCACAGTTTTATTATCCCTTTTAACAGCACTTGTTTTCCGCAGAAACACATTTTTCTCTTTTACAATCATACAGTGATCCCTTTGTATAGGCCATTTTTATTAACAATCTGCAGAAATTCTGAACTTCCAACCACATCCCTAACCACAAACCTATTATGCATTAAAGATGGCTGACAATGTAGTGCTGATCATGTTTCATCTTGGAACACAAGAAACAAAGCAAACTCAATCCCTTTGTTTCCTCAGCAATGTTCTGCAATGTTATAACTGATATATAAGGGACCTATAATATAAACTGCCACACATTTCATTGCTTTAGCACAGGTTCATCAGATGTTCTGTACCAGCCATTAACGGGGTAACATTATGGTATGACGTAGGCATTCACCCACACAACCCTAACAACATGCTAAGGGAGTCTCCTATTTAATATCTGCGTATGCACCAGCATAAGCTTTGCATCTTTATATAAATTAAAATTTAGACATTCAAATAAGTATTTGATTTTATAGCTGTCAATTAATTTTCTTCTTGTTTTTTTACATAACATCAACAACTTCCTATCTTTCAATTCTGAAAACTGAACAAAGGAGATTTTCCTGTAGCCTTCGAGTCACACAAGGGTAGTAATGACCTGTGTTATTTGCTTGATGACTGATTTGCTTGTGCTTGAATTCAGCTCAGTGTGTACTTAATGATAATATGACAGACATAAAAGCATTTAGAAGAGCGCTATTGCTTGACTGCCTACCTGTATGTTTTCTGTTGATATTTGAAAACACCTTTGAAACGTCATTACATTTTCCCTACGTAAAATGTAATGCTTCAAGTGTTCTCTTCTTTCATCGAATACACAATATAGAAAATATGCAATACTGGAAGCCACTCACCTATTAAGTCAAGCACAGATGATTTATGTTTCTTCCATCAATCAATGGAATCAATCCAAATCCTAATATGTATATTAAAGTGTTGTCTTTGAACAATACTTTGATTTGAGTTCAAGCATGCGTCTTGCACACAAAGTTGTGCCATTGCATCTGTCCTGCTTCTTATGTGGTGTGCAAGTGTGCAAGTGTGCTTATTGACACCCTGGAGCTAAAACCTCCCTTAACATGGTAATAATTCCAGAGTTCCATATAGAGATTTGTATATAGATGCAAAACCCTATCTTTACTTTAAGAAATAAATGTACTTTACACCAAGATACCTAATACCACAGATTGAAAGGAAACCATGATAGTCTGTGTATTTTCTTTCTATTTATTTGAAAGTTCCCCACCACTCTTAGGGGCAACTTTACTAAATTGCAAAATGGCTAGATATTCGCCAGCGTGACGATATATTGCCACTTCGCAAATTTACAATCAGTCACCCTGGTGAAAATTCGCCAGAGATGTAGATAGCCTACCACAACTTCGCAACCTAACGCTGGCGAAGTTGCACTCAGGCGAAGGTGGCAAAATTCTCAAATTTACTAAGTTTGTCTTTTTTATGAACTTTACCCCCTTCACCAGAGTTGACTTTGCCAGGTTCGAGCAGGCAAAGTGCAATAGAGTAGATAGGAGTTTATTAAAAAAAAAAAAAAGTGAACAGAAACACTGGTGATAGGCTGAAAATGACCGAAAACTTTTTTTGCTGTGCCCACCTTCCCCCCTACAGTTGATCACATATGGCACCTTAAATTTACTGTGGGCACCTAAATAAAATTTTATTAAAGTTCCCTGGGCTTGTGTAGTGTTGTGCATGCGCTGCGGCATACACATCCATTCAAATTTTCAATTTGCAGACGTATGTAAATTAGGCTTCGCTAGCGCAAATTCGTCAACCCTGATAAACTAATGCTAGTGCAACTTCGCTACCTTTCTCCCGCCTTGTGAAAATGTGCCTGGCGAAGTTTTGCGAAGTGGGCCGAACCCTTTGCTTGCGCAACTCCGGCGCTTACTGAATTCCCCCCCTCGACTCTAGTGCAATTAAAAGAATATTAAGTCTCAGAATGCATCACTTTACAAAGCACAAAATAAGGAAAAAGGTTGCATTAAAATGTCATCTTGGGAATTAGTTCATTAGAGTTTCATAGCTTCCTTTAATCTGTGGAATCAGGTAAGTTTGTTTAAAAAATGCATTCATATTTGTTTCTAGAAGTTTAGTTTCTGTTTATGCATCTATATAAGCCTAAATGAATAGACTTCTGTTAAAAAAGTAGGTTTCTTGGCCAAATACCCCACAAAGTCATGAGAAGGTTCTAGAATCTTGCTTCGCCGAAAAATTTCCAGAGAAATTGTTGAATCGGCGAAAAATTCGCGAAACGAGTCGCGAGACGCTTTTTGACGCGCGTCGCGTCAACTTTGGCGCGGCGCGTCGTTTCCGTCGTGTCATTTTCGCGACTCGTTTTTTCGGTGAATTTTCGCCAAGCGAAATTTCGCTGGTGATTCGCGAATTTATTCGCCAGCGGCGAATCGCGGGAATTCGCCGCTGGCGAATAAATTCGCCCATCACTATTCTCTACCATAAGTCCTGATCATCCTCCTGGCATTTGGACAGAGTTGATAGAGCATTAGGCCAGGCCCCTGCAAAAGGTAATGCTCCTAAAGATATCATATGCAGACTGCATTACTATGAGAGTAAAAAGGTGGTGATTAATGCAACACTAAATCAGCCACATTACATGTTCCAAGCACAGAAACTTCAGATCTTTAACAACCTATCACCAATGACTTTGGCCAAGAGAAGGGGGATGCGGCCGATAACACTAAAGCTCAGGGAAGCAAAAATCCTGTACCGATGGGGATTTCCATTTAAGCTGTTGGTAGAAAGAAATGGACAAAAATATGTATTAAGAGATGCAGCACTTGGAGATCAATTTCTAGTGCAATTAGGAGTCTCAAAATCACCAAGAGTTACTTCTCCACAGTCATCCCCAGCAAGATCCACGCAATCCCTTGCGTGGACTGTGGTATCCCCCCAAGACTGAGAATCAGAGGAGACCAGGAAGTACAGGCTCTCAAAAGTCGATACCACCACCACAAAGCCCACCCCCATCATCAGGTAATTGAAGGATAAGGTGGATATACCAAGGCAACTTTTATTGCCCAGGTATGCCACCAGTTCAAAGAGAAAGAGAATACAAGATTGGGACAACCAGGATAATCAAGAAAGCAACAGAAACTTTTTGTAGCAATATCTGCACAGAGGTGATTGAGGGTTGAGGAACATATTTTGTTTTTCGTCCCGTGACTCTGACGGTAGGGGGATAGACCCCAACAACTTAAAAGATGTTCCACAACTCCAGATTGGAGCAAAAAAAAATATTTGTTCTGTTACGGTTATGTATTAATGTTTCAGGTTATGTTGACATGCAATAGTGAAGGCACTATAGGAGGGAAATACTACTACCACATATTATGCTATAACCACAGGTTCTCACATGTAACAAGGTTACAAACTTCCTTCCATGGGGGATTGATACGAATACAAAACTACAAGCGATAATGGCTAAGATACTATCTATAAATGTGAATGGTATAAACTCCCCCTTAAAGAGACAACTGGTATATAAGGAAATGATGATGCAAAAACCAAATATAGGTCTATTACAGGAGATGCATCATAAAAGGGGAGACCTATGGCGACTGAATAACAAATTGTACCCTATCTGTATTAACGCCTCAGGGCTAAAAAAGAAAGCAGGAGTAGCCACACTAATACACAGAGAATGTAAATTTCAACTGAAGGAAATACAGAGAGACCCTTACAGTCATTATCTCATTCTTACTGGGGCCATGGGGGAGATCCCAATGGTGATTGCCAATGTGTACTTGCCAAACAAACACCCACTCACCTGCCTAAGCAAGTGTCTAAATAAAATCACAGCCACTAATGTGGTTTTGTGAGGGGACTGTAATATGGTTTTATCTATGGAATAAGATAGACAAAAAATTATGCAGGGTAAAGTAGGTAAAGTAGCACAACCTATAGAGCAAATATCACAAAAGTGTAGAGATCTGTTGAGGGCTCATGAGCTTATAGTCATTTGGAGAGTGGAGCATCCAGCAGGTAGAGAATACACACACTACTCCCACGCACATCAAGTACATACTAGAATCGATTACATTTTCTTATCATGCTCAATGTGTACCTCTCAACAGTTCTCCAGAATCCACTCTATTGCATGGTCAGACCATGCTCCAGCGGAAATACAGATGCAGTCACTTTGGATTGTGTGTTTAATGCGTCGTGACTTAACTCATCTATCCCATTTATCTCACTTATCACAGAATATTGTGTCACAGCATCCCATCCAATTCAAGAGTTCACCATTGAAAACAATGGTGCTTTGGTATGCTAATGAAAAGGTTAAATGCATTAAATGAGTTAAGATGACTTTAGATAACACAGTTTCTTCAATTAGCCCTGAGTCACGACGCATTAAATTTACAAATCCAAGTGACTACATCTGTAGCAGTTAGATTAGAACAGCGCAAAAAGAAAATGTGCCTGTGGCGTCTAAATGACTATTTGCTTAAGATACCAGACTTAAGGGATAAAGTGAGAGACACAATAGTGGACTACTTTAAAATAAACGAAGGATCGGTGGATTCGCAGGGAATATTGTGGGAAGTCCACAAATCAGTTATAAGAGGGCAAATAATATCACTGGGATCTGAACTTAAACGCTCATCCCAACTACAAATGCAAGGATAAGAAATGCTATTAAAAGATATTGAGAAAAAAGCAAGTAACTAACCCCACCAAGAGAAGGTTGATTAGAGTAGTGCAGCTCAGAAATGAGATAAAAGACCTACAGATCCAGCAGGCCGAATAAAATCTCATTAATATGAAATAATATATAATATGAGTGGGCAAATCAAACTCATACACTATTAGCAAGAATTTTAAGGCAAAGAAAATAGTTAAATACACCACAGATTATAAATACCCCTACAGGCCCTACTTCTGATCAACAGAGTATCATAGAAGAATTTACTCGGTATTATCAGAAATTATACAACAATCATTGGATCTCCCAGTGTTGTCAAGAGAGGAGTTAGAGATCCTTAATGCAGAGATAACGGAGGAGGAAATTAAGGAAGCAATTAAGGAAATGCCTACATCTAAGTCCCCAGGACCAGATGGGCTAACATATAATTACCATAGGCGTCAGGGGCTATAGCCCCCCCAGAATTTTCCTCTTCCAATTTGGTATTTTTACTTTTATTGATTTTTTTTCCACATTTTTTTTTTTTATGTGTGCTGGAGCCGGTGTAGTGGCGGGCAGGCTGGCGGTATAATTG
>CM044437.1:17143529-17159375 GCA_024363595.1 Xenopus borealis | reverse complement strand
ACTACAAAGAGTGGTGGTAAATGGAACATTTTCTAATTGGACCAGTGTTGTTAGTGGGGGGAGGGAGGGGGTGATATCACTTCAATTTGCAGTGTAGTAGTAAAGAGTGTCTGAAGTTGATCAGAATACAAGTCATATGACCTGAGGGCTCATGGGAAACTAATAATATGTCTAGCCCCATGTCAGATTTCAAAATTAAATATAAAAGAAATCTCTTTTCTCCTTTAAAAAAAAGGTTGCAGTGTAGAATTCTATTAACTGGTGTGTTTTGAAAAAACATGTTTTCACATGACAGGATCCATTTAAAGAACATTTGTTTTTAGATGGTGTCACAGACCCCTGCTTGAAAGAAGGTCAGAAGAAGGTAAATCCTTCAAAACTGTAAAAAAGAAAAAATAGAGACTGATTGAAAAGTTGCTTTGAATTAGCAAATCCTGTAACATACTAAGGGGTTATTTATTAAACTCCAGTAGGGCTTTTTGGGGGGGGGGCTTTATTTATTAAATCTCTAATTTTTCAAGATTTATGGAAGCTCGATGCAGCAAAAATCAGGAAGCCGAAAATCCATCTCAGACCTGCCGAGGCTGCATATAAGTCAGTGGCAGAGGTACCTATCCTATTTTGTAGTTTATGTGGTCTGCACTGGAATTACCCTGAAAATCTGACCTTTTTGGGGTTCTGAGGCACAAATCTGAAATTTTTTTTCAGATTTTTATTAATAAATAAGGTCAAATAGTGGATTCTGGTATCGAACTTTTTTATTTAAATAATCAGAAAAATTGGGATTTTAGTAAATAACTTTCCAAAAGATAAAGTAATGGTGAACAACCCCTTTATGACCTACAAAGTCTTTGGACATTCATCGCAAAATATTACAGTGTTATTGTATTTATAAATCTTGGCCATACATCATTAAAATGCTTCAAAAAGACTGGAAGGCAGCAAGATCGTTACAAAGTTTTTCTTCATCTGAACATACAGCAAACATAAAATAAACACCACATCTTTATTTATTTGCAATCTAAAATTTATTTTTGAGGACATTTACAAAAGAAATAGCAAGATAACTAATACTAAGTCATTGTATTCTAAGACACTATAATCTAGTATACAAGAGCGATACAGTCAAAGGCTAAGCAGCAAAGTCTTTCATATGGGGGGGGGGGAGTTAATTTGTTGTTACACACCCCCAGAACAATTGAAACCAGCTAGTGTTCTAAAATCACAAAGAATAGAAATATATAGATATAGAGCTCTTTGCTTTAAGGAGGACCTTAGCCTGTTGTGCATTTACTTTATGATGTTTCCAAGGATTTGTGATTAATTTGGTTTAGATTTATACTGCTGGAGTACAAAATGCTCCAGCACAGCCACAACTCAATACATCAAGGTATTGGTAGCTCTGGCGTCTTCCATTTGCACATAGAAGGTCCACGTTCCTTGTTATAAGCTCCATCTCTTTGCAGCATGAACATTTCTGGTCAAAACCACTGGATGCCATTGAATACCTGAGGAGAAAATAATAAATGTGATTTATTTGTAAGCACAAGTGGTCTTTTGTCTATTGCTCAGTTTTCGTTGACACTAAAAAATGCATAAGACACTTACATTGAAGATCCCATGCAGGGTCCTCCACAGTAAGACAGTTCTACCTCAAGCATACAGTCATCTTGTTCCAGGACTGTGACATTCTTACGTACACTGCAGTTTTCTATAACCTCTGGAGGTGGTGTTACTATGAATTCTAAAATAAAAGATACATTTTTAAAGGAAGTTATACTTGCTGCAGTATGATGTATTTACATTGCTTCTTTTTATAAATAAAGTTCTACTAGCCCTTGTTAATTATATTATGGTCAACCTAATTCTTATCCTTATAACATAACATCAATACAGTACACTAGTGATGAGCAATTTTTTTCACCAGCCATGGATTCACTGTGAAATTCCACATTTCTCCATTTGCAAATGTAGCTGAAAATTTTGGTGCAACAAAAAGTTGCCACAACAAAAGTCATAGAGACAAAAAGGCTGCCGAGACAAAAAAGTTGCCATAAGAAACATCACCCATTGACTTTAATGCATTTGGAAAAATTGTTGCACACATAAAAAAAAATGTCAAGCATAAGAAAATATTTGGCACCCATAGACTTTTATGCGTTTTGCACATGTTTTGCTGTTTTGCAATATTTGTTTTGCAGTTTTGCGAAATGGTGAAATATTTGTTCATCACTACGGTACATTGTTTTATATTTCCACACCATATTCTTGTGAATACAGATTATTTTGTAGTTTCTCTTTTTTGTGATGTGAATAACTGTCCACATTCAGTTTTTAGTGAGAGTTAAGATGTTATATCATTATTGTTTTTCTCTTTTTCTCTTATCATTGTTAAGAATTGTTAATCATGTTGATCAATGTATTATTGCCCACTCCACTCATGCATCAATGTCCAGCACAAACTTATGTTATTAAAAAATGTTTATTTTGCCTGAAAAAACAAATACAAAAATATGTATTGATAAAAACCTGTTTGACAACTGGGGACAGATTTATCAAAATTCGAGTTGTGAAGAAAAATATGTATGCAAAAAAATGCTAGTTTATTTAATAAAAAAACTTGACAAATATTGTATTGTGTTTGTTTTTAGTGGAAAATAATCTTACGTATGCCAGTGAGTATCACATTGTTCCTTTTTATTGAAGCTTAAAATCTTGAATGTTAACAAATATGGAAAATAAATCATTAAAGCTTATTAGAGAATGTTTCCATTGACTTTCATTTTTTTAAAATATATATTGGCTATTCAAGGTTTCAGAAAACATTTTTACATACTATTAAATAAATCTGCAGGTGCAGTGGGCATCCTCGTTTAGCTTGAGTTTAACGGATAAAACTTGAGCTGAATATACTTTTTTTGTCCATTGATTTAATCACAAAAAACAGTTATTTTTTTATTAATGGGGGGGGGGGGCAAAGTTATTTAATGTTTGGTTCTTATGAGGTAGATAATTAAATTACCAGTAACCAACCACTTCACTTCATTGACTCTTTTGAAAAGCATTAAGTTGTTAAGTTTTATAATGTATGCATTGTGTATACTTGGGAGTTTGTCAAATGAGTGGCTGGGCCACATTGGGAAGATGCTATTGGTCATCCCCTGGCCCAATAGCTGGATCATGATTTAGGGCCTTTAGCAATTAGGTGGGATATAACTGCATCCTAAGGATTTTCAACTTTGCCCAATTGATATCAATCTAAACTTCAACTAGATATCAAAATATGAGGGAACTAAGTTGGACATTTTATCAAGCAGTGTATGGGCAGATCAACACTTTCACTGTATTTATAGTACTTGAGAAATGTTCAGAGCTTTGCAAATGTGGAAACAAAGAATGGCGTGGTTGGGTTTAACATTCAGAATAAATTACATAAAATAAACTGGGTATGTTATACTGTTAACACCTGAACAGTGAACTGAGATGACTAAAACGTACCTGCTTTTGGTGTGCATGTCCTACAGCAGTTGTCAGAATCATATGTAAGAGTACTCTGGAACAAATAATAAAAAATTATCCATCTGTACACAATGATGGTCACAATGATATGCAACAGGGTAAAATCAACATACCATGTCACATATGGAGACATCCAATGGCTGACAAACTTTCTCCACCTTGGTGAGGATAGCCACACCATTTTCTTCTCTGCACTCATAGTAAGCACAAGTATTATTTGGTATGCGATATATTTCACCGATCTTTGGAAAGAAGACAAAAAAACCCAAATTAACAAAATGAAAAAGTAAATTTTTTAAATGTAGGCAACATTACATATGTCATATGTCATACATATGTCATAGTTCATTGTAACTACTAAAATAAATGTGTGCAGTGATGCTAGGATTAAATGGATTCTTGAAAAATAATTTGAATACCTCAAATTTGTACCCATTTAAAATGAGATAAATTTTTGTCTTGCTATTACCTCTAGATCCATTACTGTGTTTCTTGTGTATCCTGTGCCTCCTGTATTTGTTGTATCTCCTGAGCTTCCAGTGTTTCCTGTTTCTCCTGTGCCCCCTGTGTTTGTTGCATCTCCTGAGCTTCCAGTGTTTCCTGTTTCTCCTGTGCTTCCTGTGTTTGTTGCATCTCCTGAGGTTCCAGTGTTTCCTGTTTCTCCTGTGCCTCCTGTGCTTCCTGTGCCTCCTGTGTTTCTACTTGCATCAAAATTTCCTGTCATTGTACATTTTAACTGGATAGGCACACACTCTCCACAGCACTGGCCTGCTTTCATTTTGTATTCATAACCCTAAAGCAAAAACAAGATTAAAGTTTATCAAATTTAATATTTGCTTTATAATGTATTAAGGGGCCAGAATTATCAAAAGTCAAATTTTTAATTTATGTGAATTTCTTTTATTCTAATACATCTGAATATACTCACAACTCAAATAAGAGGTCATTTAAAAAAAAAAAAAAAAACTTGAACATCTAAAACTTAAATATTACCACGCAAAAACTTGAATCAAATTCAAATAAACTAGAATTGCGTTTTTTTCTCAGAAAAAAACTTGAATGTCAGAAAGGCTATTAACTTCTTCAAATAGGTCACTGGACTTATGCCATTGACAGCTACATAAACTCAGCTGATTTTAGTTAGCAAATAGTCAAATTCGAGTTGTTCCCAGGGTTAAGTATGATAAACCTTGAATTCAAATTTGAGCTTGGATTATTCCCAAAAATCCAACTCTAAATTAAAATTTGAATTTACAATTTGACCCTTAATAAATCTGCTCCTAAATGTATTAATGTATTAGAACTAGAAAAGCAATATTGCAAGATGTTTTGGGCTGTGGTCTGCAACTGAAGCTTTTGATTATAAATCTAGAACCCATAGTGAAGAAAGGATTTTTTGCTAGCTCTGCTCATTGTTGTTTTGAATATCCTGAACATCTGCACTGTGGAGCTGAAAGTGCTGCCTGATACTGCACAAAGCAGAGGGATCCTGTGACTGTGACAAAGTTGTGACTCTCAGAGAGAGTCTTGCTGAACACTACCAGCAAGGAGTCCTGTGAGTACAGGGAGTGAGCCACAACATTACTTTATTTGCTGGTAGTCCACATGGGACCCAGCCTAGTCAGGGACTGCTCCAAAGTTTGAAGGTAGTGCCCAGTGGGCTAGATTTTATTATCATGATATGTTTATATGATACAATGGTCACCCCTGTGGATAATTGACTTTTTAAGTTTGCTTAATAATAAACAAATAAACTGCTGTTTTCCTTGCATAAGCTGTGTGTTCATGTATTTATGCTTCTTTGTTCTATGCCCTTGACCACCAATGACTAATCCCCCCAAAAGTTACATGTGCAAGCTGGCAGTTTACCACAATATCGAGATAGAAATTTAGGCAGTAACATATTGAGCAACTCTTAAATTGCAAGCTAAGTTAATAAAAATATATTTTAAAAATATTTGGCTGTGGGGGGTAGAAAAAAGAACATAATTATGCAATCACACAGTTATAACTGTAGTACCTCTCAATATTTCAACAAAACTACTATAGTGAAAGGAGCAATTTTTTATGCCAATTGTGCACAGGACATCAATCACATCAATGTTCCTGATAGACCGCAATCTGGGGCCCAGCATCGGCAGTGAGTGAGGGAGGGTGGGCATTCTGGCTTGGCTTTGCTGTGTTGAAAAGGAGCTTCATGAAGGGGAGAGAGGGAGAGTTTGGGAGACAAGAGTGGAACATTATGGAGCAAGGGGGAGGGGTCACAAGAACAGCTCAAAGAAAAGGGAGAGAAGGTGGTGAGACAGCACAGTACAAAGGGAATGCAGGGAGACAAGCAGCACGGAGGAAAGGCAGGGAGGCATGAAGAAAGGGAGAGAGGGTGGGCTGTAGGCACAGAAGGGAAAGACACAGAAGGGTGGGAGGATGGACACGGAAGGAAGGGAGGACTGAGAGCAGCAAGCATGGAGGGGAAGGGAGTGTGTTCAAACTTTCATATTAATGTGTTATGATGAAGGGAAGTTAAACCCCCCCAAAATGTTGATCTTGGGGGGACAAGGTCCTGACTGCAGAGAACAGTGTGTGTGTGTGGATCCATGAATGTACTACTGTTTCAACCTTTCATAACCTGACACATTTTGAAAAAATAACATGGTAATTAGGGGGTGTGATCAACAAAATTTTGTCTCCATTATCAAGGTAGATCTCCAGATGGGGGCCAAGCTTCAAGAGTAGATCCCAGTATAACAAAGTCTGGGCACCACTGGTTTATTCTTATTGTTTTAATCATGAAAATATTTTTTTGTTATAAGTAACCTACAACCTATATGTAACCTACGGATTCTTCTCCTTATAGAGTAGGATGCTGCAGTATTTTAGTATATATAATTAGTTGCACTTGCTTGACTAGTGGTGAAAAGGGGGTTGATACTGTCACTTTTAAAGCATTTTATCATTAAACAATGTTTGTTTTCATTAAATTATTTTCATGGGGCAAGTGTATTCCCTATAGTTAGGGATTCCCTATATTGTAGTTAGGAATGTATTGAATCCAGGATTCAATTCCAGATTTGTCCAAATCCTAGACATTTTTGCAGGATTTGTTGTCTGTAGGATTTAGCTCAACTTAAACTGAACCCTAAAAGTCAAGTAAGATTATGCAATTATCAGTTTGATATTGTACTGAAGAGTTTTTGTTGAAAATTTTTTACACTTCATAATAGTGAGCAACAGTATCAACAAAATCCCAGCAAGAACTATTTATCCAAAAAAATCACAACTTCTACTGATAATAGAATACAGGAATAGTATAAAATATCATATACAACAGAAAAGTCTTAGGGGCACATTTACTAAGGGTCAGAGAGAATTTCTGAATTCAAATTTTTAAAATTCGAATTTCAATGGAATTTAGAGCTACTTCAACTATCAAATAGCCCAAAATTTGATTCAAATTGAAAAAATTAAAAAATGTAGAATTTTGAAGTACCTTTAAAAACCTTAAAATTTTACACTTCACCACCTTAAGCTGCCAAATTGCCATTTTAGCCTATGGTGGACCCCCTAGAGCCAGTCCTGAAAATCTAAGTTCCAAGAATTCAAAGGATTTTGGTTAAAATAGTTTGAATCATTTGCGAACATTAGTAAATCTGCCCCTTACTATTTAATATGAAAAGTGGAAACTTACACTGCTACAGGTTGTGTCACACACAGTTGGTTGGCACTTTACAATATAGAATTCTGATCTTGTGTCCATTTCTTGAGAGCATTCACATTTCTGACAAGAATCAGCAGGTTGTGGGATACTAGATCCAACCTAAAAAAAAAAATTGGATCCAAGTATAAATTTATTTCTAAATCTGAAACATCTAGAATACAATATAATGTATTTTATTCTTGTTCCACATGAAGATTTGGTGTGTTTTTTATCTAATATTATTGGACTTTTTGTCTATTTGCTTTGTATGTATTTTTACTTTATATGAATCATATTTCAGTACAGAATTAGAGATTTTACTGATGAAGTTTGTCCAACTTTAGTGATGAGTAATTTTTTTCACAAACCGTGGAGTTGTGTAAAAATTTACAGTGATAAAAAAGTCACCAAGACAAAATTGCTTCTGAGACAAAGCAGTCACAATAAGAAAAACACCCACTGGCTAATGCATTTGGACAAAAAAGTTGCCATAAGAAAAAAAAAACACACATTTACTTTAATGCATTTAGATGAAAAAGTTGCCATAAGGAAAAAATGCAATTTGACTTCAATGCATTTGAACAAAAAAGTCGCAGAGACTCCTGTTGACTTACATAGTAACATAGTAAGCAAGGCTGAAATTTACACAAATCCATCAAGTTCAACCTTTTAACTTAAATGCATTTGGAGGAAGAAAAATTGTTGCGCGTATGTGTGAATTTCTCGATTCAACAAATTTTTCACAGTTTTTTTCAATTTTCTACGCCCAAAATTTTTCTTCACACTATCCAACAGATTCACTTTATCCAACAGTCTTTTGTTTGTTTTAGAACTCCATCTACTAGCTGTACTGTTCAACAGAAGCTGCTGACTTTAATCTCTGGAATATTTTAGCATACTTAAAATTAAACAGTTTGGCCAGATTTGAATATTAACCACAAACTAAAATACCCCCAGACTTTACCTGATATGTTTCACTTCCATACACACAGACTGCATCAGGTACTGTTGATAAAAAAAAACAAACTGAGTTCCAAATGTAAAAACTTTGTGCTTAACAAAATTTGTAATTAATCTTTTCAGTAGATATAGCATAGAATAATAAAAATAAAGTAGCAAACATAAATCAGTTTATATAAGAGTTTGGGATTTAAATGGGTATATAAGAATGCTATACTTTGTGCCAGCTTAAACCAATAGCTACAGGCATTGACTCTGTATAAAGACACTTTTCAGTGGGAACCAGTGTCCTAAACCAAGACTAGACCCCCTAAACCATGGTACAGCTGGGAACTCTACTGTCTTCAACTATACATATGGAGGGCAGAATTATCAACTTGTCCAATTTGTAGACAAGAAATGCATTTTTCTTCCAGATTTACATTATGAAATATTTTTCTAAGAATCTTTCAAAAAAAGGATCAGTGCTATAGTGCAGCACTACTCTAAAATAAATTGAATTTGACTGCTTATAGGACTTGATTCAGTTCTGGTAAATTGGTACATTTATGAAACCAAATAATGCAGCATTTTTATGAAACACAAAATATTTGGTAGTATGCTAAAGTGCAGCCCTATTCTAGCACACGTAGGAATACATTTGCTTAAAGCAGCTGATTCAGTTTAGATAGATTTGGTTTTGAACTGCTGGAAAACTTTAGCATTTTCTTTTAAATAATATGAGAATTGTTTGCAATCTGAAAAAAACTGAATTATATCAAACTTGTGCAATAAAAATACTCACATTGTCTTTTTATAACTGCTGCCTTGATTATTGATATTTCATATTGGATAGACCACAACCATTTTTTCTACACTCAGTACAAGTAAACATTCAAAATAAGTCCACTCCCAGGCCATACAAAGTAATTAAGAGGAAAGAAGTGCTAACACTCTAGAAAAAAATTAGGGGGGGCAGGGTAACTCTTTTAGCATGTTCCCCTTGTCCTTGTCCAGTTTTCAAGTTTATCAGGACATATTGCCAGTGGACTGGGGGTCGTAAATTTTGGTTGTCCATTAGTTTGTTATTGACGGCTGGCATGTTGGCCTGGTTAATTCTATTTTCTTGTACATTTTTAATGAAAAAACATAAAAACAAAAGAAATTTAAATGTACAATAGTCTACAATTTCACTTACCGCATGTAACATTAGGACAGGAGTTAATACGTGATTTCACAGCAGCCACACGGAATCCTGTTGAGCAGTCCGGCATGAAGCATTGACATTCATTTGCTTTGGAAGGGAAAAAAGGTTTGTTTACTAAATTTTAATTAAGTATAGCAAACTACACTAAATTATACAGTTCTTCTTCTTTTCTTTATCTTGAAGTACTCTCTCTCTCTCTCTCTGCTCTACACTGTTATTATGTCAATATCTGCTTTATTTAATACATTTTTAATAAAAGCTGCCAAAGAAAAACCTAATGTTAAATTAAATGTAACGTTAATCTCATGAATATAGCATGTTCCACCATTTGCATCAGTGCCCATATTACATCACTCATGTCTTGTGTCAGCTAATAGAAGATTATTTGTGTATGAAGTAAAATAGTTCTATATATTAATGTGTACTAGCCCTTTAAACTTGAACATACCGGCAAAATTCCATCTTATTAAAGGCTTCATTGTGCTTTTACCTCTTGCTTGGAGCTAAAAACCATTCTATAAATTATTCAGGTTTTCCTTTCTTTACTGTTGCTCACCCTCACATTATAAATATAATTATCTATTGACCTTCAACATTGTACAAATCTGAGAAAATTGTAGATGATACAAAACTTAATATGGTAGAGAAAATATTACTTGAATAGGGTGTAGAAGAGTGTATGTCACTTGATCCTGGTGTAGATGATGAAGAACTTGATTTGGAGCTTGACACATCAGGTGGTGAAGAGACACTGGTAGAGTGACCTTGTTTTGAATCAGGTGTTGTGTGTATGTCACTTGATCCTGGTGTAGTTGATGCAGAACTTGATTTGGAGCTTGACACATCAGGTGGTGAAGAGACACTGGTAGAGTGACCTTGTTCTGAATCAGGTGTTGTGTGTATGTCACTTGATCCTGGTGTAGTTGATACAGAACTTGATTTGGAGCTTGACACATCAGGTGGTGAAGAGACACTGGTAGAGTGACCTTGTTCTGAATTAGGTGTTGTGTGTATGTCACTTGATTCTGGTGTAGTTGATGCAGAACTTGATTTGGAGCTTGACACATCAGGTGGTAAGGAGACACTGGTAGAGTGACCTTGTCTTGAATCAGGTGTAGTGTGTATGTCACTTGATCCCGGTGTAGATGATGAAGAACTTGATTTGGAGCTTGACACATCAGGTGGTGAGGAGACACTGGTAGAGTGACCTTGTCTTGAATCAGGTGTAGTGTGTATGTCACTTGATCCTGGTGTAGATGATGAAGAACTTGAGGAGCTTGAAACATCAGGTGGTGATGAGACACTGGTTGAGTGTATATTGTTTGATCCAGGTGTAGATGATATGGAGGATGATGATACACCTGTATTTGGTGTGTGGAAGCTTGACTCTGTTCCAACATGTGGAGGAAGTGATACAGTTGATAATTTTGAATCTGATGGTGGAGTGTGTGATTCAGTTGGCATCCACATAAGACAAGTTGTAGTTAGTGTGGAACCTGTAGTTGTTGTAGTGGGTGTGCTGACAGTTGTTGTGGTACAATTTCCAACATATCTTTGTGGTTGGCAGGTATCATTACATAATGCATAATATTCACAGCCATCCTTGTCCATAATCGTATAGAGGCGTTCACCTGCATCGCAAAATTGTAAAAAAAGTTATAATATGTGTATTATAGAGTTTTTTTTAATACTTCTATGCACTTTCCATTAAATGTAAATTTGAAAAATGGTATTCCTATAACAAAGCTAACATCTTGTGCAGAAAAGTTAATGTATCAAGAAAAAATGTTTCACATACTAAAAATATTGGGAAATTACATAATTGAGAATGAGGATTTTTTAAGAGGCTTTTTCAATTGATCATTAAGACATTTAGGGGCAGATTTATCATTGGTCGAATTTCGAATTTAAAAAAAAAATCAAAATTCGACCATATGAATAGAAGGGAAGTAAAATCGAATGATCGAATAAAAAAAATGTGATCAATCGAATTTTTTTATTCGATCAAAACTAATGATTCCCAATTCGGTAGCTTGGTTCTGGCAAAGTTAGTGGTCAAATAAAAATGTAAAGGGGAAGTAATTCGACCATTGAATGATCGAATATTCAAAAAAAAAATGTATTCCAATATTCAAATTATTCGATTTCGACTATTCGATGGTCAAATTTGCCTAATTTGCATATTCTAATGTTTGAATTCGAATTTATATTAAATTCAATCAAACTTCGAATTATTCACGTTCATTTTGTAAATCTGTAAATTAATGAATTAGAGAATGTATGCAAAAGTGCAAGTAAGCTGGTAAAGGGTATGGAAGGTCTCAGTTATAAAACAAAATAGTCAAGGTGGGTTTGTTTATTTTTGACTCGATTTCTATAGTTGAAGTCTAGCAGCTCAGTGATCCAGGTGCAGATTCTTAACTGTTACAATTTGCTACATTAGTTGATACATTCTCAGCAGCCTTGAGATAAAAATCCTCACCAATTTACATCAGAGGGGGTAAAATCCTATCCTGACTTCAAGATTCTACAGTCTCTGGGTGTTTTCAGTAACTATATTTTCTCACTTGCCTAAAAGCCATCTAAATGAATGTACTTGTCAGTACAACCATTTCAGGGAGAAGATTCTACAACTGTACAATAATTGTTTTCAAATATTAAGATGGAACCTCTTTTCTTCTTAATCTGAATGGTTGCCCTTGTGTGTGCTGGAAGGGTCTACTGGTAAATACAGTTTCAATATATCTCCCTTTTACATGCCTGTTTTCAAGCATAAACAAACCCACCTTGACTATTTTGTTTTATAACTGAGACCTTCCATACCCTTTACCAGCTTACTTGCACTTTTGCATACATTCTCTAATTCATTAATATCCCATTTGAGCACCAAAACTAACATGGCATTAAAACCCTCTCCTAGCCTCTCTCTATACCCCTTTTGCTACATCTAAAACAATTACTTTCATCTGCTGCTTTCTGATTTCTTGTTATAGCCAAGTTATTATTGCTTTCCAAAGACAAGTACCCCTAGGTCCTTCACAATTATGGATTTCTCTAACACAGTCCCATTATGGGGTTTAATAGCTTACATATTATTGCATTGTAGATATCAACATTGAATCTCATCTACTACTTTAACCACCCATATTTACAATTTGTGGATGGCATACTGTATTTGTCGTGTTGCGTCATTTTCGATGCACATCACGTTTTTTTGACGCGTCTCCTTTTTTTTTTCTTACGCCAGCGAATTTTGGTCAGGTGAATTTTTAGCTGGCGTTTCACGAATTTATTCGCCGGCGGAGAATCGCGGGAATTCGCGCCTGGCGAATAAATTCGCCCATCACTAGATACCATATTAAATAAGCTACATACCAATGGCAGTGCATGACAATAATAAAATAAAGCATCAGGAAAATTATATTAAAATAAATTACCAGCTTGTTGTTATTTAAAATACATACCTCAATATTTTATTGCAAGTACCACGATTTACTTACCAATAGAATATATGGTTGACTGTACTTGGCAAAAACATGTTGTTGATGTTGTAATCGTTGAAAATGGAGTAGTTGAAGTTGATACAGTTGAGGAAGTGGTTGGTTCTGATGTGGTGGTCTTTCTGCTTGTGGTTGAGGTTGTCGTAGATAATGTTGTAGTAGATGTGGATGATGTGGAAGATGTAGTCTCTGATGTAGTAGACACTGGAGAAGTAGTTGTCCCTGATGTCGAAGTAATTGTGATATATGTGGAAGTTGTAAGGGTTGTTGATGTAGTTGTTGAGCTTGTTGTAAGGCTTTTGGTTGTGGTTGGTGGATGGATTGTTGTTGTTGTTGGAAGGCTTGTTGTTGTTGTGGTTGGACTACTTGTAGTTGTTGTTGTAGTCATTGAACATGTAGTTGTTTCTATGCCTGTATCTGGTGTTGTTTCAGCATCTCTTCCTGGAATAGCACTGCAACACTGAATTTGGATTTCATAGTTTTCACATTTTGGGAAGTTGTCACTGTTTTGGCATATCAAACCTACATCTTTATTGCATGTTATTGTTTGTCCTAAGTCTTCCAACGAAGCTGTGGGAAACTGTTTTGCTCTACACTGAACACTCATAACAGTCATCGTCTCATCACAAATAGAAATTCCTTGTCTTCTGATATTATCAAAAGATTCATCATCTCCAGTTCCTCCAAATTCTGGATAGCTTACATCAATCCATGAGGTATTTGTACAGACAGGGTAGGAAATACAACCTGCAAAAAGAGCAAAGTTATTTGCCTTTTGTACATATATAAATATCTTGTATGTGCTTATTTTTTTTTAAATCTATATAGGATACCAAAACCATTTTGGAGCCCATAGTATTGGTACTTTAGACAGCTATAGGAAGAAGATAAAATGAGTCTGTGTGATTTTTTGTTTAAGTGCATAATGTGAAAATACCATATAAAGGACCTCTTCTTGCTATACCAAAAATGTGATTGGGCCAATTGAACTGTGAAGGACACTAAATGAGTGCTCCCCAATGAATGAGCACACTGATAGTGTGCACTTATGGCTGTATTTGGTGCTGCCTTTGCTGTTCCCATCAAGTAGAAATAAATCACATCTGAGAAGCCACTACTGATGATTTAAAATCCTCTGTAGAGCTGTGCAAATGATCTCAGGTTTGAAGATGAGATGTCAGGAGCCTCTGGTGAGTGTGCACATAGAGTCTGGCAAAGCTCATGTTACTTATTGCCTTTTTTGTACAGCAGGCATAGGACCTTTTTTGTGGTATTTTTCAAAATGCATTTGAAATAACAAACATTGAGCAGGGTAGGGGTATAGTTAAAGAAACAAAGAATGGATTTTTAAATTAATTTTTAGTGTAAATTCTCCTTTAAATATACAAATCAAAGAAGATAAATAGTCATGTTTTACCGGGTGTCCTGGTGGTTGTTGGGGTAACACTTGTGGTTACTGTAGTAGATGTAGTTGTTGGTGGACTTGTTGTTGTGGTTGGTGGATGGGATGTGGTGGTTGTTGGTGGATGGGATGTGGTGGTGGTGGTTGGTGGATGGGATGTGGTGGTGGTGGTGGTGGTTGTGGTTGGTGGATGAGATGTGGTGGTAGTAGTGGTGGTTGGTGGATGAGATGTGGTAGTGGTGGTTGGTGGATGAGATGTGGTGGTGGTAGTGGTGGTTGGTGGATGAGATGTTGTGGTGGTGGTGGTGGTTGGAGGATGGGATGTGGTGGTGGTGGATGTGGTTGGAGGATGACTTGTTGTGGTTGTTGTAGTTGGTGGATGGGATGTGGTGGTTGTTGTTGGTGGATGAGTTGTGGTAGTGGTTGTGGTTGGAGGATGACTTGTAGTTGTAGTTGTTGTATGGCTTGTTGTTGTTGGTGGATGGCTTGTTGTTGTGGTTGTTGTTGGACTGCTTGTAGTTGTTGTTGTAGTCATTGAGCATGTAGTTGTTTCTATGCCTGTATCTGGTGTTGTTTCAGCATCTCTTCCTGGAATAGCACTGCAACACTGAATTTGGATTTCATAGTTTTCACATTTTGGGAAGTTGTCACTGTTTTGGCAGATCAAACCTACATCTTTATTGCATGTAATTGTTTGTCCTAAGTCATCCAATGAAGCATTGGGAAACTGTTTTGCTCTACATTGAACACTCATAACAGTCATTGTCTCATCACAAATGGAAATTCCTTGTCTTCTGATATTATCAAAAGATTCATCATCTCCAGTTCCTCCAAATTCTGGATAGCTTACATCAATCCATGAGGTATTTGTACAGACAGGGTAGGAAATACAACCTGCAAAAGGAGCAAAGTTTTCTACCTTCTGTACATATATAAAGATTTTGTATGTGCTCATTTTTTTATAATCTATATAGGATACCAAAACAACTTATGTTAGCTATTAGAAAGGTTTTACACTGGTTAGTGCTCGTGCCTTACTCCTTGTGATGGTTCCCTGGGTGCTCTGTCTCTGACACCCTATGGATATCCAGTAATAGTGAAACTTGGGAAACATTCACGACAGCAGATTTCCTGCAATTTCAGCTGTTTATTGTGGTGACACAATAAACAGCTGAAATTGCAGGAAATCTGCTGTCGTGAATGTTTCCCACGTTTAACTTATGTTAGCTATAGGAGCTAGATAAAATTAATCTGTATGTTTTTATAGTTTAAGAACATAATATTAAAATACCATGGAGGCAGAGGACCTTTATTATGATATTTTTCAAAAAGCATTTAAAATAAAAAGATATTATGTAGAACAGGGGTATAGTTAAAGGGATGTAGAATGGATTTATAAATTATTAATTTTTAGTGTTACTTTTCCTTTAATTTAATATACATATTAAAGAAGATTAATAGTATTTTTTTACCTGGTGTCCTTGTGGTTGTTGGGGTAACACTTGTGGTCACTGTAGTAGATGTGGTTGTTGGTGGACTTGTTGTTGTAGTTGTTGTGGTTGGTGGATGGGATGTGGTAGTTGTT
>CM044437.1:17058071-17141767 GCA_024363595.1 Xenopus borealis | reverse complement strand
CTGTACATATTGTACATATATAAAGATTTTGTATGTGCTTATTTTTTTATAATCTATATAATATATCTAAACCATTTGGGAGATCATGGTATTGGCACTTTAAACTACTACAGGAAGGAGATAAAATGAATCTGTATGATATTTTTGTTTAAGTGCATAATGTAAAAATACCATATAAAGGACCTCTTCCTGCTGTACCAAAAATGTGATTGGGCCACCTGAACTGTGCCAGATTCTGTATGGGTACTCCCCAACAGCTTTCTTTTTTTGCTGAAATTTACTGTTGTAAGTGTTATGTGCAGCGAAGGAGTGAGCCAAAGGAATGTGCACACTGACAGTTTGTATTTATGGCTGTATTTGGTGCTGCCTTTGTTGTTCCCATCAAGTAGACATAAATCACATCTGAGAGCAGCCAATACTGCTGATTCATAAATCCTCTGTAGAGCTGCAGCAAAAGATCTCTGGTGAGTGTGCAGATAGAGACTGGCAAATTTCATGCTGTCTTATCATCTTTTTTTGTACAGCAGGCAGAGGGCTTTTATTATGGTATTTTTTAAAAAGCATTTGAAATAAAAAGACATTATGCAGAATAGGGGCATAGTTAAAGGGATATAGAATAGATTTATATTTTTACCTTTACTTTAAATATACACATTGAAGGAGATTAATAGTAATTTTACCTGGTGTCCTTGTAGTTGTTGGGGTAACACTTGTGGTCACTGTAGTAGATGTAGTTGTTGGTGGACTTATTGTTGTGGTTGGTGGATGGGATGTGGTAGTTGTTGTGGTTGGTGGATGGGATGTGGTAGTTGTTGTGGTTGGTGGATGGGATGTGGTGGTGGTTGTTGTTGGTGGATGGGATGTGGTGGTAGTTGTGGTTGGTGGATGGGATGTGGTGGTGGTTGTGGTTGGTGGATGAACTGTAGTGGTGGTGGTGGTTGGTGGATGGGATGTTGTGGTGGTAGTGGTGGTTGGTGGATGAGATGTAGTGGTGGTTGGGGGATGGGATGTGGTGGTTGTGGTGGTGGTTGGAGGATGAATTGTTGTGGTTGTTGTAGTTGGTGGATGGGATGTGGTGGTGGTTGTTGTTGGTGGATGGGATGTGGTGGTGGTTGTGGTTGGAGGATGGCTTGTTGTTGTTGTGGTTGTCGTTGGACTGCTTGTAGTTGTTGTTGTAGTCATTGAACATGTAGTTGTTTCTATGGCTGTATCTGGTGTTGTTTCAGCATCTCTTCCTGGAATAGCACTGCAACACTGAATTTGGATTTCATAGTTTTCACATTTTGGGAAGTTGTCACTGTTTTGGCATATCAAACCTACATCTTTATTGCATGTTATTGTTTGTCCTAAGTCTTCCAATGAAGCAGCAGGAAACTGTTTTGCTCTACATTGAACGCTCATAATAGTCATTGTGTCATCACAAATAGAAATTCCTTGTCTTCTGATATTATCAAAAGATTCATCATCTCCAGTTCCTCCAAATTCTGGATAGCTTACATCAATCCATGAGGTATTTGTACAGACAGGATAGGAGATGCAACCTGCAAAAGGAGCAAAGTTTTCTACCTTCTGTACATATATAAAGATTTTGTATGCTCTAATTTTTTTTATAATCTATATAGGATACCAAAACCATTTTGGAGTTCATGGTAGTGGCACTTTTGTCAGCAATATGAACTGGATAAAATTAATCTTTATCTGTATTTTTTAGTTAGTTTATTTTTTATTTTAAAAATTTTGTATGAAGGTTTCTACATTCCAAGTGGAGAACTTACTTTCAGTTATTAAATATTCTCCAATATGCTCTATATAAACACACTGAAAGAGATTTATAATACTTTTTACCTGGTGTCCTGGTGGGATATAGAATGGATTTATAAATTTTTAATTTTAATTTTTACTTTAAATATACACATTGAAGGAGATTAATAGTATTTTTTTTACCTGGTGTCCCGGTAGTTGTTGGGGTAACACTTGTGGTCACTATAGTAGATGTAGTTGTTGGTGGACTTGTTGTACTTGTTGTGGTTGGTGGATGAGATGTAGTTGTGGTAGTGGTGGTTGGCGGATGAGATGTAGTAGTGGTAGTTGTAGTTGGTGGATGGGATGTGGTGGTCGTTGTTGGTGGATGTGATGTGGTGGTGGTAGGTGGATGAGATGTAGTAGTGGTTGTGGTTGGTGGATGAGATGTAGTGGTGGTTGTGGTTGGTGGATGAGATGTAGTAGTGGTTGGTGGATGAGATGTAGATGTGGTAGTGGTGGTTGGCGGATGAGATGTGGTAGTTGTTGTTGGTGGATGGGATGTGGTGGTCGTTGTTGTTGGTGGATGGGATGTGGTGGTGGTTGTGGTTGGTGGATGGGATGTGGTGGTGGTTGGTGGATGAGATGTAGTGGTGGTTGGTGGATGACTTGATGTTGTAGTTGTTGTTGGTGGTTGGCTTGTAGTTGTTGTAGTTGTTGGATGAGTTGTGGTTGTAGTTGTTGTTGGACTACTTGTAGTTGTTGTAGTTGTCATTGAACATGTAGTTGTTTCTATCATTGGTTCTGCTGTACAACAATGAATTTGAATTTCATAGTTTTCACACTTTGGGAAATTGTCGCTGTTAAGGCAGATCAAACCTACATCTTTATCGCATGTTATCTTTTGTCCTATGTCTTGCAATGTATATCCTGGAAACTCTTTTGCTCTGCATTCAACACTTATTACAGTCATTGTCTCATCACAAATGGAAATTCCATTTTTTCTGATGTTATCAAAACTTTCATCATCTCCATTGCCTCCAAATTCTGGATAGCTTACATCAATCCATGAGGTGTTTCTACAGGTAGGAGGTGTATAGTTGGAAATACAACCTGCAAGATGAGCAAAGTTATCTGACTTTCAAATATATCATCCTTATGTATATCCTTATAATGTTTGTATAATGTATGCAATAGAAAGCATTATTTAAGAAAACATATGGTGTATAGGTCAGTATTTTTATTTTGGTTGAATTAATCTGCATGGTATTTTTATTTTAATTTTTGTGACCTATTTCACACATGGGGATTGTTCAGCTTCATTTTTTTAGCAATACATTTTTATATATGTAAAGAGTCATTAGAGGTGATTCAAAATACCCCAGAGCAACAGTGCACCATGGGGAAATTTGTGCTCTGCTGTGTCAGGGGACACTCTGAAGGACAACCAAGTTGGGGACAGAGCTCATAGTTGCGTCTTCCCTTCCGGCCATCTGCAATTTATGAGGCAAGCTGCAAGTCTCTGTAAAGAAGTGCAGAAACCTGTGAATATGCATAGTGTAAAAAATGGTTGGTTGCACCTTTTTTTGCACTTTGCAGATTGCACTTCTTAATCTAAATTACCCATATAGTAAATAAGATTTAGAGGGTTTTACCTGGTGTACTAGTGGATGTTGTAGTTACACTAGTTGTAGTTTCTATGCAAGGTGTATCTGTAGTGGATCTTAAAATTGTTCCATTCATACACGTAGCATAGATACAACCTCCCAGTCCATCAGTAGTACTATAGATTGGTTGAGCTGTTGTATACATTGTTTTATCATACTCGCAGCAACCTGTGGGAAAAAAGAAATTGCTATTAAGAAAATGCTATGGAATGTTTCAAAATGTTGTAATAAATATAAAAAAATGTAACAGCATATTGATATCATCAATGAATCCTATTTCATTATTTATCTTTTGATCCAATATACTCACACTTTTAAAAGCAAAGAAAACATCATGATTCCAGGGGCGCTCTGCCAATGAGGTGAGTTGAGAAATTCACCTCAGGTGGCAGTGCCAAACTGGGTACCAGGGAAACTTTAAGAGCCAAATTCCAGGGTTTCAAACCCGGAAATTACAGAGAGCGTAATTATGGTCTCTTTGCTAGCGTCCTGGCCCTCTCCGCAACAAAAAGAGCACGGGGGCTGTAGCAACACCAAGCTGCCTCAGGTGGCAGAGGGGCCAGGATTACCCCTGCATGATTCTATTTATTCAACAAAGCAACGGGAATTGATCATTTTTTCTCTTCAAACTTAATCTCATTCATGAGATTTTTTTTACTTGAGATAACTTTTTTCACTGAATTGAATCTGGCACATTATGTTGCATGAGATTTTTCCATTGTTTTCACACTTAGTAGATCTCATATTTCGAGAGTACCTATTCTACCCTTACACTTGGTACTCACAACTTCTCAGTTGCTTACCTGTATCAGTGTAGCATTGCCTTCCTCCTCTGGTGCAAACACTAAAACAAAACAAATTATTAAATATAAATGTATATATTGCTTTCAGACAGATTACTCAAAAGGATACATCCTTTATTACAATTACTAACATGGTATGCAAAAAAAGGTGATAATGCTATCATTTTGAAATGTTTTCGTTGACATATTGGATCAACTGTTTGGTCATGTACAATAATATTTTGTGGTACATATTAAAAATTCTCTGGATTTAACCTCTGTTACAACACATTGGTAATTTGCATAATATGCAAAATTCTGTGACATTGTTACACTCGTGTTCATCAGAAATGTATGGGGCTGGAACTAGGGGAAGGCAAATTAAGAAAATGTCTAGGTTTCAATGATGAGGTGGGTGCTTAGCAGGTACCTCTTCTGCCTACCCCTTATCTGGACTCTATTTTCTCTGCCACCATTTGTCCCACTGTGTTCCCCTTCTGAAGTGGTCAAGTGTATTGCCTTGGGCACCTTTCCAGCTTGGCCTGGTGGTGGTGATCAGTGCCGGAAACTACCTTCAGCAGCCCTGTCAGTCTGCCATTCTTTCACACTGGTCATCATGGAAGCTAGCTTGAAGCTAAATCAGTTTGGACAGAGCCCCTCATCATAACGGACTTGCTAAACATCCTATGGTAGTGGTGCCTTCAAGCAACTCCCTGCTACTTTGTGCTCTAAAATAAAGCACAGAAGTCTGTAGCGATTTATAAGTGTGATAACCACAATTAGCCTTTTTTGCACTCTGCACACTGCATTCTGTTATATAAATGACCCATAAAGAAAAGAAAAAGAAGGCAAAAAATATATAATAAAAAAAGATGACAAGGTGCGCAAGGAAAAGTTGTCGGTAAGTATTTGGGGGCAAGGAAATAAAAGCGAAAAAAACTGTTTAATAAATGATATTAAACCCCCTTTATATATTCTGCGTTTACAGAATTATTGCACACGCTGAAGAGCCTAAGGTGGCACCTAAATACAAGGCTGAATATATGAAATAATAGTTTTTTCTTACCAGATTGTACACTTATCATCCTCTGGTTCTCTAGGCATCACTTGACCAAAAAGGTAATTTCTGCCTCTGCTATCATAACAGCAAGATCTCACACAGCGCATCCTTTCCTCATCAAAGTAAGGTCTGTCAGGTGGGCATACTGGGTAACAACCTATATAGGTAAAAAGTTGTTAACATCAATCTTGGTAATTACATATGACTCATTCATATGTAATCTGTAAATATGAGCATGGAGGATGTGCCTTACATTAGAACACACAACAATTGTTTTGGATGTGACATCATTATGCACGTTATCACTTTATTTAAATATATAAAATTATATATTGTAAAATATTATGATATTATCTAGATATCACAAAGGAGATCTGTAATCATATATTTATGGTGGATGATGACTTTAAAATCCCAGTTAAGAGATTTTTCCTCTTGAATATTTATTTTGTTTATACACTGTGGGGGTTATTTACTAAGACCAACATTTTTCTCATAATTTGAATAAAACAAACTCGATCAAATTCCCATCCACGATTTTATCTTATTTATTAATAAAATAATTTAAAAAATCTGATATGGGGAAAAGTTTCAATAAAATTGTGAAAATTGTGAATTTCGCTCTATTTGTTCAAGACATCTGCCAAAACACCCACATTTTTTAGATTATCAAATGAAACCCAGCACAGACCATGTAATTTTTAAATTGGAAAAGGGACATCTGCCATTGACTTCTACAGGTTTGAGATGGAGTATTTTTGGTTTCAGACTTTTAGCAGCATAGTGGTATAATGAATCTTGAAAAATTAAATTTTTTTCCCTTTAAAAGCCTGACAATAAAAATGTGAGCTTTAATAATTAACCCCCTAAGTTTCCTGTATTGCACCAATCGTACTTCCATATACTGTACAAAGACTTCATCATAATCCTGCATTTTTCTTGCTGATGTAAATACTTATAATTCATTTTTAACGTTCTATTAAAAAAACCTGCCCATTTCCCCCCCAAAATCTGAGTTTTAGAGCTATAAATTCTAGAAATTTTAACAGGTTGTCTACTACTATTATATAATAAAATGTACAGCAATGGCTGTTAAGTACATAGGTTTTACATTTCTGATTCCTCTTTGATTTCTGGGGTGAAACAAAATCAAAGTAATAAAGATATACTGGAATTTTGCTTCTATTTCTATGCCCTTTGTCTTTGATGAAAAGATGTTGAAGATGCAATTGATACACGTATGGGAGTCTGTCAGTTCAAATGAATTGCAATTTACCAATTCAATTTTATACTTTGTACAAAAATTCCAGACTCAACTTAATCATGCTTGTTTCACTTAATAGATGTTTTAATATGAACTGAACAATTGCTTCTGAATACACAGTACATTTTGTTAAAGGGATGTTCTTTTTAATTGCATGGTCAACTACTTTACAGATTATAATAAAAACTAGGAAGATGACCCCATTATGGAGAATTCCATTACAACCAATTTAGCTGACCATGGTTCCCAAAAACACAAGGCACTGCCCATAAGTCTTTATACTTATGTTAGCCAAATTCAGCATAGACAGTTAAAGATTTACTAAGGGTCGAATTTCGAATAGAAAAAAAAATTCAAATTCGACCATCAAATTTTTTTAAAGTGAATTTTCGATCGAATAACAATCGTTAAAGCGATTTTGGTAAAAAAAAATAGATTTTCAAAAAATATTAACAACACTCCTTAAAGGTTCCAGGAGGTCCCCCATAGGCTAAAATAGCAATTCGGCAGCTTTAAGGGGCAGAGTGTTGAATTTGATTTTTTTAAAAGAGACAGTACTTCAATTTTAGACTGGTAGAATTTTAAAATTGGATTCAAATTTTTTTAATTTCAATCGAATTTGGCCTATTCGATGGTCGACATAGCCAAAATTGCTTTAAAATTCAAATTTTTCAAATTTGAATTTTCACTTTGATCTTTAGTAAATGTGCCTCTTAATGTTTTCAATAGACACACAAGATATTAAATTTACTCATGATACTGAAATTTGGATAAAACTATTTGTTCCTCCAGGAAGATAACTAATATTGTTTTATGGTTTTTTTAATTAGGTTGGCTGCAAAGAGTAAGGTCAATGTCAGATGCAGATATATGAATCATTATGTCCATTATTATATTCAGATATATGCAATACTCTGTATTATCACTGTTAACCTTATGATTTATTGGTGCTTAAAACATTTTTGTTTTAATTTGATACCTTCTAATCCCATCAATTTGTAATAGCATTTTCCACTTGGGTTCCTGCAAGTCTTCATGCATGGTGCACCACATGCTTGGTAGTGCCATTCACACTGTCCTTCAAGGTTGTAGTAGTCACAGAACAAAGCTGTTTGTTTGGGAAAATACAGTCAATGAATGCTCTGAAGGTTTTGCTAAAACAAACAAATATATAGTATTTTATTTTTCCAGCAAATCAGCCCATACAGATTATAGCTCCCTTGGGTGGAACTTTGACTAGATCAGGATATACATATTTACATGTATAAAAATAAACAAATTAAAGTTTAAATGCCCATGAAGATGCAAATAATGAAAATAATCAAATATAAATGTAAATTATAAGTAGATTTTTTACAGAAACAAACACACTGGACATTTCCACTATAAACTTTATTTGTACATGTACTTACGACAGAAATCTGGGGTTCTCCAGCTGACGCATGCTCCAGCCTCACTGCAGGCTTGGGCATATGCAGCAATGGCAGTACAGAGACACTCACAATCCCCACCAGTATCACAAGCACAAGCATCATTGACACATGTGGTATAATACGGATTTGGGTTCACCTGGTTTCAGGGAGAAATTTTATTTGTCAAAGATATACAGTAATTTGATGTGTGTTTTTATTACAAAATTGTAAATGTCATTGTAAATTACATTACATTTTGGTGTGTGATATTATTTTGGAAATATAGTCCATGGCAACAAATTAGCAATAAGCACTGATGTATCAACTACAACACTAGTACAATCAAAATTGTGATTGTTTGTTAATCTAGCTATGTGAATGCTACATTATTATAAACTTAAACCTGTTACTGAACTTACAAAAGCATGGCAAGCCGCAAAGGTGGTCCCAATAATAGCACTGCACTTTTTCTCTGCCCATGGCTTTCTGTATGCATTGGCTGCACAAGAATCTCCGATTGCTACAGGAGCTGGACAGCTTGTGGATTGTTTCCAACTGTTTCCAAATTCTAGTGCATCTGCAACCACTGACAGACTTCTGGTGGTGAAGTCATTTATAGCATTTCCATCATAGTTGCCGCATAATCCACAAATTTTACTCTGCATGGGATCATTAGATAAAAAGCATCCATTAATTGTTGTGAATACATTTAAAGGGGAACTATTGTGAAAATGAAAATGTATTCTAAACTCTCATCGAGACCTGTTTATCAAAATTCGATTGTTTTTCAACCTCAACTAAACCCACATAAACACCCCACAAATATCTACTTATCTATTATTATTTTTATTATTATCTGGATAATAAGAATAAAAAAAGCTTAAAATCCTTGCTTTGCATTAATATTTTCATCTAATTCCAAAAAAAAAAAAAAAAACTAACCTCTAAAAGCTCAAATCAATTAAAGATTTTATATCTGGAAAAGAATAGTAACCCTAATGGACTTCTACATGACCTCACCAACTGTTAGATAGATATGTCTGTATAAGAGGTTTTGATGGTTTTTACAGTTAATAAATTCCATTTTTTGTGGTATTATATTAATACACGATTTTGATGCTAAAAAGTTCACTTACTAAGTTCACTTACTAAGTACTAAATCAGACGTCTAAAAATGTTAAGAAATGTTCTAAATATAATCAGTTGCAAATTATTTAATGAAATTACCGATTTTCCTTTCACTAAGAAGGTTTCAATTACTCAATTAATATTAGTCAATCAAAATCTGACTCTGACTACTTCACTAATAGAGACAGATTGCTTATATAGTAGTACATGGTACTGAATTTCGAACTGGTTTTATTTATATTTCTTATTTTCAGGTTTGTATAAAATTTCCATTTTTACAAAAGTTTCATTTTGATTATTTAATAAAGCTAGATGTGGCTTTTTGAGCTTACCTGAAACTCTGGCTGAAGCTTAATGTAAATACTTGTTTTCCTGTCCCACACTAGTACTATGCCATTTAGAGTCTCAATCACCAAAAATATGCCCATCTGGTGCACTTTGTATGGCACATAGGTCCCAGAGCCTGTGTTTTGCACTTCAAACTTTCCTTCAGCGAGTACTAGTACATTATTCTGGAAAAAAATATATATGTAAAATTAAGAACAATTGTTAGCAGAACATGGGAAGAATAATGTGCAATTTTAGTACCTATATTTTCTTTCTGATTTTGGAGATGTGTATCTCTTATCCATGGTGTGTTTAGTATATTATTAATGTAACATTTTGGATTTCAGTGCATTTCTCAGTACATATATCAGACTTGTTTCCAGAATGCTTGGGACCAGGGGTATTCCATTGTAATTTGGATCTCCATACCTGAATCAGTTTATTGCCAGTAGTTTAGCCACAATAGTTCAAGCTTATAATACTTTATTTATTCTGCCAAATTCTTTACCATACCTGAGTAAACAGCTCAAGAAGCTCTCTCTGTTTGTTTAGGATAACAGCTGCCATATTAGCTTGCTGTGACATCACTTCCTACCTGAGTCCTTCCCTGCTCACTCATAGCTCTGGGCTCAGATTACAGCAGGGAGGGGAGGAGGGAGGAGTGATGGGGAGGGATAGAGGAGCAAACTGAGCATGTTCAAGCCCTAGCCCTGGAGGTTTATACTGAAAACAGGAAGTCTGACACAGAAGCCCATGTACAGTATACACAATAGAAGGAAAGAAATGCTGTGTTTATTTTTACAGAGGACTGGTGTATTTATATAGACCTTTCTGATAAAGCTTGCTTAATTTTAGCCTTTTCTCCTTCAAGTCTACTAAAAAATCATATAAACATTCATTAATCCCAATAGGATTGTTTTGCCTCCAATAAGGATTATTTACATTTTAGCTAGGATCAAGTAACAGAGAAAAAGGGAAATCAGTCTTACACATTTGAATTGTTTGATTAAAAATGGAGTATATGGTTGATAGTCTTCCTGTAATTCAGAGCTTTCTGGATAATGGTTTTCCAGATAACTGTGATACAAATTTCATGAAAAAATCGTACTATTTCCTCCGATTGCTCAAAAAATTTGTACGATTCAAATGAGCGAGGCTTTCGATCGTACGAATGGTATTCGAGCAGGTGATAGAAAAAAGCCTATGGGGGGCTTCCCATAGGCTTCTATTGCAATTCAGTAGGTTCAATCTGGCGAAGTAGGCAGTCGAAGAAAATTTTAAAGTACGTCGATCATCGAATGGTCAAATTATCGAATATCTGATCGTTCCATCTATTCCATCTACGAATTTTCTTTATTCGATGATCGAAGTGGCCAAATTTGCATATTCGAATATCCGATAAAATCGTACAATTGGAATTAGATCGAATTTGATCAAACTTCGATCTATTCACATGAATTTCGTAAATCTGCCCCTTAGTATGTGATGAGTCTGCCAAGGAAAGTTTGGCAAGACAATAACAGATCTTATACCTGTACTGTAATTCTCTTTTCTTACTCTTCTTACTTTCTTTCTTACTTTAATTCTTCTTTTCTTACTTGCATATGAATACGGTGCAAATTGTCTGCTATTTATTCTGCTTGTGAACATTCCTCTTTTGTTAGAATGTTATTACCATATTTAAAGGTATTTAATTGCTCTCCAGTTCATTTGTTTTAATATACCAAATAATCAATTAAAGAGAACATTGACTGTTTATTTAGGGATACATATGAAAAAATTATGACTTACTCCAAGATAGAACCTGATGGATTTGGAACAAGTGGTTCCTGTGCTCCCGCATGGAATGTTTTCAGTGATGATACGGAAGGTTCCATTTGTGGGATCACTGCAAAAATCCTAATAAAAAATAAAGAAAAGTAAAGTGTCAAAGAGAGTGTTACTGATTTAAATGACTGCAGGTATTAATTGTCATACGCTATGTATTTTTTAAAATAAAGTACTACAGCTGCTACTGTACAAGTAACCCTATGCCACACCTTGCAGTTTAACTGTCCTGTTCTTCCCAGAAAGAAAATGTTGCTAAAAATCTTTTGCTTGAGAATGGCAAAAAACTTAAACTTATAAAAAGTGTAAAATGGGGTCAAAACTTACTTGAGCCAAGATGTATTGACAGTCTCCGCTGAAACTGTATCTCTTGCTGTCAAATGTGTAATAGTGGCCATCTCCATAGACAGCACAGGTTCCCAGACAAGTCTCACCGGTG
This sequence comes from Xenopus borealis, assembly GCA_024363595.1. Classification (NCBI taxonomy): domain Eukaryota; kingdom Metazoa; phylum Chordata; class Amphibia; order Anura; family Pipidae; genus Xenopus; species Xenopus borealis. Next base: position 17,130,121 of record CM044437.1, on the reverse strand, counting down.
CAATCCCACATTCTGTTTTTACAGTTGCTGAATAGGGAGGAAGAATAAAAAAAACTCATGTGTTGAGGAAAAATAAAATGGACAGTGTGAAAATCTGTAAAGGCTCTGCTGACCCATTTCACTATATACTAGTCAAATATTACCAACAGAAGTAGGAAATCGTTCAGTAACATTTTATTTACCAAGCTAAAGTGAAAAGGTTAAGGGCAAATTTAGCATATTCTGAAATAATTTTCCTGTGCCATAAAATGCTGCTTGTATTTTTTTCATATTTGGATATTCATCTTTGGTAGATCGACTTTTCTAGAGTCTAAAATGTTCTGTGCAAGATTCCCCCAGATTTTGAGGCCACTCAAAAATCCTCAAGAATTGTTAAAAATGTTCATGTTGACTCAATATTACTAATTTGCATTCAAACAAATGCCGAAGTATACATTCGTTTTCATAGGCCTTCACGTTCCCAAATGCTTTTGTTAAAAAAAATGATGGCAATAAGATTGACAGCACAGTTATAAAAAGAATTTTGATTGGTAGGAGAAATCTGGTTATTTGTCAAGATCAGTCTAAATGTTAAATATCAGCATTCGATTAATGCAAAGAATATGATTGGAACATTTGAAATACAGTGCTTGATTAAAAAATATTTTTACTAATTTAAATATATTGCCTACTAATGGCCATATAAATAAAGCAAGTTACCAAGTTTGGCATGCAACTCTGATTGTAGACCCATCTGCATAAGCGACATTGTTGTGCATGCAAGGACACTGTTCCTCTCGAACACACCCATCTGTTCCATTTGCTACATATCCTTCAGGGCACATGCATCCAGGCACACACTGAGCACTGTACTGTAAGGCACATTAAAAAAAAAAGAATCAGAACATCCCACACCTATAAATCAACTACAGTTAAAAATATATGTGACTGAGTGGATGGATAAAACAAAATATTATTTTTTTTTAAAACACCTTTTGAGGAAAATCTTTAGGGCAATGAAAGTTAAGGACGATATTCTCATCTGCTGGCTAAATGCTATGCTAGATGAGTTTATATATTTTCTTTCTGGAAATAATGTAGTTATCGCTACCAGATGACTATAAAGTATGTATCATACATAGATTGATGCAATCCATCTATAAATATATATATATATATATTCGACGGAAACACACATGTATGTTTTATGTATAAACATGCAGGTGGAACAGACTTTAAGGCACCTTTTGGATCTTAAGTTAGTCCACACCACCTATTGCATATAAAGGCATTGCTCATGCTAATGGTATGAAAGCACAGGTGACAAATCACACTTTGTGCTCTGAGATAATAAACTTAATTAAATTAGTAAATTAGCACAACTTACACAGCTCATATCAAGAGTCTGACAGCTCTTCTCACATTCTACACCAGTGGTCCCAGCAGGTTTGTTAGTGCAGTCGAAATAGACCTTAGACCCCTTGCACTCTACAAAAGATAAATAAAAAATAATCAACATAAATAAATGTATACAAAGTCAAATATTTTTGTTCACCTTCTAAACACTATTTCACTTGAGTTGTTTTCAGATTGCTCACCAGAAATAAAAACTTTTTTCACTTACATTCCATTTCTTGATTTTTACCATTTTCCCCCAAAAGTTTATTGTTACTACTGGTGTTTCAGTCTGGCAGCTCAGTAATTCAGGTGCAGAATCTAAACTGTATTAGCAACTATTCTAACAGCTGCCTCTCATCTAACTCAGGGATTCTGTTCAGCAGGTACCCCCCCCCCCACCCCAGACTGTTCAGTTGGTTTCAGATAGTTCACCATTAATAAAGATTTTTCCATGTACTTTCAATCTTTACTCATCAATAAAAAGATTTACCTTTTGAAAGCTTAAGGTGTCCAATGCAGTCTAATTTTCCCATGTTGCAGGTACTATAGCAAAAAGAAATACATAAAATAAACCATGAAAGCACTATTTCATATTATCCCTTTGTAATCTATTCAGTTTAAAATAGATAAGGGGCAGATTTATCAAGGAAGATTTGTCAAGGGTTGAATAGAAAATTTGAATTTTTACATTTCAATTTCAAGTGTAATTCTACTAAGGAATAGTCCAAAATTCGATTGGAATTTTAAAAAATTTGAATTTTGAAATTTATCATGTACTGTCCCTTTAACAATTTGAATTTGACTACTGGACATCTAAAACCTGCTGAATTTGTGTTTTACCCTACGGGTACCTCCTACAATGATTTTGGAGTTGTTTGGTGGAGTTTTGAAAAAAACAATTTTTTAAAAAAATTTTTAAAAAAAATTTATGTAATTCAATTGAATTTGAAGGTCGATCCTATTCACCAGAATTGTAAAAAAATGTAATTTGTAATAAATTACGATTGGTCATTGTTTTAGAATTTCAAGTTTATAGGAGTTTTTAGAAACTCCCATGAACTATAAATTCGACCCTTGATAAATCTGCCCTCTTCTCTGGCTAGTTAACCACAAGATTCAATATCACCTCCTATATACTTCCAGTTGTGTTTTAAGTCTCTTCCATTACAGGTGGTTTACCTAAAGACCTGGGCTGGGGGCTAGATAAAAAATATATATACAGGCAGAGACGCACCAAATAAAATTGCATATATAAAGATAAACTATGGGGGGAATGTAATTAAAGTCACAAAGAGAAAAACATTGCTCACCAATAAGAGTAAAAATCTCGCAATGTAATATTGTTCTTTAAAAGGTTATTGCATTGCAAATCATTATTGCGGATTATAATTGCGTACTCTTAAGAAGTGCTTGAAGGTGTCGTAATCTTTTGGAGCAAATATTGCGACTTTTTCATTAAGAAGTTTTATTACATTGACAGCACATTAGCTCTAAGTATAACATTCGCAAACGGACTTCCACTGGCAGAAATGGTCGATAAACAGTTTCCGAGTTCGCAAAAGGTATATTGCATTTGCACAAAGTAAGGCTTAACTTTTCGCTTAGCGAATAGTTTTTGCGTTACCGACGTATATTACATTCCCCTATATGTATGCCAAGCATGTACATATATATTAAGCAAGAAAATTGTAAGAACATGATAAGGTATACTTATCCTTTAAAGTCTTATGGTAACTGTTTTTGTTAGAAAGTATTTTCCCCCCCACTGGGGAAGCCACACTGGTCTAGTAAGGACCTGTCAATTAAATTCCCAGCTGGCTCAGAATCCAGGAGGAATAGGCAAGGATGACATTAAGGGGCAAATTTACTATTATTCCCCAAAATTGCCTCAATCCTACTCGAAATTCGATAAGCAATCGACCATCGAATGCTTATCAAATTGTTTTAGGCTATCATTTTGTTTGCTATTGGATTTCTCAATGAATTCGTACGATCGGATACCGATCGTGCGTTTTCACGAAAAATTTGCTTCGAGCATCCGAAAAATTTGTACGATTCGAACAATCGAACGCTTCGATCATAAGAATGGTATTCGAGCAGGACTTAGTCTCAGAAGTCCTACTGTATGTGGGGTTTTCCATAGGCTTCGATTACAATTTGGCAGGTTCAATCTGGCGAAGTAGGCAGTCGAACAATTTTAAAATTTTGATTCCTTCAATCATTGAATGATCAAATGATCGAATATCCGATCATTCGATCTATTCGATCTATTCGCTCACTCAGTGAGCTTTATCTCAAAAAGTGAGTTTGCCTTTGATAAAGCTCACTGAGTGAGCAAAACGTGCGTCAGGTGCCTAAACCTTTTTTAACTTTCAGGCAGGGAACCCGGGGGGGTGAATCATTTGCGGGAGGCTGGGGTGAAGGGGTGGCAAGGGAGGTTGGCTGAAGGGTATGATCTCGTATTTGCAGAATAACTGGCTTAGGCAGCAATGAGTTATGCACACTGTACTGCCCTGCTAAAGGCAACTAATGTAGCAAGATACGTTCCTGGGGGAGCGTCCAGCGTGTCTTGCCAACATTAATCACCTTAGCTGCCCGATACAATTAGACTAAGCTGCAACAGGCAGGAATCTGTATTTGTAGCTTAAATGTATCTCTCTGCCTAACAAATGTAACCAGACACGTTCCTGAGGGAGCATTCAATATACTCCATAGACATCAATTGCTTTAACTGCTGATTCGTTCAGGCTGAAGCAGTAATAGACAGGAACTTATATTGGCTTAAAGCAGTCACTGCACAGTCCTGTTTGTTTTTGGGTGTCATATAGTAGCCATAACGGCAAGCTGACATGGTGGATTAGGCAGATCTCCAAATTAGGGATGCACCGAATCCACTATTTTGGATTCGGCCGAACCCCCGAATCCTTCCCCAAAGATTCGGCCGAATACCGAACCGAATCCGAACCCTAATTTGCATATGCAAATTATGGATGGGAATGGGAAAACATTTTTTACTTCCTTGTTTTGTGCCAAAAAGTCACGTGATTTAGCTCCCTGGCCCTAATTTGCATATGCAAATTAGGATTCGGATTCGGTTCGGCCAGGCAGAAGGATTCGGCCGAATCCGAATCCTGCTGATAAAGGCCGAATCCTGGCCGAATCCCGAACCGAATCCTGGATTCGGTGCATCCCTACTCCAAATACATATGTGCTGGCAAGAATCGCACCAGACTGAGGTCCTACCATACCAACCACCATCAAATCCTTGATATTGCAAGCACCAAACACCCAATATTAATAAAAGTGAGTTTGCTGACTGAGGTTAAGTCAGGCTTTCACTTAACTTATCCCTCTTCTTTCCTCCCATAAACAATGATCCCAAGTCTCTCCTGATCCTCATTTTAATGGTACAATCCCTGGGCATACATATATCTTTTAATATAGCTTAATAAACATTAAGTTTTAATGCGTCAACTTTGTGGGAATCTCTAATATACACTTGGGGGGTGCTATCGATATGGTCATTCTTTTTTCTATACGTTTTGATTTTCGTAAATTTTTTGACCTAGCACACACATTTATTTGTTTGTTGTTTGGTGGTAGGTGTGCTCTAACTCTATCGTTCTCAACAATACATGTGAAGTAGTCTATCTACTTCACTAGCGAATTTTCACCAGGCACACTGTTGAGAAATTATGTCACACTGGCAAATTAGTGCTACCGTTAGACGCTTCGCTCTTTAGTGAATTTGCCCCTATTTATTATTAAAAAAAAGCACAATTTAATCAGATTGGGGACAAACACTAAAAAAGCCAGAAGTTTTTGGATTTTTGCCTAAAAAACCCCAAATAGTCGGCTTTTCGGGCTAATTCCAGCACAGACTACAGAAAATTGCAAACAGGATTCGGACATTTCCCATTGACTTATATACAACCTCAGTAGGTCTGAGATTATGTATTTTCAGATTCAGAGTGTTTGTAGCATCTGGCTTTAATAAATCCTGAAAAAGTTTTTTTTCACTAAATTTGGATTTTATAGTAAAAACAAAGCTTGAATTTTTTGGCATTTGGTCTTAAATAAATAACCCCCAACAGTCAAATAAACAAATGAGATATCTCTACATTTATTTAAAATCTGAAAAAAAAAACACATTAGACTCAAAGCATCTACTTACCATGAGGCTCCAAATTCACCAATTGTTTGTCCTGATGGCACAATTTTGCCTCTGAAATAGCAGGGACATTGTTCACGAGGTACACAAAAGCCCTGCTCATTAAGGTAGGTTCCCTCTGTACAGACACAGCCATCAACGGGCACAAAGTCGATATCGCAAGTGACATCAAGCTCACTGAGGGAACGACAGGTTGGCTGGCAGGCTGTTACATTGTAGCTGTACTTCATTGTACTTGGGCATTTGGTGGTGTATGAATCTGGAGGATGTATTTGTATAGATTTAGAAATAATTGTACAAGATTTCTTTTGCTAAAGCTCAATTTCATTCTTATGTTTGCTGACCTACTTAGGTTACTGTATATATTCCAATATAGAGGGTACAAGAATAGGCTTCAAACTGCAGAAGTTAACTGCTCAAAGTGTTTATTTTCCACACAACATGTTTCGAGCCATTGTGGGCTCTTTGTCAAGTTTATATATTGTCAAAGTTCTTCTTTGAAAAGAGATATGGACAATGAATTATGGAGCAACAACTTATTATCATCGCAGGCCAGGAAAAAGAATACTTACATTTTATACAATAACAATGTGTACATCTTTAGGCTGCATAAATTAATGCTTACTGATATGCCTGAAACTTACCGCAGTTAGTATCTCTCCATCCTGTTATGAGAACGCCCATTCTAGCGCATGCATGTACGTAAGATGAGAGAGCTGCACACATGCTGTCTTGACTGTAGGCATGAATGCAAGAATCGAACATACAGTTCTAGAGATATACAAATAAAAATGCTCAATAACACCCACTAGTAAAATATAGACAGTGGTTATAAAACGTTTACTAGATAATGTTGCAGAATTATGACAAGTGATTCTTCTTTGAAACACTGGGCAAACATTGTGAGGAGCTAAGAGAAACTAAAAGAAACAATCTTTGTTATTATGGTTCTTTTACAGATTGGTTCTTTTATAAGTATATTCCTAAAATATATTTCAGTGTAATGAATGATTAATTTCCATACCGTTCTGTAAAGAAGTGGATCCACTTTAGAATGGCATTCTGCAAAAGGTCCTTCAGGGTCAGTTAACTTTGAGCACCAGAAATTGGCATAGTTTGCTGTAAAAAATTCCACAGTATTAATTTACTTCAAATGTTCTTCATATCGTGTATTTTCAACTTCCAATAAAAAAATGTAGTTGTAAAAATAAGACATAAGTGGGTCAAATTATGTTTAAATAACATGTGATATGTGTGCAATACAAATTGATTTAGTATACACAGGGGTGAAATGTCATTCATGGTTCTAAGTAGTTCGTTTACACTTACTTTAAACTAACTGTTAAAACAGTTCACTTTTTGACATTTGTTGATCCTAATGATAAATTTCCACAATCAACTATATACACATTTGCATCAGATTCACTGAGCATACCTCTTCAATATCTTTATTTATAAGAGATAACTCTGAATCATGGGTTCAAAATGTTTTGGAGTTTAGAAAAAAATGAGTCGGTTTAGAATAGTTCAATTGTAATCAGGCATAGTCAAAATTGTTTTAACTATTCTTGATATGTAACTCCATATTTCCTTTTAGACAGCAATAAAGCTTTTATGAGAAAAAGATTATGATATTTGTATCCTCTGGTTTAAATTATGAGGGTTATGAGAGTTCAAGAGCACTACTAAAGTTTGCAATGTGTTTAAAAGTTTTGCATGACTATTTTTTGCTGATAAAAGCTGATATTTAAAGGCCAACCTACCATTTTCAACACTGTTTGAGCAAGGATCATCAAAGTATGACTCAACATTTGGACAGCTTCCTTTGGTCTTCCAAGTATTCCCAAAAGAGGAGGCAGCTCCTTCAATTACTCCACTAAGCACTTTGAAGTCATCCAGCTGAACATTATTGTAGTCACCACATAGCCCTGTCAATGAGTAGACAATAGCATTTGTTTGCATTGCTTATTAATCAAAAAATATTAAGCATCAGGTTTTTAAAGGGTTGCTGCTGATGCTGCTATGGGAGACACTCTGATCTCTTTCTATATAGAGGAAAGAAGACTGTGTTTTGAGAAAGGCCTTACTTAGCAAGGGGCTGTGGGAGTGGAGAGTGAGACATTCTATCTTATTGTGTGTGGATTAGATTACACAGTGTCTGGGAAAAAAGGCCTTGCTTGAGAAAATGCTGCCAGTGAAAGGAATTTGGGCCGTGGGCAGGATGATAAATAAACAGTGAATGCAAAGCTTCTCAAAACGTAACAAGCTTTTGTCAAAAACCTGCTTGTCGAAAAATATTGTGGAATGTTATGTTCAGAACCTATAGAAATGTTTAGTATGTAGATAACGCAATTGATTTAAAACAGAACACTTACCAGATAAAAGATCCCTCCACTTTGGCTGTATGTAAATGTACACCTGCATTATTGGGACAAGCTGTATCTCCACCTGAAATCCTGTAGCTGCTTCCACAATGATGAAGAAGGAAGAAGGCTGGAATATGGTCACGCTTGCTGTGAAATTTAAAAAAAAACCCAAAAGAGAATTACATCAGTTTTATACTGCATGGTGGCAGAATGTCACTGATACATGAGACTCCTCCTACAATATTGTATGTAGCATTGTATTAGCTTACCACTACTTAAAGGATTATTGTCATGATTTTTATGGTTATAGTTTTTATATTTATAAATTATACTGTGCACATTGCAAGTAATTCATTTTACCATTTACATTTTTATTCTTGAACCAATTCATCTATTTTACATAGTTACATAGTTAAATTGGGTTGAAAAAAGACAAATTCCATCAAGTTCAACCCCTCCAAATTAAAACCCAGCATACACACACACACACACACACACACACACACACACACACCCCTACACTCTTTCACACAAACCATATATGTCCATAGCTATACTAACTGTAGAGTTTAGTATCAAAATAGCCTTTGATTTTATGTCTGTCCAAAAAATGTATCAACATTGAACCTCATTTTCCAGTTTGCTGCCCAATTTCCCAACTTAGACAAATCACTCTGCAAAGTGGCAGCATCCTGCATGGAACCTATAGTTCTGTACAATTTAGTATCATCTGCAAAAATAGAAACTGTACTTTCAATGCCCACATCCAGGTCATTAATAAACAAGTTGAAAAGCAAGGGACCCATTACAGAGCCCTGTGGTACACAACTAACAACACTGGTCCAATTAGAAAATGTTCCATTTACCACCATTCTTTGTAGTCTATCTTTTAGCCAGTTCTCTATCCAGTTACAAGTACTACTGTATGTTCCAGGCCAACATTCCTTAATTTAACCAATAACCTTCTGTGTGGCACTGTATCAAATGCTTTAGCGAAGTCTAGGTAAATCACATCCACAGCCATCCCTTAATCGAGGTCCCTGCTTACCTTCTCATAAAATGAAATTAAGTTAGTCTGGCAAGATCTATTACGCATAAAACCATGCTGGCACAAACTTATAGTATTGTTATTTTCTATGAAGTCCAGTATCCTATCCTTTATTAATCATTCGAAAAGCTTTCCTACCACCCATGTCAGACTGACTGGCCTATACTTTTGAGGCAGAGAATGGGATCCCTTTTTGAATAGCGGCACCACATTAGCAATTCACCAGTCTCTCGGCACCATGCCAGCCCTCAATAAATCCTGAAAAATTAAGTAGAGAGGTTTGGCAATCACAGAGCTAAGCTCGTTAATTACCCTGGCATGAATCCCATCTGGCCCTGGACCTTTGTTTATCTTAACATGTTCTAGTATGAATTTTTGCATGTGTGAACCATGCATCATTAGATATTAGTATTATTAGAATTGGGACTTTTAATAAGGACACCTTCATTAGCTGTTTCCTCATTTGTGTAGACAGACAAACATTATGCATTCAGAATCTGAGCTTTTTGCTTGTTCACATCAACCAGCTGACCCCCCTCTGATAATAAAGGTCCTACCCCTTCCTGTTTCAATATTTTACTATTAATATATTTAAAAAATAATTTTGATTATTTTACTGCTTACTGCTATATCCTTTTCCTTATCGATTTTAGCTTGCCTGATAGCTTTTTTGCATGATTTATTGGCCTCCTTGTACCTTATAAATGATTTGGCTGTCCCAGCTAACTTGAATGCCTTAAAAGCACATCTTTTCTTACCCACCTCAACACCAACACTTCTATTGAACCAAAAAGGTTTTGCTTTGCAACAATGTTCCTTGCTTACAAGCGGAATATACTGACATGTATATTTATTAAGCAGAATTTTAAAGACTTCCCATTTTTGTTCAGTGTTTAACCCTGTGAAAAGCATTTCCCACTTAATATGTTGCAGAGATGTTCTTATACTGTTAAAGTTTGCACGCTTGAAATTCAATGTTTTAGTTACTCCCTTATAGAGTTGCCTCTGCAAAAGAATCTCAAAGGAGACCATATTATGATCACTATTTCCGAAATGCTCACCCACACAAATGCTACATATGAGTTCAGTATTATTAGTTGTTACAAGATCCAAAAGTGTGTTATTCCTAGATGGTTCTTGAACGAGCTGGGATAAAAAGTTGTCATTAAGCATTTTTACAAACCTACTAGCTTTATCTGTCTTGGAAACCCCATTACCCCAGTCAATGTCCGGATAATTGAAGTCACCCATAATAATAACTTGACCTAGTTGTGAAGCAGCTTCTATTTGTAAAAGTAGCTGGGCTTCATAATCGTCACTTATACAAGGTGGTTTATAGCATACACCAATTAAAATTTTCTTTGTAACCTTATGCCCAGTCAAAATCTCTACCCAGAGTGATTCTAAACCCTCACCAGTGCCTGTAATGGTTATTTACTTAGTGCATGGCTTTAATTAAGGCTTTACATACAAACGTACTCCTCCACCCTTTCTAATCCCTCTATCCCTCCTAAAAAGGGTGTAACCATTTAAATTCACAGTCCAGTTACATGTTTCATCCCACCAAGTCTCAGTCATACCAATTATATAAATTTTTAGAGCATGCAATTAATTCTAGGTCTCCCATTTTACCTGACAAACTTTGTGCATTTGCCAGCATACAGTGGAGGTTACTACTTTTTAAATGTACATTACTTTGAGGGGAATTATAATTTAAGTTAATATTAGTCTGTTTTCCTTTTAACAGAGGGACCTCCTTAGCTGGTAAACTGTATGCCCACCTCACTCCTCCCCCATGACCCCTTACTAATCCCACTACCCCTTCTACCCTAGCTTCCCCATAATTCTTTCTCTCACCCACCCCCACTTGCCTAGTTTAAACACTCCTCCAACCTCTTGGCCATTCTTTCCCCTAGCACAGCTGACCCCCTTCCATTGAAGTGCAATCTGTCACGACTGTATAGGTTGTACCCCAAGGAAAAATCAGCCCAGTGCTCTAGGAACCCACACCCTTCCTTCCTACACCAAGACTTGAGCCACGCATATAACCCCCTAAGCTTCCACTTAGTTGTGATGTTGTGTAGGCAGTCATCTGAACTTGAGATGTGCCTGGTCATGGGTTTTCATAAAGAGACAGCACTTCACAATGGAATTGTTTCTCCTACTTAGTGTAACTGAGTTAGGAGATAGCCAGACTTGAATGTTGTTCTACCACTTGGTGGGGAATGGGGGCATTTTAGCAATGCAGGTAAATGGTTACCATCTTATTGTTCTGCTGATGGGGAGGGGTGTAGGGGGGTGATATTACTCCAGCAACAGTAAGGAGTTTATTAAGTTTATCAGAGCATATGAAATTGTAAAATATTCAATTGAGAATATTGTGGAAGTTATGTTTACTGGGGGAAATGTGGGTGACAAAACACCCTAACTAAGTGCATTACACAGTCCTTTGACTTTTCAACAGCCTATAATATGATACCTTAATTTAATACCTTTATTAACATAAAAACATCCTTTGGAAAATGTTAAAGTGGACCCATCACCCAAAAAAACTATTAAAAATCCTATTTTATCACATTAGTCAAGCAAAATGAACTTTAACTACAGTTATTTTCTGCATAAAGGAGGGGCAGACAATATTTGATTAACAGCTGAGATTTTTAAATGAGCTTAAAACAGCTATGAATGCTTTAATAAAAAAATAGATTTGAAGAGGATTTATATTGTACAGTGTTTTGTGTCTGTGTGACAGGTCCACTTTAAGATATTATTATGTAGTGTCTGGCATACCTGATGACATGGGTATTTGGGTGAAGATTCCATTCACATCTATACTGCCAGTGGATTGAATATTGATGGTCTAATGTGGATGAAAAAATGTAGGATTTAAGAATTTGAAATAAAAAAAATATAACATAAACAGTATAATGTTTTCATAAAAATCCACTTTAAACTTACATAATTTCCATAGTCTAAGTAGATGGCAATACTTTTTAAACAAGTTGTATGGCTTTTAAGTTCACAATTCGCCAATTCTGCCAACACACTGAATTGGTTGTCACGTGCCTAAAAAACAATAAAAAGAAAGTGTTGCTTAAAGTAAGGCATGTTTAGAACCCATTAACAGCAATTTTTGGTTTAACAGAAAACCAAAAAATGTATAGAGCAAGCATATTAGTGTTCCACCTGGGTCAAATGGTTTATGTATATTTTGGAAAGGGTTCATGAATACTAGGCAATTCAGAAACTACTATCCTTAAATGGTATTAGTGTCATGGAGATCAAGTGGCTATTTCTTCATGATTAGAACAATTGCATTTAAGTTGTTTAGCTTTTTTTACGATTCCTTAAATTTTATTTTATGTTGCAATACTTTATTATTAGATAAAATATAGCATAAAGACAATTTAAAATTCTGTGTTTCTTAAAAAGTCACAATATTGCAATTAACTCTACTTACCTTTGTCAGGACATAGGTGCAATCACCAAAAAAGTTGTACCGATTGAAATCAAAAGAGGTGATGTGAGACCCTCCAATAACTGAACATGATCCAGAGCAATCTCTGTCAAAGCACTGCCATTTTCCTCTAAAACATGTGCTAGAGAGAATAATATATGTAATTTAGCTCTCATTGAACACTTGAATAATTGAGTATTTCAGGATACTTAGTCATAAAGTATTAATTACTTATTATGGACAGACATTTTCTTTAGTTACAATTTTTATTACAATGCTCCCCGCAATTCCCTCCATAGCTGGTGATCCTTGTTTGATATAATTTATTCAGTTAACTTAAAATTTAATATTTTCTTTCAATAAGCTGTATGAGATAAATGAAATGGCTCATACCCTTTTGGGCACATTTACTAGAAGGTGAATTGTGTTCTTTTTTTTGCAAAAATTTGCCAAAATGACAATTCCCAGTGAATTTGCCGATTTCCTAAAAAGTGAAAAAGCCCAGAGCTAGAGAAGTTTTGCACCATTTAGTCAGCGACAAATCTCTAGTAAAAATCCATTAATTTATGAAAGTGTGAATGGTATCCTTTTCACCAAAGTTTACTTCACAAGTTTCAGGTTGGTGAACTCCCATTATAAGTATAGAGCAGCCACTTTTCTCTAGAGAATTTTCCCCAATATTATAGTATGGGGAATTATATTGGGGAATTTTTGCAGAGAATGTTTTGTGAAAATACACGTGGCGAAGTGAGGTGAACTTTAATGAAGTTAGATAAGAGAAACTACAAACTTAAATAAATGTGCCCCTCTGTCAAATCTGCCAATTAATATGATTACTAAAACTCGAGCACTAAATGTACAAGTGCAGTCAAGCAAAAAAAAAATCAATTATACTTTTGTAAGTTTCCGTTTTTACACAGCATTTATAATTTGTGACAATGTGAGAAACTAGAATATGGCTTACCATGACTGACACTGTGCAAAATATGAGCTCCCAGAGCTGTATACCTTTCCATTATAAACACAGGAACACTGGTAACTGGGAATACACCCAGAATTGTTAATGTCATCCCATACAGTTCCTTAAAAAAAAAAAAATTCTAAAGTTAGACATTTAATTTTAAAAATTGAAATAGAAGTACAGTTGTAGGCCTGTTAATTTCTGCTGAATTGTGTGTATTCAAAACATTCATGCTCCTCAGATTACATTTGCATTACATTTGTCGAACTTGATGAGGAAACCTGCCATGCACCACTTTAGATATAGTATAGCGTATTGATGGCCCGGGAATGTACTGTTGCTAATGAATGCTTTAGCTGTGAATAGTAGCATTTATGAATTTTTCTCTCTTGAATATAATACAAAGTATATCTTATCACTGTTTTATTGTGCACATGTAAAATGGTTTGTTGAAATGTTACCTGCAGGACAAAAGCATCCATCTGTGCAGTGTCTGTCACAGGATAATGAGCGGTCAGGATAGGTACAGGTGTCTGGACAAGCAGTTCCACATTCTCTATACTCCATGTTGTATTTACATTGTAAAGCTGGAGAAAGTAAAGTATTTTGATATTCAGTATATTTAAAATTAAAACAGTTTACAAATTAATTTCCTAAGTAGTCTGCAAAAATCAAATATCTTTTTTAATTTGAAATTAAATTATTTCTTAAGGTTTGAATAGTAAATTTGAATTTAAATAAAATTTTTCAAAATTACTTTTTAGTGAAAACACTAATTTAAAAGCAGCAACTCGAATGTGAACTCAAAATGTGAGATTTATCATAACTGGCCTCCCATTCGAGTTGTGAGTACATGTGAATTTAGTAAAAAAAAAAAATCACATAAATTCCAAATTTAACCTTTGATAAATAACTCCCTAAAACTCTAGATCTCTAAGGTAATTAAGCAAAACTCACGGCACAAATCGGTAGTTCTCCAGTTGTTTGGGAACCCCCCAGCGTGAGCACATTGACGAGAATATTCTGTAAATGTATTACAGAGGCAAAATCCAGCTGAACTACTTGCACATCGACAAAGGTCCTGTACACAAGCATTTACATATGGAGCAGGATCAACGAGTATGTTGCAGGATGAAAATGTTGCACTCTTTAAGATCATCTGGCATATGTTGCCCTGTAAAACAAATTCAAGGAAACAATTACAATTACAAAATTGTACTGTTCTTTTCCACCACATTGTAACAAAAATGAAAGAGAAAGAAAGAATGAATTAGCGTTGCAGCCATTTTTATTTTTCTATTTCCTGAAGTACAGTATCTTGTTACATGCCAAAATTAATGCATTTTTCTTTCAAAAACTAAATTTCATCTAACATATTATGTTTACAGAATGGTACCAACCATATCAGTACAGTTGTCTGCTGAAATCTGAAGCAAATCTCCACATGTTTCTGTTGGCCCATTCATCTTCTGCATGTTCCCATACTGATTATCAGTTAGCCTAACATCTGTGAGAAAGGAATTGGTTTTAGGGAACATTTTGTTTACATAATGTGATAATCATTGAGGTAAGATCAGAAATGGCTTACTGTTAAACATGAATTCATTGTAAGCAGGAATTCCATTGAAGTCCCCACAAAGACCGCAAGTCTGGTTGCGAAATCTCTCCTCCAGTTCCAACTAAAAAAGAAGGGCAATGTGTATTCCATTATGCTCCAACATTCTCATGCATATAAAACAGAAAACAGAAGGTTTTGGTAGTAAAATATATATTTTATAAAAGAATTCACAAGACGTCCCAAGTGAATCCATAAGAAATGGGCACTATTGTGAAGGTGTCTTTGAACTTCCAACCTATACACTAAAGAGAGTTGTTTTTTTTTTTTTTTGTAAGCACTTATTCCTTGTCTTGCCCCCTACTGGGTTCCAGTACCAATTTCCAGATACATTATGGCCTCTTGCCTTTACCTTTACTCTACTCAGGCAGACTAAAGCTACAAGCATACCCTGTACTGAGGTTTTCCTATGTCAGTCTGTAACCCTTGTTCCCATGTCCCTTATACTGTATATACCCTGATTTGCCATTATACATTACCAATTCTTAGGTCAATTTACCTACTTGTCATTCTTCTGTGAACCTGATTCTAATTTTCCTTGAGCTGCCAGCCTTGAATATTGTCTGGAGTTTGTACTTTTTTACCCCTAATGTTCTGGATATTGGACTTTTTCTTGCTGTGGCAGTAAGCCTGCTAATTTATCTGTTAATCCTGCATGTACGAGTGACTATATTCACTTTGTTTTTATCACCTTTTCTATTCTAGATAAAAGTGTTCTTATGTCAAGCATCAGTTGTACATTTTTGACAGTCTATTCTGTCCTTAGTCCCTACTACAAACACTAAACCAGTAGCCCCTGAGACTCAGTTGTGCCCCCCTGGAAGTGATTTAAAGTTAGTTGTGACCACTGTACATGACCATTTCATTGCACACAGGCTGAAATCTGTAGCAAAAAAAGAACCTGAACTGAGTTGTTTGAGCAAGAAAATCTAGTAGCACAAGTAGATGGACCAACATCAGTTTTGATATACTCACCCTTGTCAATATGGACATATACATGTTGTAGCTCATTATCTTAGATTAATTTATATAGATTAATGTAAATTCTATTTATCTATAATCTATCTATTTGATAAAAAAAATGTGAAATGTATGTAACAATTACCATTGCAGCATCATCTTCATTCCACTTAAATTCCAGGCCCACTTTGGAAATAACTCTGATGTACGCTCCAATTCTATCAATCTGAATTCCAGATAAACTGTATGGCAGAGTCACCCTGGTTTCACAATCACAAGAAGAAAGTTATTTTCATGCTGCTGAAAATTTTATTTCACTGTTTATTTGAAAATGTTGTACTTCAGGTATATCCAGTGGATTTATAAATAAGAATATGTTTTGCCATGTACAAAGGTTTGCAATGGAAGTGTGATATTTTCATTTGAATTGTTCAAGGCTCAGGATGAGATATAGAAAATAAATATCATAACGACAGGCAGCATTGAGCTGGGCTAATAGCAGCCTGTATGAACCATAGAAATTACTCATTGTTCCCTTGTCATCTACTGATCTAATTTACTTTCCCCCTCTTTGTCCTCTCCGTTGTTTTGCCATTTCTCCTGATTTTCCACGTGCCATTTTTACTTTGTTCTACAATGCTGTCAGCCATTCTTGCTTCCATTTTATCCAGTTAATTTCAGACAGGTAAGAAGAATTACAATGCCACTGGCATAGCAGGCTGAATAATTTATAAAAAATGAAGATTTTTACATATGCCTGGGCCTACAGTGCAATTTTTCTGGAACCATTACTGCAAGAAGAATCACAATGCCAGGCTCAACCATGAGAATATAATAACTTTAGTATAATCTGACATCCCATTCTTTACCTTCAACTTTGGATACATAGCTAATTCACTCTCTGCTCTACCTTTTATGTCTAAGCACAAATAAGACTGATGATTGACAGCTAGAAAAAATATTTTTTTATGTATTAAAACTTTATGGTTTGCAATTCAGTCTGTCATCTATAAGACAATTTGAGATCATGCCTCCTCAATCTACAGTTGATTTATTTTGTTTGAACATCATTTTAATTAACCTACACAAAGACACTGGTTCGTTCATAGCACCTATAAAATTATAAAAACAAAATTATATAAATATAAGAAAAACATACACATTGTCATTGAATTTAATAGTTCCTTGAGTGAGTTCAATAAATGCCCCTTCAATCTTCAAGCCAATGTGGCTAACTGTAGGTAGACCATTCACAACAGAACGCCTGATCTGGATGTTAAAGTCTTCTGAGACACTTTTGCAGTTTGAAGCAAATAAGTAGTTGCATTCTCCAGGGAAGAAGAATACATCACCATCTAAGGTCTTGAAATAGTTATTGCCCCATGTACTGCAGACATATCCATTGTGTGCAGGGGAACTGCCTAGAAATCAAAAAAGTAATATTTATACCATGCCTTTAACATCAATTTGTGTTACAGCATATACTGTTCACCATCTGAATGTTATCATTTATCACTACTAAATAATGTGAAGTCACTTACTTTTGTAAATGGGATTTAAGCTTGGAGAAATAAAGGAAGAAGTACCTAAAAAGGAACAAGTGTACACTTAAAATCATTTTCTATAAAAAAGATAATGAAATATAAATAGCAATTTTGAATACTACATTGTGTCAGTACTTATGTAGTGGTATGTTATCAATAGGGCTGTACAATATTTCAACCATTTGAATATTAGTTGTATTGTACTATATCTTTTTTGCTGATTAATATTGTATTGTCTTCCAAAACACATACAAACATACAAGTGTCTGCATACATTAAAATATACTAGACCTTTACCCTGAACTGTTAGAATGTGTGTTCTCTTCAGGACATCTAGGGGGTTATTTTCAAAACTCTGGTTGGGCTTTTTGGGGCAAATCTTTTCAGTTCTTTTTTTTAAAACTTGAATTTTTCAAGATTTTTTAAAGCTTGATGAATCAAGAAGCCCAAATTAAAAAATCTGCCATCTCAGAGGTTGTGTCAATTGCAGAGATTACTATCCTATTTTGATGTTTCTGTGGTCTGCTCTGAAATTAGCTGAAAATAGCTACTATTTAGTCATGGAGTCTACCCCATATTTGCATAGGAGATAATCTATGTCAAGTACAACAGGATTACTGTTGTTGATAAACATTCAGTGCTCTCTGAAGACATGTTCAATGTAAAGATGTTGATAATTACTGGAATTAACTGAACATAAAGTAAATTATTTTCAGTTTATTGCTAAATAAACAATTCAATATGCCACTGTTTGTACATGCGATATGACTTTTTTTTATTAAAGTGCAGTATCTGATATTTCTGCTGAATTCAGCTTTTTCTTAAAAAAAATCAGTAGTTTTTGTAATGATTTTAACTATGAAAGCCCAATTCTTGTACATTTACATAGGAAAGTCTAGGTCCAGATTTTTTATTAAAGAACTTGTAACAACAAAAATTAAATTTTTATGCAATAAAATATAATGGACTTTCACGCTATACTCACAAAAAAGTATGTTTATTTCAGAAACTTTAATACAGTTTACAGATATAAGCGGTTTTGTAGCTATGGGTGTTATTCAAGTTGCAAAAACTCTGCAGAGCCCACTTATGCATAGTTAATAAAAGATACTATACTTTAGAATAGTTTTACTACTTAAATGGAGATAAACAACAGGCAAATGTCATTCATGTCTCTCCACACATGGATTAAAAAACTATCATTGTCAAGAAATATTTTACTTGCATACGCTAAACAAACATATGGTAACAGAATTGCAAATAAAATTCACTCTATGTTGTTACAGTCCTTTTCATGCTTTAATTCTTCATTGAATTTTATGCAGTGCTGCTTGAGTTAACAGTTGTAGATTAATCAGATGAAAAGTGACATTGTCTATCCCTAATGGAGTCATCCAACATATTAAATAGCTGGGTCTTGCAGACAATTTATAAAAATAAAATTTTCTACTTTTGTCATTCTTTGAACACATTGGGGGCCATTTATAAAGTTTGCACAGAGCATAGTTATTCACAAATGTTTGTATTGCCCATTTTTTCTCCTGATCTCTTAAATATTGTATTGCTGTGCAAGTCTTTCCGATTTTTGCGAATTTGCATTGAGAACATTTTTTCGCAAATGGCTTGCAAATGAGACGGGTGTTTGCATGAGTGTTCCCACTGTGCAAGGTTGTTATGCAAAAAATTGAGTTGACAGTATCTGAAATTCACAGTTGTGGCGTAATTCAGACACAGAGTGTGCAGATAATATTTGCAATTTGTGATTATTGCCGTATTTAAAAAGCTATTATAGACATTCACAGTGTGAAAAACAATTTACAATTCAGTTTGCACACTCTTATTCAGCTTTATAAATGTCACCATGCATGGGGCAAATATATTCACTGTGCGAACCAATCTGCCCTGCGCAAAGTTTTTAAATGAGCCCCAGTTTGTCGAGAGGTAGAATACACTCACCAAAGCTGAACGGATTTGGATCTTGGTATGCATTGTCATATATGTTTGCAGAATCTATTATGATAAACAAAATACAAAAGTGATTAAGGGATAGAAAAAAATGTGGAAGAGCATCTAAAGCCAAGCAAAATGGAGAAAGAAGTGCCAATATGGTTTTAGTAAATCTTTATAAATAATATTTTTATAACTCATAGACCTTCAGCTGTTTATGGTATAATCCAGCACTCACCAACAGCCAACATATTTGGGAATGAATTTAACTACTAAAAAGGACCACCTTAAAATAAGTATCTAACTAAACAAAATCTTTTTTTGTCTTGTGCCTGCTCAGACACTAATTGTTACGTACTGTTATAATCAAAAGCCAAAAAACAAACCTTGTATGCTTTCACCGTTTGTAGTCTGACCATAGGTATCCATTTGGGCAGATCCATTGACTAAACATATGGAAAAGAAAAATAATTAAAAAAAAAGTTCTTGTAAATGTGTGCATAGACTAAAAACAAATACTTTTAGCTATTTTATTGTTTTTATTAAAAAATAACAGAACCCTCCCTGCAACCCTAGGCCCCAACCACCAACCCTGCTCCTCACACCACCCATTTTGTACTTTGCTTTAAAAATGCAGAGCAGACAACTTCTCTCTTGGTTTGCAGACAACATTTCACTCATTTCAGTTCATCTTCTGTCAGATCACCTACACTCAGTATGCAGGAGCATGCACAGTTGAATGTGATCTGAACCTAGTTCAAGCTATGCAGCTGGCAAGCTCTGGCAGAAGAGGATCCAAAGAGTTGCAAGATGATGCTTGTCAAGCTCACTCTACAAATTTGTATTTTTAAAGATAAGTAAATGTTTGACTGTAACAGGTGGTGCACGATTCGATGGCAGGGGCCTGGGATTGGGTGAAAAGTTTCATTTACAGTTAAAATGAACACTCCAAAGTTATTGAAAATTCATATATATAATATTTTTAAATACAATTATTTATGACTCATGCTTTGTAATTCATTTTAATTATTTTTCTCAGTTTACCCTCTGTTGAGCTGGCTCAACTTTTTAGTTGTTTAATAAGGTAATTTTGCTTTGATAGAAATTTAACATTAAAAATCTTTAATGAAAGCTATCTTTGATATACAATATTTACATTTTGATTGTTTTCTAAAGTGTAAGTTAGTTATAGGAATTTGTAATTGTAATCTATTATTCCTGTTTAGCCCAATAAATTAAAACGGCAAGATAAAAATTAACTGTAATTTTTTAAATGCTTGTATTTATTGTTCTCAATCTATTTATGATTATGAATATTTATGGTTTACCAAGAAGTCTATGTTGTGGTTAGTGATAAGCAAACAAGTGGTTGCTCAAAATCAAGTCTCACTTTACCACTTAAACCTCTAGAATTTAAATGCTTTATCAGCAACATTATTGTTAACATATTTAAAAAGGTTATAGGAAAATGGTTAGTATAAAAGGGCTGTTAAATTAGTTCCACTATAATAGAACAAATTGATAATTAATATTAATTACATTTTATAGAGAAGTGAAAAACAAATATATCTGATTTGAATTACATGAAAAATTTTAAAAATGATTTTAGCCAAATAAAAATTTGCATCTACATTGAATAAAGATAAAATGTATAGTTCACTAGTTTTATTTAATTTAGTTTAATATACTTTATTCTACTTTATAATAATATAAAAAAAATTAATGCTAACAGTACTAATTATGACAAAACACATACCTAGTGTCAGTAGATAGGGAATCAAGAGGACATAAATAGGACTCCATGTTCCCCTGCTTGTACCCATTTTTCCTCTGTTCAGTTACTTGGTACTGAACTGGGGGGTATTCTGTGGAGCTACATTTACTGCAGTTTGGCTGACCTTTTTATAGGAGGAGAACCTGCCTCTAACTGGTGTTACCCGGAAGAGGTATAGTAAAATTTTGAGTAGGTGTCGTCACTCATGCTAATCCTTTTAAATCTAGGTCCAGGATGTTTGTGTTCTGGTAGATGGATGAGAGCTATTTTTTCCAGAATGTTGCCTGGAGATGATAAGAAGACAGACAATGTACAAACGTAAAGAACATAAGGAAAACAAAAAATGCATATTTTCCTAGGGATTCTCTGAATCTCTTGAGTTGTCATGCAAGGCAGAACCTTCCATGGCACCAAAGAGCTTGACCATGTCTTTTCAGTTTTCCAGACATTATGAAAGTGATTTGTAGATTGCACCATATTTCCAAATCTATGGGGGTTATTTACTAAAACTCATTTACTTCTAATTTTCAAATCCAAATGAACTCAATATTTATTTGTAAAAATCCACAATATTTGGGCTATTTATTAAAATTCACAAAAATATTTGCATGTTCATACAATTTTTTTTGTATTTGTTCCCTGGCAAAATCTGATTTTGTTGAGACAATTGTACAAATGAATCAGAAATATTTCCATTAAAGAAATCCATGAGAAATTTAAATAGACCTTCATTTCCATGCTTCTTGGCTTTTTTCATTAGCCACCATTTTGGGAGCATTGATAGACTTTTTGTGCACATTCTTTTAGGAAGCAAAGAAGGAGGAACATTTAGTATGCTGCTAAACTTAAAAAACAAAATGTCCCACAGGGGGAGAAAGAAAAGTGGGGGGAGGAAGGTAGTGGCCCCATTATTTAGATGGAAGGGACCCCAGCAGGGAGGGGAGTTGGAGGAAAGCACCAACATCCATCAAGAGGAGGGAGGAAGAGGAGAGGCAGAGGAAAGGAGAATACAGTGTTAGTGGGTGAGGTGCTAAAAACAATGGGACTTGTAGTTTGATATGCAGTCCCATCTCATCCCTGTGGCCAGATGCAGAAAACTATGACAGCAGGTGCATGCCAAAAAAATATGGCTCCTTCCCACTCATTGTTTTATGACTGACTTGAAGGGGCATTGGCTTTAACTCATTATCCTCTGCTTCACATTATAATATGCAGAGGAAACAAAGCACTGAGCACAAGTGCAGCTGGGTAAATGCTTTCCACTGGGCAGCTCCAGAACTTCCTCCTTCTCCTTTGCTTACCAAAATGCAAGGCAATGCCGTAATGGGAAACTGAATATTGTCCTGCTATACACTTTAAATAATGATGGTTTTCCAGGGCCTAAGTTTGCAGTCCAGCTATGGCCTCATGTATCTGTGGCTGTTGAGAAAAGTGCACCAAATATGTTTATAAATATCTTTAAAGCATTGTTTGTAAGGCTATATATTTTTACATAATGTCTATGTTTAGACTGAGCTGTGCCTTGTTAATCTCACCTGGCTCTAGGGGCGCATTAGGTCTCATGAAATAAATGCTTGCAACAACCCTTTTGCCAAATGGGTTTATGATGTGCCCTAGGCCTAGTAACTATGTCTTGTGGAAATGTTGCATACATTTTTTGTTAAAATATGATACCTTTGTCATCAATACATATTGTTGGATGTTAAAAGTATTTTATTTTTAAATTCCCTACTGGAATGGATTGTTAACCATAAGACTGAAAACAAAAATGCAATATCTAAAAAGGGATCTGAAGGACTACAGCAGTTTTATAAAGACTCCAAGGAGAAAAGACGTGTTTAGGAAAATGCATAAATCTCAATGTGTTTTCCAAATGCATGCTTTTTTTCTTGTTCCCCCCCAAAAAACTTGTTTTTCAGGAAAGCCTTCTAAACCCCTCCAAACCTCCAAAATTATCATAGGGTGTTGAAAACACATTACTAAAACTTAAAATTAATGATATAAAAAAACGTGATTTTTTTCCAGCAAATTATTACTAAATAACCCCCCTGTTTGTGCAAGTTATTATGGAAAAACAGTAACTGGTAAATGTTAAAAAGGAAAGTAACTGAAATTTTTTTTTTTACTATAACAATGTTAATGTTTTGTTGTTTTTATTCTTTATGTACCAATTACATTTAATTAAGGTACATTTAGTCCATGTAAAACCATATATCTATTTATTCTTTAATCAGTTTTGCTTCGGGGACCGGTGTTGAGGCAAAACTATTTCAAGGACTGGGCGGGTATGGGCTCCAGGGGGTTGAGGGGGGTTGGTGGGGTCGGGAGGGGGTGAGCGGGGGTTGCTAGGATCGGCACGTTTTATAATTATACTAGAATGGGTGAAATAGAAGCATATTACTAAAAAAACACAGAAGTGAAACATCCCAATCCAGTGCGGTTTAGATTTGTTTTTTTATTTAATATCAATTGATCAATTTAGATTAAAGGGCAAGGAAAGTGTAAAATAGAATAAGGCTAGAAATGCTGTATTTTGTATACTAAACATAAACATGAACTTACTGCACCACAAGCCTAATCAAACAAATTATTTATGCTTTCAAAGTTGGCCACAAGGGGCTGTCATCTTGTAACTTTGTTATACATCTTTGCAAGACTACACTACATACAGTGTGGTCTGGGCTTCTTAGGGATCATCATAAATGATCAAAAAACAAAGCTGCTTGAGTTCTGCATGGCTGGTAAGTAAGGCAGGGGCTCCCCCTGCTGTCCATAAGTATGATTGTTTCCCTGACAGAAGTTAGGGACCGTCTGACAATTCCTATCCACAGCACTAAATGAAGGGAGAATTCCACTGCATACATTCAGGTTTCTTAAAAAAATGGTACACATTTTTAAATTAAAGTATATTGGAGATAGATTTCTTTTTCATTAAAGAAAGTAAAAATGGGATTTTATTTCTTTGCCTTTCCTTGCCCTTTAAGGCCTTCAGAATCAATTAAACAGAATCAAATTAATGAATAAAAAAATAACACTAGTGAACCAGCAAGAAAGATGAACACAATTTTGAACAAGCTGAATGCATGTATTATTTCTTTTTCAAATCTGTAATGTGACATGCAGAGACGTGCAACTAAACTGGTTAGGGGGATGGAAGACAAATTATGAGGGGAGACTGTCCAGGTTGGGGTTGTTTTCTCTGGAAAAAAGGCGCTTGCGAGGGGACATGATTACACTTTACAAATATATTCGAGGACATTATAGACAAATATCAGGGGACCTTTTTACCCATAAAGAGGATCACCGCAACAGAGGCCACCCCTTCAGACTAGAAGAAAAGGACTTTCATTTGAAGCAGCGTAGGTGGTTCTTCACAGTCAGGACGGTGAGGTTGTGGAATGCACTGCCGGGTGATGTTGTGATGGCTCATTCTGTTGATGCTTTTAAGAGGGGTTTGGATGATTTTTTGGACAGACATAATATCAAAGGCTATTTTGATACTAAAATCTACAGTTAGTATAGCTATGGGCATACAGGTATATGGTTTGTGTTTGAAAAAGTGGAGATGTTTGTGTGTGTATGTATGTATGCTGGGTTTTTAATTTGGAGGGGTTGAACTTGATGGACTCGGTCTTTTTTCAACCCAATTTAACTATGTAACTATATGTGCATTCAATAAAATAGTAGTTGCCCGTTACAATTTGTCAGAATGTCATGTTTACATTTGTTCTCTGCAGAAGATGTGTTAACTTATTTCATCTTAGATTATCAACAACATTTAATATGATCAAAACTTTAACACAACTCTATGTAGGACATAGCAGAACGTTCACCGATGTAAAATAACAATGTTTGCTGTAAAAGAAAAACAAGACAATAAAATCATGTTAAAAATGGCATGTCTGTCTATTAATAATAAGCAACATTTGTAGGAATGCATTCACTGTGAAATTATACATTTTGCCATTGGTAAATATTTTGGCAAAACTGACACAAACTTTGATGCAAAAATTCATTATGATTCATAATGATACATTATCATTACTGCTGTGGATCAAAAAATAGAAAATACTTAAGCTGTGCTTAAGAGTAAATCTATTAAATATACCCAAGTAGTAGGTACAATAAAAAATCTAGAAAATTTGGCAAAGATCCTGCATTTTTCAAAAGGATTCAATTGAATCCATGTTTCTGGCCAAGCCAAATCCCAATTAAAATCATGTAATTTTTTATCAAACAAACAAGGAATTCAAAAATGTTTTGCTCTTTATTTTTACTCTCTTTCCCCCTTGTTCCCCTAATTTACATATGCAAATTAAGGTTCAGATTTGGTTCGGTGTTAGGCTGGAACCTGAATCCTTTGTTATTCTGTCCAAAGAAGGTTTGGTGAATGGTATAGTGCATGGTATGTTAATTGTGGTATAGGTAGCATTTATATATAAAAATTATGAATCCATAAAACATATACAGTATATTTGAATTTCTTAGCTCAGGGTTGGACTGGGGGGCGCCTGGGCCAACCGGAGCTGCCGCTGGGTTCTCACACCAAGCTGTCGTGCGCACGCACTGTGTATTTGCCATGACCTGTGGTAGGAAGAGTAGCTCAGGTAGCGGGGACTGGGCTGGGGGGCCCACCTTGTGTTTTCCCAGTGCCCTACCTTCAACCCCGCCTGAGCTAAATTATTTTCTTGTTTAATAGATACTGAGATTATACATAAAAGCAGTAGCATGCTTGTACAAGGTCAGACACATGGCACTTTTATAATGGTTTAATTATTACACTGACTGCTGTGAGTTTATTTCATCTTACTTGGAGAGGCAAGCCTTATGATCCAAGTACCCAGTCCTGCACATAGTCCTATCTATGTTTACTTTATTTAGCATTTGCCACCCCTTTTTTGAATTTATGTTTAAAGGACTCTTTACAGCCTAAATATTTTTTTAAAGTTTACAATAAATGTTATGTTTTCTATCTATGATTTCTATGCCTTTATCATTTTGACTTATTAGTACATAGTACTGTACTCTAGTGGTGCTGAATCACATCAGAGTTATTGTTACATCATCTTTTTGAATCTAGAATTTTTTTCATTTGTATAATTTTCTGCTTCTTGCACACCAATAAGATTGGCAGGTGGAAGTGGAAGTTGCCCTATGACTCTTTTCTTTCTTTTGTTCTTGCTACATGGTTCAGCAACAGCGCCAGGAACACAAGGACACGTATGAAGGCTCCTCTAAGAGTATGTAAAAATATTGAGATTCTGTACTGTCATGCCCTTTGGTGTTATACAAATGTCCTAATGTTTACTGTTGTAGTTTCCACATTGTAAAGGGGAAAAAATATCAAGGCTGAAATGAAAGGCTTGATTGGGCAAACTGTTACACTGTATCCAATGGGAATTTCTGCTTTTAAACAATATTGTTTTAATTCACATTTAGGAAAGACAGTGGTACAAAGCATCAGCCACATGTTAACCACTAATACCCCATTAGAACTGCTAATTTTCTTCTTCACAAGCTTATTTTTGCATATTGTATCTGTAATTTTGTTCATATCATATTTCAATGAAAGACGGGGGTCCTGGCAGGGCAACCCTGAGGTAATTTGGGATCTGGCTCACTCTCTAGGGTGGTGGAATTTTTGTTGGGTTTAGCTGTTAAAAGGTCATTAGTTAGATGGGTCAGATACGTTTCAGTGGAGTGCTGTGGTTTAAAACCAGATTGTAAGGGGTCCAGCAGGTTATTGTCAGAGAGGAATGAGGTTAATCGGTTGTAGACTAGGCACTCAAGTAGTTTAGAGATGAAAGGTACAGATGAAGCCATTTTGGATTGTGTGTTTGACACAGAATAAGTTAACTCAGACTTCACACGTGTCTCATTTAACACAGAAAATGCATCATTTTCGATGCGCGTCGCATCATTTTCGATGCGCGTCGCATCATTTTCGTCGCGTCACATCAAAAACGACACGTGACTGTTTTTTTTTCTGCAAAATTTCGCTGGTGTTTCGCGAATTGCGGGAATTCGCCCCTGGCGAATAAATTCGCCCATCACTATAAATAAGAGTTTTCAGTTGTACCAGATAAAGCAGTTAATTATTCCTCACTTGTGCAGACCTCCTGGGCTCCTGCTCAGACCACAATTATAGACGAATATCAAGAAAGGATGGAGGACGCTTGAGGCGCAGAGCTATGCTGCAATCTTGCTTTATTGGAACTGCCGTAAACTACATGTTCTGGGCTCACATGCCCTTTGTCAAGCATATATATACTTGACAAAGGGCATGTATAAATAAAATGCAGAGCGCCGGCCGAAGAGGGCAGCCGGGAGAGCAGAGAGGACTGGGGGTAGGCGACAGAGGAGGTATGTGCCTGGCACCCCCCCAGCTTTGTGGCCTAGGCACATGCTTACTCTGCCTACCTCTTGGCCTGGCCCTGCTGCCAAATGTTCTTGTCCCTCCCCAGTGCATGAAGCTCTATGGGAGAGGTAACAGCTTTATCACTGTTTTGTTTATGAAAAGGTATAATAGTATGTTCTATAAGTTAATTTCTCCTCTGCAATATGTTGTATGTGCTTTTCTGTAGTTACTGTGTGTTGCAGGGCCGGGTCAAGGGGCAGGCAGAGTGGGCACGTGCCTAAGGCACAAAGCTGCTCTGTAAACTACTCCATGTCCGGTCCACTAATTTCCCCATCTTCTTGTTGCGCATGTACACATGCACACACTGATTGCCTCTTCTGTGCGTGAGCGCCGGCGTGCTCTCACGCACAGTGAGTCCAACGGGCATGCCTAGGGCACCTGGCTGGTGTGTCCCGGCTCTGGTGTTTAGTGCAAAAACTTCACCAATTTTCCACTGCAGATTAAATTAAGTTTATAGTGATTCCCTGCAGTGCACACGGTCTATTCCGAGGTGGCTGCTAAATGAGAAATCTGTACTCTGATACCTGTAACCTGATTGTGAGTTTCTCATCACACAGCAAGCAGATTGCATGTTATCTACTGATGATTCATGACTTTTGCAGTTTCTAAGAATATCTAGTAACAACTGCCATTTAGGGTTGCCACCTTTTAGATCTGGTCTTACTAACCAGTGACGTAGAGGGTCATTTTGGGGGTGGGGTTATGACATTTCAGGGGCAATAGGGATTACAAATTTACTGGCTAATACTGTACATTGACAGCTTTAGCTGGTATTTTACTGGCCAGGTGGCAACCCTACTGCCAGTTGTAATGTAGATGGGCTCGTGGCTTTGCTGTGTACATGACTGTGGCAGAGTTTCCCTGCTGTCTTACAGTGTTCCTGTCTGTTTTTAAAAAAATAATGAGCAGGGTAAGACAACTAAGTAGTTCATGGTTGAAAAATAATGTACTCAAATTAAATAAAACTAAAGAAAAGAATACCATAATGGGATTTATATACAAAAAAAACATAGTTTGGACTTGTCTGTGTGAACATTGGTGAGTGAAATGTCTAATAAAGAGGCGTGTCCCTGAAACTTTACATGATGACATAAAAAGTGCACATGCTTTTATTATGACAATAACCACATGACAACAGATATTTACATCATAAAATGTCATCCTGCTCATTGCTTATTCCTTCCATCTATGAGGCATATTCATTAAAGAGTGCAATTTTCTCTAGCATTACGTTCAATTCTGCTTAGCGCACACTCGCTAGTGTTCTTGATGTCAGGCTAATCTGCATATGGCGGATGGTGCTTTTTATGTTAAATGGTACATCTAATACATTACAGTGACACTGATAGATAGACATGCCAAGGGAGCCTTAATAAAATCAATAGAGTTGTTTTAATGCCCTACACATAAGCCCACTGTTAAATAATGTGCCATATGGTAGAAAATGTATGGGGGAAACCGATTACCCAAATAAAAAAAATATATGCCTTTTGCAGCCTAACACCATGAAAAAATGAAAAGACTCCAGTACTTTTCTGACTAAGAACATATTCCCTTCAAAAATTATGATTTAAGTAACTGAAGATTGAGGCTGTTCAGAGCTGGGAATAGTGATAGGTGAATTTATTCGCCTGGGGCAAAATCCAATGAATAAATTGGCGAAACGGCAGGACATTTCACCTGTGGAAAATTCGCTGGCGTCTCGTTTGGACGTTTTTCGACGCCGGCAATGTGCACCTGTGTCCAAAAACAGACACCTGTGTCCAAAACGAGAATTTTGCGAATATTTCATCATTTACTAATTTATCTAGAAATTTGCTAAAAATTTGGTGAAGCGAAACTCCCCAGATTTGCTCATCACTGCTGGGGAAGGCAAGTCTGGTAATCACTCCAGAAGAAGTTGCACCTTGTTACAAAGGTCTTTTTCTGCAAAACTTTTTAAGAACAGTCTTGTGTCTTTCAGAGTATTTTTCCGGAAATAAATGTGTGTATATACAGTATATATATATATATATATATATATATATATATATATATATATAAACTCGGATCACAGGGTCGCACTCACAAATCTTAGCAAAGTGGAAATTTTATTAAAAAACAAGCTGACGTTTCGGCTGTGTCCACAGTCTTTTTCAAAGTGTACAAACAACTACAACCCCCCATTTAAATACCCACTGTGGCGGGAATCCACACATGACGTGAATCAAGTGACGTAAGTGCACAGGTGATACAGGTGATACATTCCCCAACATTAAATCCACATTTAGTGAACATATTAAAACAACCTAAAATTCCTCGATACAAAATATCCATTCCTGCTATAGTACCCAACTGTAAAAATGTTAAAAAAACATCTAACACTACAAGTGCAAACGTGTGTAAAAAAGTGGTTGAAATACAAGTTTAAAAACAAGTTATATAGCCTACATTAACAGAGGAGGCAGACCTACTCACCCACATGCAATGTTAATTATAGATCGAAATTAGAGCTTGGCATGCTTATCATTAATTACTTCAGTCAAGTGCCAGACAAAGATTAACTTCATTTTATATACTGACGGTGTCAGTTCTGCCCTTCTTATCCCGTTGCCCAATAAACAAATTTCAGGGCTCCAACATTACGGCTCCCAGCTATTCCTGCATCTTGCTCCCCAAACCTAAAAGCAGCATAGGAGAAAACACCCGTACGGATGACTACATCCGGTGAGGTTGCTGAACCTATCGCTAAGAAATCTATGTCTCCCAGAACTGAATGTAACTGAATAAGTTACAACAGAAATTGACACATTATACTGCAGAACTTCACAAGTTCAAGAAACAAAAAGTATTTACTGTGAAGTCCGATTATCAGAACAGACATGTTTATAGGTGGCTGACGGGAGGGGAATTAACCCACTTCAAACGACCTACATGACCTGGAAGACAGATATATTTAACACAGGTTGATTCTTCCCCTTATACTACCAATTCTTCGGATTCCGATACACCTGTCAGAAATAAGAATCAGTGGCAGGGTCGCCATAGATGCAATTTAACTAACACCAGGGATGCAGTAGTGGGCCAGATGACTACCACTACTAGTTCTCCTTTTTTAGGCCAAACCCCACAGCCCGGTCCATAAGAGTGACCAAACCCCCGAAGAAGTAGTTTTCAATTTGAGCAAACATAATTTATCAAGTGCAGAAATTAGTTTACTTTCCAAGGGCTTATCTTTCGATCCAACCTTTCATTAGAAATCACTTGACACCATGGTGGATATACATCGATTTCAGTGAAATCTTAAATTGAAAGAACATTTTCGGACTAACACATCACAAGTTGAATAGTGATGGGCGAATTTATTCGCCTAGGTCGAATTCGCGGCGAATTCCCGCGATTCGCCGCTGGCGAATAAATTCGCGAATCACCAGCGAAATTTAGCTTGCCGAAAATTCGCCGAAAACGAGTCGCGCGTCAGTCGCGCGTCATTTTTGACGCGACGCGACGAAAACGACGCGACGCGCGCCAAAAACGACGCGACGCGCGTCTAAGTTGACGCGACGCGCGACAAAATCGTCCCGCGACTCGTTTCGAGAATTTTTCGCCAATTCGCGAATTTCTCAAGAAATTCGCGAATTTTTCGGCGAATCGCGGGAGATTCGCCCATCACTAAAGTTGAACTGTTTCGGGCACCCAGCCAGTTTGAGCCCTCTAACATGCCAAAATCTATTGAAGCATTTACACGACTGCTCATCGATGAAACGAACAAAGTTGCACCAGGTTTGACTTATCACTCCAATTTGTCTCGTCCAGAGAAAGACGCCATTCTGTGTTTGGCTAACAAACCCAACATCGTTATTAGATCTGCAGACAAGGGTGGAGGGGTAATAGTCCAAGATTACAGTGACAGAGTGAAATTTTGTGTCAACTGTCTGATAATAAGACATACAGATGCAGTCACTTGGATTTGTGTGTTAAATGCGTCGTGACTTAACTCATGTATACCATTTATCCCACTTAGCGCAGAATATTGAGTCACAGCATCCCATCCAATTAAAGAGTTCACCATTGAAAACAATGGTGCTTTGGTATGCTAATGAAAAGGTTACATGCATTAAATGAGTTAAGATAACTTTAGATAACACAGTTTCTTCAATTAGCCCTGAGTCATGACACATTTAACTTACAAATCCAAGTGACTGCATCTGTATGTTAAGCTTCCGAAGGATCCAACATTAAAATTTAAGACACAGATTGATTTGGTCCTACAGACAGCTTGTACGGCTGGTTATATCTCGGAAGGAGTTAAGGCATATCTCACACAAGATTTCCCGAAATGCCCTATCATATATACGCTTCCGAAAATACATAAGAGTCTGACGGCGCCACCGGGAAGACCTATTGTCAGCGCTAGGGACTCTTTATTGCAACCACTATTTATGTACAGTAGATCATTATTTACAACCGCTTGTAAAACTTACCTATATCAAGGATTTGGGAGAAAGTACGTGCTGCTGGACCGCTGCCATCGAATGTGAAGTTAGCAACTATGGATATTTCATCACTTTATACTGTAATACCGATGACTGAAGGACTTGGAACAGTCAAGGAATTCTTCACAGAACATCCGGATCCCTGCAGACCACCACAGAATTCCTATTGCAATTATTACAATTATGTTTGTCTTTGAACTATTTTAAATTCGAACATTCATATTACCTACAGATCAGTGGAACAAGTATGGGTTCCAGTGTTGCCCCCTCATTTTGTGAACCTTTACATGTCCAAATATGGAGGTAAGCATATTGTGACCAAATATGGAAAGTATATCCATACATTTTTTCGTTTCATCGAACATTGGAACAATTTTATGGGATGGTCGATGAATTAAATGCACTACTATTAGATTCACCACTAACATTGAGGATACACAAATAGCGTTTTTGGATCTAACTGTTCTAATCACTCCAACAGGTTGAAAACTACAACATATAGAAAGGGCACTGACCGTAATACTATCTTACATTTTGGATTGTGTCATCCCCTGCATCTGAAGAGGAGTATTCCATTTACACAAAAGGTGAGGATTGTGAGGAATAACTCTGATCCACAACAGTTACTGCTACAACTGGATGAATTCATTTCAAGGTTCGTTGAGGGAGGTTATCGATTACAGGACCTCCTGTAACACACAGGAGCGGTTATTTAAGAGTGACAGATCTTCGAATCAGGAACAAGCAGCTGAGATATTAGCTTTTTTAACGACTTATGCTCCTGACCGAAGACCACTAGTTAAGGCCATACATGCACATTAGTCGGTCTTACAGAACGACAAGACATTACCCCCTATTTTTAGAAAGCACCCATGGATTGCATATAGGAGGGGTAGGAG
This sequence comes from Xenopus borealis, assembly GCA_024363595.1. Taxonomy (NCBI): domain Eukaryota; kingdom Metazoa; phylum Chordata; class Amphibia; order Anura; family Pipidae; genus Xenopus; species Xenopus borealis. Next base: position 17,097,109 of record CM044437.1, on the reverse strand, counting down.
TCTGAAGGATATGTTGGTAAAATCTGACTAAACTCATTGTTATAAATCTAGTGCCCCCACTGGGTGGCTGTCAGCTCAGAAATGCAGCTGTTTTAAATGTCCATCTTGCATTACGTGTAATACTTTGATTTCAGGATCAAACTTTAATCACCCTCACACGGGGAGAAGAATTAAGATTGTACACCGCTTGACTTGTACATCTAAATATGTGGTCTATTTCATTAAATGTCTGTGTGGACTGCTCTATGTGGGGAAAACTATTACCCCGTTTTGTGAGAGAATGGCCAATCATTGTTCGGCAATATGTTCAGCTTAAGAGACTGGTAAAGCTGACACTCCAGTAGCACATAATTTTTTATCTCATAGATAGTGATGGGCGAATCTCCTGCGATTCGCTTCACCGGCGAAAAATTTGCGAAACGAGTCGCGGGACGCTTTTGACGCGCGTCGTGTCAACTTTGACGCGCGTTGCGTCGTTTACGACGCGTCGCGCCATTTTCGACGCGTCGTGTCATTTTTGGCGCATCCCACCACCAGTGAGAGGGGGGCAACTGGAATAAATTGCTATTACAGTGTGAGCTACAGTGGATACATAAATTGAACACTGTGAGTCCATTTGGACTAAATGAACTGATTTCGTATGCTGCATATTTTTGAATGAGCGGTAGAAATGTTCGCCTTCAAATTTATTTAAGTTATTTAACTACCAATTACTAGACTTTGCATATTAATATGCAATAATGTTTATTGTCTGTAGGTTGATGTCGGCAAGTAGGCAAGCCTTATATGATGTACATTCAGTTCTGGGAGACAAAGATTTCTTAACGATAGGTTCAGCAACCTCACCGGATGTAGCCATCCGTACGGGTGTTTTCTCCTATGCTGCTTTTAGGTTTGGGGAGCAAGATGCAGGAATAGCTGGGAGCCATAATGTTGGAGCCCTGAAATTTGTCTATTGGGCAACGGAATAAGAAGGGCAGAACTGACACCGGCAGTATATGAAATGAAGTTAATCTTTGTCTGGCACTTGACTGATGTAATTAAAAAGCATGCTGAGCTCTATTTTTGATCTACAAATAAAAAAAGAAAGGTTCAAACCAAAATGTAATTTTTGTCCTCCAAAAGGCGTCGCAGCTAGGGTTCTCTTTTTCCACAAAAAATGAAGTTAAAAGTTCTCCAAAAGGATTGTTGCTGACTATGCCTGAAAACAAAGGTGAAAAAAACAGGAAAATAACCAAAATATAATGTAGTATCTAAGGAGAAGTGTATTCACCCAACACTGTGCATTAGTTACACTATCAGTGTGTCCACCAAATTTCTCATAGGTGATTTATTTTAAGTGAATGAAAAAATAGAAAAAAATTTAAAAATAAAAATAAAAAGAGACCTTCTCCCACCATCAAACAGTGTATGTGTGTCGGGAAGAGGGTTGTAAGTATGAAGTCTGAACGGTACCCACTGGTATCGGTCCGATTATGATTATACTCACAGACGTTTATGTGTAGTATGGCATTTAGCAATAGCCTGAGTTAATTCCATCCAATTCCAAAAAGGCCGTTTATATATAGTATGGCACTGAATTATAGCCCAATTGCTTCCGTCAGGTTTTCAATCTGGGTATGTAATAAGAGCGGCATGTGCGGAAAGATTTTAAAAAACAATTTTAATAAATAACATTGCACTTACAAGATTTTCTTTTAAAATCGCTTTAAAACTGGGAACGTCCTTTCCCCAAGTCAAAGTCCTTGTATTGCTTTATATGTGGATCAGACCTCCGAGATCACGGTGTCGCTCCAGTAGTCTGAAGACTGCTAAATTGCTGCTGAATTTAGCAGTCTTCAGACTACTGCCGTGCATTTGTACTGCAATTGCCAATTCTTTGAATTACTCATAAGGATATTAACACAGGATATCCAGCAGGACTACCACTGAACTTATACCGGAGGAAGCCATTACAAGGCGAAACGCGTCAGAAGTAAACCTACGGAAAGAGATTTTACCGAAAGACCGGGGAGAGCTGTGCCGGTGCCGCGACCCCAAGGGAGAGAATACAAGCAGAGGCAAGTTACAGGAGAGCGCATATGCTGCAAATCCCGGAAAACGCTGGACTGACACCGCGATCTCGGAGGTCTGATCCACATATAAAGCAATACAAGGATTTTGACTTGGGGAAAGGACTTTCCAGTTTTAAAGCGATTTTAAAAGAAAATCTTGTAAGTGCAATGTTATTTATTAAAATTGTTTTTTAAAATCTTTCCGCACATGCCGCTCTTATTACATACCCAGATTGAAAACCTGACGGAAGCAATTGGGCTATAATTCAGTTCCATACTATATATAAACGGCCTTTTGGGAATTGGATGGAATTAACTCAGGCTATTGCTAAATGCCATACTGCATATGAGAAATTTGGTGGACACACTGATAGTGTAACTAATGCACAATGTTGGGTGAATACACTTCTCCTTAGATACTACACTTTATTTCTGTTATTTTTCCTGTTTTTTTCTCCTTTGTTTTGAGGCATAGTCAGCAACAATCCTTTTGGAGAACTTTTAACTCTAATTTCGATCTATAATTAACATTGCATGTGGGTGAGTAGGTCTGCCTCCTCTGTTAATGTAGGCCAGGGGTCAGGAACCTTTTTGGCTGAGAGAGCCATAAAGCCACATTTTTTTTATTGCAATTCCGTGAGAGCTATACAATATGTTTAAAACTAAATACAAGTAAATGTGTGCATTTTATGTTAGACCAACACTTTTAAAGTACAATAAGTCTCTGAATTCTTTCTAATAACGTTGTTATGCTGTTGCTAACCAGTGATGAATAGTACTTCTTATCATTATCATTAATGCGACTTCTGGTGCTGCATGGTTTTGCTGATGGCTTTGTAGTCTGGTTCATACGTGGTGAGGTTAAGTTTCATGCAGGCATTGAGACTTCCATCCGTTAAATGTGATCGTAGGTTGGTCTTAATTTGCTTTAGATGTGAGATGTGGATCAGACTCACACAAGACTCACACAAGACAATATGTGTTTCTAACAGACCACAGCAATGTTGCTGGTGATACATAGGGAATTTTAAGCTAATTTTGCAGTCTGTGGTTGATGTGAAGTAAAGTTCCCTGCACCCATGGATAATGGGATAATCATGCATTGGACAATATCTATATATGTTTTTGTTGCTCAATCCACTTACTCACAAGACATAATGCAAAAGCCCAATGTACAGTCTCATGGTAGCACGTTGGGGAAATCTGTCAAATGCCAGAAATTCCAGAAAAGAAGATATGAAAAAAAAATTATGAAGAACAGTGATATTTCAAATGAGTGATGTTTCAAATCATTTGCAGGTGGTTGCGTCACTTGATTCACGTCATGTGTGGATTCCCGCCACAGTGGGTATTTAAATGGGGGGTTGTAGTTGTTTGTACACTTTGAAAAAGGCTGTGGACACAGTCGAAACGTCAACTTGTTTTTTAATAAAATTTCCATTTTGCTAAGATCTGTGAATGCGACCCTGTGATCCGAGTTTTTTATAATTACCGTCGGAGTTTGCACCCAGGCACAGTTGGACAATTGTTTTGTGAGTGCCCGTATTTTGCTTTGCCTTTATATATATATATATATATATATACACATATACTGTATGTATGTATATATATATATATGTATATATATATGTATATATAGCCAGTTCCTATTCTTTTGGCAGCAGTTTAATTGAATATTTTTGTGACAATTAGGGGCCAATTTACGAAATTCACCTGAAATAATCGAAGTCTGATCGAAATCGTTCGAATACCGATCGTACAAATTTTTTGTGAAATCGTAAAGTGAAATTTGGCCTCTTCGATCATCGAATATCGAATATATCAAATAGATCGAATGATCAGATATTCGATAATTCGATCATTCGATGATCGAAGGAATCAAAATTTTAAACTTATTCGACTGCCTTCTTCGCCAGATTGAACCTACCGAATTGTAATAGAAGCCTATGGGAAGTTGCCCATAGGCTTCTGAGGCTAAGTCCTGCTCGAATACCATTCGTACAATCGGAGCGTTCGATCGTTGGAATCGTAAACAAATTTCGGTCGTTCGAATGAAATTTCACGATTTCGGTATCTGATCATACGAATTCATCGAGAAATCAGATATTGAGCACAATGATAGCCTAAAACAATTCGATAAGCATTCGATGGTTGAATACTTATTGAATTGTGAATTTGGTCGAGCTAATTTCTTGGAGTAATAGTAAATTTGCCCCTTAGTATCTAAATATGAGATAAGATTAAAGGTCTGTGTTGAATATGACTATGAAGATTTTCATTCATCTAGGTCATGGTATATCTGATATAAGTAATTCTAAAAACAACTGGACTTGCTGAGTAATTATTGAAGACGTTTCACTATTAAACCAGGTCAAAATCTTAGATAAAGAAGACCGCTGGTTTGAAAGAGGCGTGAAAGAAGCGATTCATGTCAAGGAGGAAAAACCATCCCTGAATAGCGGTGGGGGCCTTCGACACCACCTGTCTGCTACATACAATGCTGTTCTCACATCAGTACCAAAGCGGTTTCAGAACTCTTCACACATCCATTCATGCAACTCACACAAGTAACACCTGTGTCTAGGAGTTGCATGACACATTGGTAATCCCATCACAGTAACTACACAGAATCAAATTCAGATGTCACCTCTTTGAAGAGTTACAATGTGCCATTGTGATTGAATTAGTGGAAGAGTTTATATACCGAGAACTTCCCATACCAGTCAGTTGAACTGAAGAAGCTGCTCGGATGAGTAGGGAAACGTCTTCAATAATTACTCAGCAAGTCCAGTTGTCTGTGTTGAAGTACACTCTCTATCACCATTACATTGATAAAGGCATAACATTATGTGATAAAACTAGTGTAGCCAGGAACATGTGTAGTGCCCTTTTGTACTGCACACCTGTCTCTTTGAATTGCATGACACCTTTAGATGGTAATCTAACGGCATTCACAACTGTGATGTTGTCACATCTCTGAATTAACTTAATTACACCATTGTGATTGGATTACTGGAAGAATTTAAATTCAGAGGACTTCCCATATAAATCACTTGCACTGAAAAACCTGCTTAGATGAGTAGTGAAAATGTATTAAACCCGTAGCATGTTAAAAGTCTGAATAAAAAAGTACTCCACTTTTGTGGTATGAAATATGAAAAAATCTGAGTTTTTGGTGGCAAACCTGAAAAAAAAAATGTTTCTTGATTATCTAGCATTTCTTCCCACACAGGATATTTTTGTAAAAATGTATTGATAAATAAGGGGAAAAATTCATATTGATTTGGTGAGACTATTTTACCAAAATGATCAGCGATTTCAGATTTTGATAAATAACTCCCTACATAACTCTTATCTATAATTAGGTTTTTGATTAGTAAAATTCTCATTAGGAATTTTTTTCAATGGGGTGCAGAGGGACTGAGTTACAGTCAGGTTTATTGTTCATTTAAATCACACAGTGGAGAGATACAGGTATGGGGCCTGTTATCCAGAATGCTTGGGTCCTGGGGTTTTTCGGATAGCAGATCTGTGATATGGATCTTCATAGCTTAAGTCAACTAGAAACTCATGTAAATGTTAAATAAACCCAATAGGCTGGTTTTGCTTTCAGTAAGGATTAATTGTATCTTAGTTGGGATCAAGTAAAAGCTACTGTTCTGTTATTAGAGAGAAAAAGGAAATTATTTTTAAAAGTTTGGATTCATTTATTATAATGAAGTTTATTGGAGACAATCTTTCTGTAATTTGGAACTTTCTGGATAATGGATCCCATACCTGTACTAAAAAAAGCAACCTTATTTAAAAGCTTTATAATATGTTGATGAAAACCCTCTTGGAAAATTGTTCTCTTTTCCTTCCTAATGTTGTTGTAATAAACTTCTGACCACATATATAAAACACAATATAAAATATTATAGTATAAAATATTCTGATTTATATAACAGTAGCATCTGTGGTTACATAGGCTGCTGGGTCAACCCCTGGTCTACAGTAGGAATTAAATATGTTTTTACTTAACTTTAGTATTTATATTATGGTTTTTGATAGAATAGGAAATATACTCAGTTGTTTTAGAAATGTAATCATAATGTTATCACAATGCCATAACTTTTCATTTTTTAAACCAATTGGTTGCTATTTGAGCATTAATTTTTGTTAGGTAAAAACATGTACAAAAGTAATTTGGTAATTTTTTTACCAGGGATATATATCCTATTCATAAATATAGAATATATACTGAGACATTGTTAAAACTGAATACCTGAAAACGCTTGCTAATGATCAATAGAGGCATCTGAATTTTCTTTAAACTTTTCTTCATGCTAAAGCCACATGTTAATAATAATAATAATAATAATAATAATAATAATAATGTCCTCCAAAAAGTTATAAAACATACAGTATATAAACCAGCCAAATTCTAGTACATGAACTAGGGCAAAGTGTGTTTTAATGGAGTTCTAAAAATGTTTTCCAGTTTAATTTGTTGATTCATAAGTTCTTGTGAGTGTTATGAGCTCCTTATTTCCTTGGCTTTGAACTCTGCCTCTTTATGTCACTCTCCCCCAGTCTGCCATTTGTTATGGTATTGTAATAGACTTTACTACCAGCTACCAGTAATGATGGAGCAATTGCCATTAAACCTTTGAAAATGGCAGTCAATCTTAATTAATCTGGTAAATTGTATTTATGGTTGCTATTCTGCATAATCATTTCTGTATGTGAGAGATTTCCTGCCACTTTTGAAGAACACAGTTTTATAGTTTAGAAATGCACCCACCATAGTTTGTATTTATAAAGGTTGCACAATCAATAACAGAAGAGGTTTCCTCTTGGTGATTTTCTTAGCAGACTGTGATTTGCTCTTGCTTTTAAGGGTTCACCTTTACAATAACCTCTAGTATGATGTTGATATTGACTTTTTTTTAGACTATTTGCAATAGGTTTTAATGTTTTAATATTTTTAGTTTTTGAGTTATTTAAGTCCCAAATTAACTCGACCATACATTGATATGAATATGAGACTGAAATATGAATAGGAGAAGGCCTGCATAGAAAGATGAGTAATAGCAAGTATTGATATATTTGTAGCTTTTACACAGCATTTGTTCTTTAGATAGGGTAAGTGACCCACATTTGAAAGCCGACAAAAAAAGTCAGAAGAAGACAAAACTAATATATAAAAATAATATGAAGGGCAACTGAAAAGTAAAAATATCCATTCAATTACATGCTAAAAACTAACAAAGTTGAACCACCCCTTTCAAAAATGTCCACTTCATAATACATTAACAAAATATTGCTGCATTGATCACTTATTTTCTTTGTTTCAGCCATTGTAAAAGTGTTATTTTACCATGCTTGAATAGTAAGATGTCTTTCCCAAGTCTTTTACAGTTTTGCTACCTCCAGCCCTGCCATGGAAGTTGTGGTTGATGGTAGGTACCAAATGTAGAGCTGACTGCTAATGGTGTTTCATTAATATGCTCAACATTTACAGTCTCACCGCCCTCCCCACAGGGCCCATCACATCCATTGCCACAATTTCTCTTCAGAACTTTTTACAACCCCCTAACAGAACTGCTCCAGGAACCAACAACAGACCTCCAATCCTATGCTCTAAATACTTGCCTCACACTCTTGCACACTTGTTGATATGTTTTCAGTATATAATTACAGAGTTTTGTTGACAAATAGTCTATTTAATACCATCAGGTGTAAACACTTGTAATGTATCAGATGAAAACAGTGTCGGACTGGCCCACCAGGATACCAGGAAACCTCCCAGCGCCTAGTTGTCTTTGGGCCTCTTGCCTATTTCATGGTCATTCCCTACTTCTTTATGGGAACAAAGAGGCTTAATAATGGAAGAATGGAGTATAGTATGTAGAGAAAAGACACTAGGGGGCAGATATATTAAGGGTTGAATTGAAAATTCTAATTAATTTTTTTATTTTTTCATGGTCAAAACTCTCAAATTCAGATTGTGAATTATCCAAGCTTGATTATAATTTTAATTCGAATTTGATTTTCAAGACTTATCATGCTCTGGCCCTTTAAGAATTTGAATGTGACTTTTCACTATTTAAAACCTGGCAAATTGCTTTATAAGTCAATGGGAGAGGTCCAGTGAGCTATTTGCAGATGTTTGCAACCTTCCTTTAGAGAAAAAACTCAAACTGAGTTTGATCAAATTCAATTTGAGTTTTGGACTCTGTAAAATGCATGTTCATGAGTTAAAAAAAAAAACTAACGAATTCAAAATTTGGATATTGTTAAATGTGCCTCTAGGAGTAGAAAGATTAAGATTTTCTGGTGGGCCTCTGGCATCCCAGTCTGACACTGGAGGAAAGTGAGTCTTTGTCTGGCCAGTGATGCCTTTGGGAATGTCTCCTAGGTAGTAGCCATCTTGAATATATTGCAATATATGAAAATGTAATTAGTGATGGGCGAATCTCCCGAGATTCACTTCGCCGAAAAATTCGCGAATTTCTAGCGAAATTCGCGAATCGGCGAAAAATTTGCTAAACGAGTCGCGGGACACTTTTGACGCGCGTCGCGTCAAATCGTGTCGCGTCAAATCGTGTCGCGTCAAATCGCGTCGCGTCGTTTTCGTTGCGTCGCATCAAAAAAAGCATGGTGTTTAGTTATGTTACAATGAAAAGAGAAATTTTAATGTGTCTATGGTAGTCTGGTGAGTGTGTACCCATCTAGAATGGACTTTTGGTTAAAATGTAAACTGATGTCAGAGGTGGTCATAGTCACCAGGGAGAAACCCGAGGAGCATAAAAATGGGGGCAAATTCACTAAGCACCGAAAATGCGCTAGCGTTGGCTTCGCCAACATTCACCAGGTGTAGTTTCCCAGCGCTACGCAAATCCACTAAAATGCAAAGTTGCGTTCAGGGAGGTGAATGGTAGAAAAGTTATGCTTCCGTTACTTCGCCAGGCAAAGTGCATTTACACTAGTGATGCCTAATTTGCATACGGCGCAAAGTTAAACTTATAATAGAAGTATATGTTACAGCCACTACATTACACTACACAAGCTCAGGAAACCTTTAATAAATAAAATAAAGTTGACCTAAGAATGTGCCCCCTGTATAGTTGAGTTGCCATATGTTAGGAAATGTAGGAGGGGAAGTAGGGTAACCCCCCAAAAAATTCAGACTATCACCCTAAAAAATGAAAAAATTAGACAGAAAAAATTTCAAGTTTTTTTTTTCCAAACTCCTATCTATTGTATTGAACTTTGCCAGGTCTGACATGGCAAAGTAAATTCTAGCGCAAGAGGTAACGTTCAGTAAAATGGTTCCTTCGTCAGTGCGCAACTTCGCCTGGCATTAGGGTGCAAATTGCTTATGTTTCGAAATAACGCCAAGCTGGCTTCAAACGCTTCGTGATTTAGTAAATTTGCCCCATAGAATCAGTATCAGAATGCAACTGGAACAAGAGTTATAGCAAGTTCAAAAAGAGAATGAACTCCAGGGGGCAGATTTATCAAGGGTTGAATTTTGAATTTATGGGATTTTCTAAAAACTCCCATAAACTCGAAATTCATTTTTTTTTAATTTCAGTGAATAGCATTGACATGCAAATTTGATTTGAAATTTTTCACAAAAAATAAAGTTTACCAAATGACTCCAAATTGATTGTAGGTGGTCCCCATAGGCTAAAACACAATTCTGCCAGGTTTTAGATGGTGAATAGTTGAATTTGAATTCTTACAGTACATATTAAATTTCAAAATTTTAAATTCAAATTTTTTTAAATTAGAATCAAATTTAGGTTATCCCTAGTTGAATTACACTAAAATAAATATAAAGATAAATGTGTCGTGACTCAGGACTAATTGAAGAAACTGTGTTATCTAAAGTTATCTTAACTCATTTAATGCATTTAACCTTTTCATTAGCATACCAAAGAACCATTGTTTTCAATGGTTAACTCTTTAATTGGATGGGATGCTGTGACACAAATATTCTGTGCTAAGTGGGATAAATGGGTTAGATGAGTTAAGTCACGACGCATTTAACTTTCAAATCCAAGTGACTGCATCTGTATTTGACATGTTTGTAATGATATCCCAAAACTCAGAACAGACCCCCAAAGTCCTGGTCACAGCTCACTGTTCTGCCTTTAACAGTCACCTTTCACTTTGGGAGGAGCACTCCGCTTACTGGATTCTGCCAGGTTTTAATGTGAGAGGACCAGGGGGAGAGTTCTGGGTGAGCAAGGGAACCGCACGTGGTACTGCAACGGATGTCAAGAAGTGTAGTCAAGGGAAGGGATGGGTCAATAACAAAGATCGGACAGAAGCGTATTAGAGGTCACATGCAAGGAGGTCAGGACAGGCAGCGAGAATCAAAGTCAGGAACAGGCAAGAAAGTCAAACACAAGAATCACAGTAGAAACATACCCAGGAACTCAAAATAGCAGAACCTATATTGGGCAATAATTCAATGCAGGGCAGGGGTCATTATAGGCAGCCTAATGGCTTACACTAATCACATGGGTCCAGATGGGCCAGATAGATAACAGATGAACAAAGCCCTACCCTACTTGCAGTTACACGTATAGCTATGGGAGTGAACCAGAGCAAGAGCTATCTGCTCAGATAGAGCAATAGCAGGCCAGACAGCCCAGAAAAACCAGGTCCCCAGTTCAACTCCAGGCAGCATATTACACTGTTATCCAGAATGCTCTGGAGTTTTCCAGAATAAGGGGTCTAAATTTAATTTAGATCTCCATACTTTGTCTATTAAAAAATCATTTAAACATTAAACAAACCAATAGGAGTGTTTTGCATCCAATAAGAATTAACTATTGCTCTGTTAGGATCAAGTTCGATGTAATGTTTTATTACTATACAGAAAAGGGAAATCATTTTTAAATATGTGAATTATTTCATTATAATGGAGTATATGGGAGATGGCTTAATTGTGAGCTGTCTGGATAAATATGCTTAATAATACATATAGTGGTGGTTCACCTTTAACTTAACTGCATTCATGATTTATTTGCCTTCTTCTTCTGGCTTTGTTCAGCTTTCAAAGGGGTTCACTGACCCCATCTAAAAACAAGGGGTCTGTAAGGCTACAAAATGATTTTTATTTCTACATTCAATAACTCTTCTATTCATATTCTAGTATCTTATTCAATGCATGGTTGCTAATATAATTTGAGCCTAATTACCATATTGCTGAAATTGCAAACTGGAGAGCTGCAGAATAAATAAGGAAAGCTAGGGTAGATGGGGTAGTGGGATTAGTAAGGGGTCATGGGGTAGGAGTGAGGGAGTCATACAGTTTACCAGCTAAGGAGGTTCCTATGTTACAAGGAAAACAGACTAATACTAACTTATATAATTAAATGCACAAAGTTTGTCAGGTAAAATTGGAGACCTAGAATTAATTGCATGCTCTAAAAATTATGATATAATTGGTATCACTGAGACCTGGTGGGATGAAACATGTGACTGGACTGTGAATTTAAATGGTTACACCCTTTTTAGGAGGGACAGAGGGATTAAAAAGGGGGGTGGGAGTGTGTGTGTATGTAAAACCTGAATTAAAGCCATGCACTAAAGAAATAACCATGGCACTGTTAAGAGTGTGGAATCCCTCTGGGAATCCCTCTGGGTAGCGATTTCCACTGGGAATAAGGTTACAAAGAAAATTTCCATTGGTGTATTCTACAAACCCACTTGGATAAATGGCGAGTATGAAGCCCAGCTATTTTTACAAATAGAAGCGTCTTCACAACAAGGTCAAGTTATTATTATGGGTGACTTCAATTATCCAGATATTTACTGGGGAAATGGGTTTGTAAATATGCTGAATCATTTATAAGGTACAAGGAGGCCAATAAATCATGCTAAAAAGCTATCAGGCAAGCTAAAATCGATAAGGAAAAGGGTATAGCAGTAAGCAGTAAAAAGAATCCAAAATTATTTTTCAAATATATTAATAGTAAAAGAATGAAACAGGAAGCGGTAGGACCTTTATTATCAGAGGGGGTTCAGCTGGTTGATGAGAACAAGCAAAAACTCAGATTCTGAATGCATACTTTTCGTCTGTCTACACAAATGAGGAACCAGCTAATGAAGGTTTAATTATTAATAGTCCCAATAGTAAAACATCTAATGATGCATGATTCACACATGCTGAGATTCAAAAGAGACTAGAACATGTTAAGATAAACAATGGCCCAGGGCCAGATGGGATTCATCCCAGGGTACTTAACAAGCTTAGCTCTGTGATTGCCAAACCTCTCTATTTAATTTTTCAGGAGACTGGCAAATTGCTAACGTGGTGCAGCTATTCAAAATAGGATCCCATGGAGGGCGTGGTATGGATGCTACCGGAGTCGGACGTGTGCTGAGCAGCTCCGTTTGATGGACTGAGTTCTAACCAGCTACATACAATTTAAGACCTGCTCTCTTCTAACTGCAACTCGGGGAACGTGGATATGGCGGTGAAAAGCTCTAAAAAGAATCCACAGACGGACACAGACTATTTCTTGCCAAAATGAAAACGCAGATAGTCAGTCTGCCCGATGATGCAACAAGGCCTACCTCAGCAGAGGCCCCAAAGAAACCTCTCAGCACGGCCAGTCACGGTGAGCATTCTCAAGTCTTTATTAGAAGATTTAAAAGTCTCATTGCACGCAGATTTTAAAGATGCTATAGACTTTTTATGGTCGGATGGGCAACAAATTGGAAACAGGGTGGACGATCTCGAGTGAAATGCAGATGATATCCTCCATACACAAAACCAGTTTACAGTCTGTCTGGAGTCGGCTGATAAACAAATGATTATGGTTAAAGATAAAATGGCAGATTTAGAAGACAGAGCATGCCATAATAACCTACGGATTAGAGGAATTCCTGAGTCTGTCGCTCCAGGAAAACTGGGCAAATACTTTCAGACAATGCTGATAAACCTTTTACCTCAAACAGATCTCCTTAAATTGGAAGTAGATAGGATTCATAGAATCCCTAAACCACCAAATTTACCACCAGAACTTCCAAGGGATTTTATTGTAAGGATCCATTTTTTCTCAACTAAAGAACTACTTCTACAAGTTTTTAGGCTGGATACTCAAATACCCGAGCAATATAAAAACCTACATGTCTATGCTGATTTACCAGCCCACACTTTAGCACGAAGGAGAGAATTTGCCCCTACAACGGAATCTCTGAGGAAACAAGGAATCCCATATAAGTGAGGTTTTCCAGTCCGCTTAATTATTTTAAGAAACGGATCACAGTACTCTTTTATACATCCTGATGAAGCAAAATCTGCTCTAACAAAATGGGGTATTTTAGACACATTAATGGATACTACAACTCCAAAGATACCAAAAAAAACGGGCATTAGATTGGTCCACGGTCTCTCCAAGGAAAGAAAAACAACCTCAATGTGATAACACATCTTAAAGGAACCAGGACAGTTCTTTAATTACTCACTTGTATTTATATCAGTAAGCTTAAATATTGAAACTTAATTTCAGTCCATCCAAAGGTTAAAGGTTTACATGTACATTGCAAATTAACATTGCTAATTATGAGACGGATAAAAGGGGGAGATATATAATTCATAAGTTTGAATTGGGATCCAAACAATATACTTTAATTAATCTTTATGCTCCAAACACCCACCAGGCTAAATTTGTCAATAAGACATTAAGCCGCATACAAACAGGAGATAATGATAATCGACATCTCATTATAGTTGGTGACTTTAATATGGTCTTGGACCCATATCTAGATAAATTTCTGGTTCCTACAGGAGTATCAATGCGTAATATACTTAATCTTTCCAAAGCCTTTCAACACTCTTTGAAAATGTATGATTTGTATGACTCTTGGAGGGCTTGGCACCCAACAGAGCGTGACTTTACGTATTTCTCCCCGGCCCATTTGTCGCACTCACGTATTGATGCAATCCTTCTTGACAAACTGCTATTACATTTGGTAAAGAAAACTTATATTGGATTGATTCCCTGGTCAGACCATGCCCCAGTTGGTTTGATGTTGAAAATAAACTCTCGACCTCCACCATTAGTCACTTGGAAGTTAAACAACTCTATCCTTTCCAAAAAGGAAAATATTGACCATTTAATTAATCTTAACACCCAATTTATAGAAGACAATTACACACCCTGATACTTTGTGGTGTACCTATAAAGCCTTCCTAAGAGGACATATTTCAGCTCTAACCTCTAAGCTAAATAAAAAAAGAACTAAAACACTACTAGACCTGAATTTACAACTACTCTCAGAAATGAACAAACTGAAAAAAAAACCTACTGAGGCATGCTCCCAAAAGGTAACTTCCTTAAAACACCAAATTAATATGATTCAACTTGAAAAGATAACTTTTCAGTGTACTATGCTTAAGCAAAGGTATTATGCACAGGATAATAAAGCTGGACGGTTGTTGTCACTCAAACTTAAAGAAGCCAGAGCCAATTCTAGGATTTTTCTAATTAAAACCTCTACCGGGAAAAATCATCACAAATCCTCTCCATTTAGCAGCTGTATTTCAAACATACTATTCAAAATTACTGTATATAATCTCAATGAAGATACTACAAGCACAACTCACCAGCCTACACATTTAGAAATAGAGCAATTTTTAGCTACTCTAAATCTGCCAAATCGTTCTGAAGACCACCTTAAAGTATTATCTCTTCCGATCACAAAGGAGGAAAATTTGGCAATTATAAAAACACTCAAATAAACAAAACACCAGGCCCAGATGGATTCTCCAATAATTTTTACCGAGTATTAGCTCAGAATATCTCCCCAATTTTAGTTCCCCTTTTTAATAATTTTCTTACCTGTGATACACAGAGAGAAGAACTTTTCCAAGCTACCATAGTTACTATACCCAAAACAGGGAAAAACCCAGAACTAGTAACCAATTATCGCCCCATATCGTTGCTCAATTCCGATATTAAAATATACGCAAAAATTATCACAACTTGACTTAACCCTATTATTAAACTGCTAATCAACAATGATCAAGTTGGATTTGTGGCAACTAGGGAGGCCCCTGATAATACTAGGAAACTTATTAACATTGCTCTTCATGCTAACATACATAAAAACCCCTGTATTCTGCTCTCATTGGAGGCCGAAAAGGCTTTTGACAGGGTGGTTTGGTCATTTCTAAAAGGTGTGCTTGTTAAATTAGGTTTCAAAGGAGTTGCTTTAGACAGTATACTAATACTCTATAAGAATCCATTAGCTAGGATATGTGCCAGTGGATACTATTCGCCATATTTTAAACTAACCAACAGCACTAGACAAGGATGTCCACTTTCCCCTTAAATTTTTGCCTTGATAATGGAACCCCTGGCAGAATTGATTAGATCTAACCCATTAATAACTGGCTATAAAATAGGCTGCCATTCCTATAAGATATCATTATTCGCCGATGATATTTTATCTTTGTCTGATCCTGATAATTCCTTTAGAGCATTGTGTGATAATCTCTCTCAGTTTTCACAGGTCTCATACTATAAAGTTAATAATAATAAAACAGAAGCTCTACCTATTTGGATTGATAATAAGACTTTGGCGTTGCTGAAAGCGTCATATCAATTTGAGTGGCAACAAACGCCAATATAATATCTTGGTATTAAATTGGCTATGTCCACTAAAGAATTATATAAGCAAAATTTCCTTCCTTTAATTAATAACTTTAATAAGTACACTGAAGGATGGATGTTTAAAGAAATATCTTGGCTAGGCAGAATTGTAGCTATTAAGGCTCATTTATTTCCAAAGATTCTATATTTGCTGCGCACCATTCCTATCCAAATACCAAACAAAATTTTCCATTCTGTACAAGCTCTTTTTTTTAAGTTTTTGTGGAGGAAAACAAAACCAAGAACGTCAGCAAAGTTACTATCAAAACACAAACAAAAGGTGGTCTGGGCCTTCCACTCATTAAAGCCTACTATCAAGCAACCCACTTGAACTTTTTACGGAGGTTTTTAGACTATACTAACCAACCCCAATGGGTACAACAGGAGATAGACATTTCTAATGACCCGTCTGGACTTACTTCCCATTTAATCTGGACTCATCCTAGAATGGGTCCAAAAATTATTAAACATTTTCCTACCACAGATATCTCGCTCAACGTTTGGGATACAATACAATTCTCTGATAACCTAAATTTTGGCCTACACCCGCTACTACCTATAAAGGTGTTTCAATATCTTATCCCTCAATTAAAATTGACAGTTTGGACCAAGGCAGGTTTAACAAAATTCAATGATTTATTCCATCAGGGGACTCTTCAGTCTTTCGAGCAAAAATACCTTTTTCTTATACCTGCATATCAATAGCTATTTGAAAGCTTATAAAATAGACAAACTTAAAAATGTATCTACTGTACAATTACAACTAACTAAAAGACTGCAACAACAGTCCCGGATCTCTCAATACTATATGATTATTATGGATGCCAATTCGCAAATCTCAGAAACGCATCAGAAGAAATGGGAAACAGAACTGTCCTTTAAAATAGACCAGATTGATTGGAACAATTCTTTTACTCATTAATACTACGCAATCTGTGAGACTACTGGAAACCAGCATTAAAGTAATGTACAGGTGGCATATGGTTCCCACTAAACTACATACAATATATCCTAACACAGCTACAACCATGTGCTGGAGACAATGCGGAAATATTGTATCATTCTCCCATATTTGGTGGGACTGCCCGAAAATACAAATCTTCTGGTATTCCGTATTCGACATTCTTAACAGAATTTTGAACATTGCAATAGTATCTTCACCACAAATGGCTCGTCTCAACCTAGATATGGATTCAATTTCTTTTTTCTTTTTCTTTTTTAAGTTTAACATAAGGTTAACTGACTTTGAACAATTTATGACATCAAGTAACAGTATATGGAAGTATACAATTTTGACATGCACATTAACAACTTCTGATCATCTGTTAAGCATTAACATGTCTCTATACTGTTGTATCATTGCCTATAAGTCAATAAAAAACTTTGATAATAAAAAAGGATCCCATTCTCTACCTCAAAACTATAGGCCAGTTAGTCTGACATCGGTGGTAGGAAAGCTTTTCGAAGTATTAATAAAGAATAGGATACTGGATCCTCACAATACTATGAGTTTTTGCCAGCACGGTTTTATGTTTAATAGATCTTGCCAGACTATCTTAATGTCTTTTTATGAGAAAGTAAGCAGGGACCTCGATTCTGGGATGGCTGTGGGTTTACTTAGACTTCACTAAAGCATTTGATACAGTGCCACACAGAAGGTTACTGGTTAAATTAAGGAATGTTGGCCTGGAACATAGTATTTGTAACTGGATAGAGAATTGACTAAAAGATTACAAAGCGTGGTGGTAAATGCAACATTTTGTAATTGGACCAGTGTTGTTAGTGGTGTACCACAGGTCTCTGTACTGGGTCCCTTGCTTTTCAACTTTCTTATTAATGACCTGGATGTGGGAATTGAAACTATGGTTTCTATTTTTGCAGATGATACTAAATTGTGCAGAACTATAGGTTCCATGCAGGATGCTGCCACTTTGCAGTGGTATTTGTCTAAGGTGGGAAACTGGGCAGCAAACTGGAAAATTAGGTTCAATGTTGATAAATGCAAGGTTATGCACTTTGGCAAAAATAATATAAATGCAAGTTATACACTTAATGGCAGTGTGTTGGGAGTTTCAGTAAGTGACATGAATCTTGGGGTTTTTATAGATAACAAGTTGTCTAATTCTGAGCAGTGTCATTCTGTAGCTACTAAAGCAAATAGGGTTCTGTCCTGCATAAAAAAAGGGCATAAACTCAAGGGATGAAAACATAATTATACCTCTTTACAGATCCCTAGTAAGACCTCATCTTGAGTATGCAGTGCAGTTTTGGACTCCAGTCCTTCGGAGGCATGTAAATTAGCTAGAGAGAGTACAGAGACGTGCAACTAAACTGGTTAGAGGGATGGAAGACTTTAATTATGATGGTAGACTGTCCAGATTAGGGTTGTTTTCTCTGCAAAAAAGGCGCTTGCGAGGGGACTTGATTACACTTTACAAGTACATTAGAGGACATTATAGACAAATATCAGGGGACCTTTTTACCCATAAAGAAGATCACCGCACCAGAGGCCACCCCTTCAGACTAGAAGAAAAGGACTTTCATTTGAAGCAGCATAGGTGGTTCTTCACAGTGAGGACAGTGATGTTGTGGAATGCACTTCCGGGTGACGTTGTGATGGCTGATTCTGCTGATGCTTTTAAAAGGGGCATAGACGATTTTTTTGGACAGACATAATATCAAAGGCTATTCTGATACTAAACTCTACAGTTAGTATAGCTATGGGCATATATGGTTTGTGTCAAAGAGAGGTGTGTGTGTATGCTGGGTTTTAATTTGGAGGGGTTGAACTTGACGGACTTTGTCTTTTTTCACCGCAGTTTAACTATGTCCCGCGTCGCGTCGTTTTCGTCGCGCGTCGCGTCGTTTTCGTCGCGTCAAAAACGACGCGCGACTGACGTGCGACTCGTATTTAGGCGAATTTTCGCCAAGCGAAATTTCGCTGGTGATTCGCGAATTTATTCGCCAGCGGCGAATCGCGGGAATTCGCCGCGAATTCGACCTAGTCGAATAAATTCGCCCATCACTAATAAAACTCACAAACAATAAAAAATGAAAACAAATCAAAAATTGTCTCAGAATATCGCTCTTTACATTATACTAAAAGCTGACTCAATGGTGAACAACTACCAATTACCAATTAAACTTGAATAACACAAGAATACAGTTACTTTGTTGGTAGTATTTTTCTTAATCTTTATTTAAATTATAACAAAGATCCCTTATCCAGAAAATTGTTCTGGATTCATTCCCGATGACAGGGCCTTTACCTGCAATTAATTATAAATATCAGTCCTTTTCTTGCTTTTTGAGGAAAACTAGTAAACACTGAGCAAATAAGACCACTATGTTGCTCTCCTAAGCAAAATAATTCACTGTAGACCAATGCCCACTCCCTCGAGAATATACTGTACATACAGTACTGAGTATTTTTACTGGGAATGTATTTCTGCAACTGGCTTATGTTCCCCAGAGTTTCCTTGCAAGGGTTTGAAGTTATTTTGTAGTGGTGTCTCACTTTCAAATACTGGACACCCAAGTCAAGTGCGAGTAATAAATCACTGTAGGATAAAAAAAATTGGACCCAGAGCAGGTCCATGTTTTATAGAAGAGGCCTGGGGGAAAAAGTTTAGGATTTATGCTCACTGTAGGGGTCACCTATAACAATGTTTTGCTGTATTTATAAAAATGTTGTAGTTTCTTTTGCCATTTCAATAACATCTCAAAAGCATATAAAAATGCATCTATTCTCACATATTTACCTGAGTTTTAAGGAACAGTCCACTGTTTTCTATCAGTTGATTCCATCAACAGCCCTGAGTTTGACTATTTGACAATATATCAAGTACTTAAGCGCAGACAGCTTGTGTGCAAATGCTTGAAGTGGCCACTTATTATTAAAAATGGAAGCAACATAAAGTACAAGAAAACTAAATAAAGACAAAAGAGATCCTTTAATGTCCTAGACTTGAGCCTACCCTAAAATTAATGTGGCATGCTCCTAGCAGATAAATTAGAGCTCACTCAAATAAGTGATTCCAGTACAAACAAATTCTAACAACATATCTGCCTTTTGTGCAACAATTTTGCAAGTAGAGAGACATGATGTCTGGTGATTTTAATAGAGTGAACTCTAATACATCTTCTAGGCAAAATGATCCCACCTATAAGATATATTGGATTTAACTGTAAATTAATATATAACACCCAACTCCTGCATGAAGACGGGATAAAGAGAAACAGATGCTGAGAGAGGGATAGTGAAGATAAACTTGATTAATCTTTAAAAAAAAAAAAAATTTATATTAATTGATTGTAGTAAGTTACTTATTTCAGTATGATAAAACTTATATAACATTTTCATTTTTGTGATAGTTCCCCTTTGAAGGAATATGGTCACTTTCAGAGGATTAATATTTGGGATAAGTTGGAGTTGGAGTAGGGACAATGGCAGGAGGAGGGCAGTTTTTGTATGAAGTGGAAAGAAATAAGGGAAAAAAAAGGGAAAGATATACTTTCCGCTAAATTTTAAACCATTAGACAGGGGTGCAATGATGCAGTGACCCCAGAATTCATACCATAGTAACATAGTAAGTTAGGCTGAAAAAAAGACTTGCGTCCATCAAGTTCAACCTTTTTTTTTTTTTCTTATTTTTAATTTTTAGCTGCCTAACTGCTAGTTGATCCAGAGGAAGGCAAAAAACCCCATCATAAGCCTCTCCAATTTGCCTCAGAGGGGGAAAAAAATACCGACAAAGAAAATCAACCCATTGTCAATACATTAAAGATGTTAAGACATTTTGTGCACTAAGGTACTAAAATGCCATCCCCGTTAAAACAAAACAGGGATTGTTTGTCCATATATTGCTCCAAATTATGGAATGGCCCTCTACCATAGACTCCATTCTATCCAAATAATCAAATCTTTGAAAATAATTTCCTTTTTCTCTATCATAATTAAACAGTACATTACACTTGATCCCAAATAAAATATAATTAATCCTTATTGGATATAAAACCAGTCTATTGGGTTTATTTAATGTTAAGTGATTTTCTAGTAGATTTAAAGTATAAAGATCCAAATTATGGAAAGATCTGTTTTCTGGAAAACTCCAGGTCCCGAGCATTCTAGATAATAGGTCCCACACCTGTATATTTAAGTTGTCCAACTACATCAAAGTCATCCCTGGTCTGGGGATGTTGCATTAATAATTCTACTGCTTCATTGTACATTTTACACATAGACTAAGTTGTACCTGTAACTTACTTACTGCTTTCAAGGTTACAACTTCCAAATAGTTACTCTTTTTTTTTTGCCACCACAGGGATCACCTGACTGCAGCTGGGAAGGCTAGGAGCTACAAGGTGAAGCAGACCATTGATCCTTTATAAACTAAAGCAAAAAATGGGAAAGTTGCTCTCACCATTAAATTTAAGTTTAAGACTGTATGCTTAGAAGTGTCAGGGACTGACATAAATAATAAACAATCTCTATAACATTTCAAATACTTATGATTTATGTATATAGTTCCAGCAAGTTGCAGAACTATTCACAATAACAATATTCTGAACATGAAACAATAAATTAATAAGCAAAAATTACAAATAAAACATAGTATTAGATGGGCGTACGCCCAAGGCCTTACAAAACAAAACATAGACAAATTGCATTGCAATAATTTTCCATGAATACTGGAAAAAAAACCTATAAAAACACACTTGCACTGAACTAATGAATACAATTAGCACACACAAACTATAGCTTTGTTTGGATTAGAATGTTTGCCACAGTTAATGAACCAAATGATGACATTGTCTGACGTAGACAATGGAGATGTATATCCACACATTAGTACCACTAGTAATGTTTACATGTTCAATCAGTTTTTTTCCATTTCAAATCAATCATCATGTTTACTTGGAATAAACCAAATATAACATTAAATTAGCTGATGCATGTCTTTGGAACAAAATGAGTTATTTGATGTTTTTATATCTTGAAGTAAGTCGCTGTGCATATTACTGGTTAGACCTACTGAAGCTATACCTTTAACACTTGGTTCCCTTTGGGTTTAATGAGTGGTGTAATATAAAATGATTTTTGTGAATTTTTAATTGGTATGTATCTTTATGCATTTTTAGTTTTTAGTTCTTTATTTTCCTTTGTGCTTCCTTTTATTATTATTTAATTTTTGTTCCAATGTTTCCTCAGTTGGTATGGTTTGGAGAATTAGCATACATTTGTAATGTAGCTTCCCTGAAAAATTTGTGAATTTCCAGTGGAATTCGCAAAATGGCGAAAAATTTGCGAAACAGCACCGGCATCTCATTTTTTACATGGCATTGGTTTTTGGCAAATTTGTTAGTGATAATTTACCGGCGTCCAAAAAACGGATGCCTGTGTCTGATTTTTTTTGACGCCATGAATTTTCACGGGAATTTGCGTCTGCCGAATAAATTCCCCCATCACTATACATTTGATTTTCAACTCTGATGGGATGTTTTTTCAGGGATGTTTACTTAAGTAGATTAAGAGGGCAGTAGTAATTGAGCATTCATGCATATCTCCTTGATAAAGTGCATATGCACAAAATGCGTAGTAATTAAGGAATCTGATCTATTTGTGACTTTTGCTGGGTGTGAGGAGCATCATCAGGGAAACAGAGTGTTAGAAAATTTGTGTAGGAACCAGTGAGGGAAATTAAGCCCTGACACTCTGTAAATGCTCAGTGCAGATTTATCAAGGGTCGAATATAAAATTCACAAAATCGAATTTTAATCCCCCTATTTAAATGTAAATTTGAATGTGAAACTTATCACACCTCGATCATGGAAACAGTCCTCATTCGAATATTCAGCATCTAAAACCTCCCAAGTTCATTTAGAAGTCAATGGCAGAGGTCCCTTGAGCCATTTGTAGATGTTAATAGGCTTCCTGACATTCGAGTTTGTACAAATCGAATATGATTAAAATTTTCAGGTTGGAACCATTCGATTGAAAATCAGACATCCACATTTTTCTTAAATAAGTTCCCAGCCAAATTGTGAGTATATTAAAAAAAAAAAAAAAATTCACATGAATTCGAAATTCAACCTTTGATAAATGGCCAACCCGGTGTTTGGTGTTTGATTGGTGTTATGGGTACTCCCCTGCTTTTCTTATTGGAGAGTCCCTTTATAACTGTGAGGGCTACTCACCCTGGTGGTCTAGTGGTGGTGCGGCAGGGACATCCTCTTCTTAGTGTGCGTGCGGTGCGCACTTCCTCAATTTATAGGCGCATAGGATTTTCTCCTGGTGCCTTTTACCTGTGCTATTAAGCTTCTGATCTGCTTCTTGTTTGACCCTGCCTGGCTTATTGATTACCCTGTTTTCTGTATCCTGACCTATGCCTGTTGTTTGACTACCGATTCTGCCTTATCCTACCTGATTGATCAACTGGTTTGATCCATTGCCTGCCTGACGTCTCTTAGCTATCTGCCTGCCTCGACCCGGCCTGTTTAACCACGAACTTGCCTACTCTTGTCTGTACCATGACCATCGGCCTTAAAAGACTTTATATACAGTCGTGCCCCATTTCTGGCCAGAACTCCTGCCCTGCACCTCTCGTATAAGTCCAGGTGGCATCTGAGTAGCTGAGGGCTCCTCCCGAAGCCAAAGGCGGTCACACTACTGGTGAAGCATGAGCCTAGACCAAGGTGCTTAGCGTTTGTTCTGGTATTGGGTGCCGACCGTGACAATAACATTTTAGTGTTCAAATCTCCATACTGCTTTTATCTGCTCTCAGTTTTTCAATGTTGAATGAATTTTCCATGTCTGTACCATGAATTAAGCTCCTTTTTCAAATCAACTGGAATAATTATTATATTTTATTCTATTATTGTGTTGCACTTCCAATAAGATTTAATGAACAACTCCTAATAAATCGATTAATGGATTATTAATGGATGTGATTTTTATTAAATAACTCAGATTTGCAACTTTGTGGGCTAAATAGATTCTAAGTGCTGATCCTTATAGTTTAGATTCATTTTGTTTAGTATTCCCCTATTTCAAGTTTCCAGTTAAGGTTCAAAGCAACTTTGTAAGTAAAAATGACTATATACTGTGCTTGGTCCTCTAGCTGGGATTAGTGTTATTTGTTTTTTTCACATAATACTGGTGCTCACTGAAGACATAATCCAGGCCATCTGTAGACTGATGCAGAAGACTCAGAGTAATGGGTGGTAAAGCCAAGCCACAGGAGAGTATCTGAATTCCTATCTAGGTGTCATTTTTCGGTAAATAACCAGGGTCTAAACTATGGGTAGGCAGAAGAGGCATGTGTGCTGGATGCAGCAATAGGGGGGTGCCAGGCACTTACCTCTTCTACCACCTTAACCTGTTCCCAACCCTTGTTTCTTGAATGCTTGGCTGTTTTAATCTGCGAGCTGGGTCACCAATGTGCATGCTGACTCGTGTGGCTTGCAGGATGGGTGCATGCTCATACAGGATGCATGCGCAAGACAGAGGCAGTGAGCTGGACGGTCAGGTTGCCTAGGGCGCCTGGCCGGCTTGGCCTGCCCCTGCCTATAACATTACCTTTGGCCTTGGGCCTGGTCCCCAGCTACTTGGGTTCCTCCAGGTCTTAACACACACAAATCCAGAAACTCCCACATGGGCTGGAAGCTGGTATACAAAGGATGTAGAAAACTCACCACATCACCTCATGCCCCAGACCTACTGTTCTGGGAGAAAAACAATACAAATGTCAGACGACAGACTAGCACAAAACTGGACCACAGTTGATTATGTTTATTTAAAAGATGTTCCAAGACCATTTACATTGTGTAAATTATTATAGCCTTACATTGTATGACCCTACATGGGACACTTAATCATTTGGTTATAGGATTTTGCTGTTCTAACAAATCCTGCTAAACCCTATGTTTGCAAAATATTAACCTACTTTTAGTTCCAAAACTAGCATAAACACAGCTGCACAATTTTGTACAGCCCATTAGATAAAAGACTATACCATATTTGAGTTACGTTACATCTTTCTATTACCCATAATTATTGATATTAAAATATTTATGAAAATTACCTTCAATACCTCAGTACACTTCAAAGCCTATGTTTTTTAGCACATAATCAAGCTGTGATCCAAACTTCCGGCTGGTGTTTGGTAACAATGTTAAATTGTATAGTAAAAATGTGACATGTTGATACAAGTTGATGTTGATCTTTGCTGTAACGTGTGCAATACTGCATATTTTTCCTCTTCACCTAGTTTGACATGACATTTCTCTCACTGGATTTGTGTAACATGCAACCCTATTAAGGATGAAGTTTAGAGAGGGAAGGGCAAAGTGTGGCATCCCAACCCAAAGATATTGCCCGATCAGATCAGAAGCAAAGAACAAGGGTCAAACTTTAGTGGTTTTAAAAGTTTATTAAACCACAACTAAACTCACTTTTTCTAAAACCACGAATGCTGTTAATAGATCAAATAGGGAGCACCTTATACCATAGAGAAACAGCAAATGGTGTGCAAAGCCAAATAAATTGAGATAGAATAAAATAGATAGAAAAAAATGGCCCTATATAATTGCACCTCCCCATTCAGTATTCCTTGATCCCCATGGGCAATCCCCATGCACCTCCCCATTCAGTATTCCTTGATCCCCATGGGCAATCTATTTTATTCTAAAACTATGAATGTCATGACATTTATTAAAAAATCCAAACTAAGAAAGCATGAATGGATTGCACAAAATCCAGCATCAAAAATATCTGAAAACATCTAAAACCATGAATCAAAGAAAGGTCTTCCAGTTGTTGTAAGGAAAATCTGCCATTTATGTGTTTTTGACAGGTTTTAGATGGAGTATTTTCGCATTTGGACTTTGGATATATATATAAAAGAGTCCAAAAAGCCAGCACGCTCGTATTTAGGTATACAGTGCCTGGGTGCATAAAGCCAGTGTATTTAGATAATGAACAAAAGAAAAAGAAAAAGCTTGCACTCTCAGGACTTACCAAAAGTTAGTTGTATTTATTAGTGACAAAAAACGCCTAACATTTCGGCTAGCACTCTAGCCTTTGTCAAAGGAAAGGCTAGAGTGCTAGCCGAAACGTTAGGCGTTTTTTGTCACTAATAAATACAACTAACTTTTGGCAAGCCCTGAGAGTGCAAGCTTTTTCTTTTTCTTTTGTTCATTATATATATATATATATATATATATTTATATTTATATAAACAAGCATACAGCAGCACACTCTGTTACTTTCCCATTATTACAAAACATTTCTGGACAATGAAAAGGCAGCACTCAATTCACAAAAGTAGCAAAAATTTTATGTTAGTTCATAAAGTGCAAAATGTTACAACCTGCATAGCACATTTGATCCCGCAGCAACGTTTCAGGCATGCAATGTGTATACCAAAGGTATACTGATCTGTTTGATACCCAATGTACATACATTTACAAAAGTACCTATAAGTGTCATATAGAAGCCCCAACTAGTTCAACTAGTGTTAACTTAATGCAATATTTTCCATGCATACTTTTTAAATTGAAATCTTTTAATAACTTTCAAGGCATCAAGGCATCACTTTAACCTTTTAACCGCCAAGCACGTAAGGCATACTTGCTGGCGGTTAAATGCTCTGGCCTCCAATAATGTACCTGGTAAATTCTTTGGCAGCCGAGCTTACTCTCTGCTTTGGCGGCTTGTGCCACCTTGGCAGAGATTGGGTAAGGAGGACAGTCCCCTAGGCAACAATGCTAGGGGGCTGTCAAGTCGGATCTGCGACTCGATTGTCGCAGATCCGACTTCAAAGTACAAGAGGCATCGCAAGGAGCGTCTGCTACTTTGCTTACCTCTCCGTCCCTGCAGAGCCACCCACGCACTTCCTGCTGTGCTGGGACTCTGCATACTCCACTTCCTGGACTCTCCGTGTGCTTCAGCGATCCTCCTGCAACAAAAAAGCTAAGTGCACATTTTTTTACTCACTTAACTTCAATTACAGTCACTTACAGTACATTTATACACTTACACACACATTTTAGTAAAGATTGGTATTTTTTATTTTTTTACTTTTATTTTAGCACACTTGGTCCCTTTTGTACACTTTTTTATACTTATTTACACATATTTGCACACTCAGACAAATTTTATTAGTGCACAAACGTATTCACAAAATCTCACAAACAGCTTTCTTTAATTTATTCATTGTACTATTATCTTTGCCTAAAAACTTGTTATTTTGACAGCATGACTATTGGATAATTGATTTGGACCATTAATTATGCTGTCGGTCAGTTATTTTATTTCATTGATTTACGCTATTTTTGTGTATTTATTGCAATTTTATCCCTGCATTATTGTTCCTTATGTATATTTAGTATAGTTTTACTGTTTGGTGCTTTGGTATAGAAATGTATATTTTACTTATTTGGATCCGTCAGAATATATTCTTTCCAGAAATATATGGTTATCTGAGGGTCTTTTTACAGTTTGGGGGTCAGCACATAATGCACAGTCGGGTACTGTTTTCAGCATCTGTGTTGTTAGCGTGAAAATTCATATGTATGTTTTTCATTTGGGGTCCGTACATACCATATACTTTGGTAATTCTATGCATATTGAGCATCAAACTATTCAGTAGACCTCCAAAGTCCATATTTAGGGTGATTTTTCTTTGTACATAAAATGTTGTGTGAGATAAATGTGGCAAACTGCAACATTTTTAGGCAATTTTCAGAAACCTCTGTTTAGAAAAACTTTGCAGTTTGGTGTAGAATGACATCTTTATCTGTATTGGATTCATTAAAGTATATACTTTCCAAAATATATGGCTCTGGGGGTCTTTGTGCTGTTAGGAGGGTCTTTTGGCAGACAATGTTCAGTCACAGGTCTTTGTTCACAGAAGGTGAATCGGCAGCAGAGAAAGAATTCTATTGCTTAATTATACATTTTACAAAGGGACTAAGTTTTACCTGCAACTTACTTGTTGTTTCAAAGTAAAACTCCCAATCATGGTTGCCCTTTTATTAGACACCAGTGGGATCACCTGACTATAGCCGACTATTAAGCAATAGAATTCTTAATGAATCAGATGAAAATTGAGTGTAGGACTGGCCAGATATGGGATGACTTTGACGTAGTTGGCCAGCTTAAAAATATTGCAATATATGGACAAACAATCCCTGTTCTTTAAAGGGTAAGGCATTTTTTAGTAGCTGTATGCACAGAATGTCTCAATGTCTTAAATATATTGATAATGGGTTGAGTGCAGAGGACCTCTTGTCTTTGCTTTCGAGTATAAAGACATGCATACCCAATTTGGACTTTCCAAAAATGTATGGTTTTTGGGGGTGAACTTACTTTTTTCTAACTTTGCCCCCCTCAAATTGATGACAATCTGTTGATTTTGCAGTACCTGAAATGACAGACCATATGAGGGTCTTAGTTTTGGGGCTTCTATATGTCACGTGCTTTGGTACAACTATACATAATGGGAATCAAACTGTTCAGAGGACCCTAGGCTTTCATATTTGGGGTGATCTATCTTGATACCTAAAAGTATGTGTGGAAATACAATGCTGCAGGGTGGAAATTTTGAGGTGATTTTTGGAAATATCATCATATTGCGAAATTTAGGAAAGGTTTTCAGCTTGGTACTTTCGGTTTGAACTTACTTTTTTCTAACTCCCCCCCCCCTCTAAATGAGGTAAATGTGTTGATTTTGCAGTACCTGGAAATACATAAATGATAGCTCACATGGGGTGTCTACATTTTGGGGCCTCTATATGGCACATACTTATGTACGCCAAAACATTTTGAGCATCAAAATGTTCTGTGGACTCCTGGCAATCATATTTATGATACATTGGTACCTAATAATGTGTGAGAGATATGATGCTTTAGATTGGAAGCTCTGAAATTTTTTTTCAAATAATTCACCAATTTCTATAAAAAATGATAAATTTAGGATAGTATTGCAACTTGTTAGTTTGGCGTATGGAGATATATTTACCCATTTTTGATTCTCCAGGATCTGTTCTTTCTAATAATGGCTAGTTTTCTAGGGTAAACCTACTGTTCATGGAATGTTTGACCTTAAAATCAGAAGTATGCCGTTTTGTGCTTTGGAAATTTGGTAATATACTGCTTAGAGATTTTGCTCTATAAAAGTGAGAAATCTCAATAAAACAATATACAAATGCAGCCACTTGGATTTGTGTGTTAAATGCATCAGGCCTCAGGGCTAATTGAAGAAACAGTGTTACCTGAAGTTATCTTAACTCATTTAATGCATTTAATGTTTTCATTAGCATACCAAAGCACCATAGTTCACAATTATCAACACTTTAATTAGATCTGATGCTGTGACGCAATTTTCTGTGTTAAATG
Source organism: Xenopus borealis (assembly GCA_024363595.1). Taxonomy (NCBI): domain Eukaryota; kingdom Metazoa; phylum Chordata; class Amphibia; order Anura; family Pipidae; genus Xenopus; species Xenopus borealis. The sequence goes on along the minus strand of CM044437.1, from coordinate 17,067,995 downwards.
AGACAAGTGTGAAGTCTGAGTTTAGTTATTCTGTGTCAAACACACAATCCAAAGTGGCTTCATCTGTATATTTGGTATTGGCGTGTTTGGGACACACTGAACTTTCTAAATCTGCTGTGTTCTTGTGCATAAAATAAATTATGTTTCTGATATATTTGTTTGTATCGTGCAAAACTGTTCAGGTTGTCCAGAAAAACACAATATATTATTTTCCAGGGTAAATTAAAATCCCCCCCCCGGCCGAGGAAAAGCGAAAGAGTACAAAATATCTACTGCTTGGCAGTAGATGTTTGCACTTAGGACAAAATGGCTGGTGGCGAAAGGGTTAAAAAAAGTTCTAGTACCACTAAAATTCAACCATTAATAAATGGGCCTCAATATTTCATCTTGGACACCTCAGTATGATTTATTGCCTAGAATCATTTAAAGGTTTACCAGACAGCTTGATTTTCTTTTATTTAAGTACTGTATCTTGCTTACGTGCCCTTCCCCCAGACGTCTCCTATATTATTCCATGTTCGCAATATGCGTAAATTGTTAGCTTTTCAGCTATTTGAAGTTGGATTAAGTTCTCCTTTATAATCTTCAGTGCCTCTGTTATGTGAACTCAGTGTTAAGTTATTTTACTGTTTGTTGAATTGTATTTGCTATTGTCTGATTGACTTTGTTAAATAATTTGTGCAAAAGGCTTACAGAAGTCTTTAATGTTATTGTTTGGTTTAGCCTTGGAGTGATGATGTGGACACATAGGTGACAAAATCCCTAGTAGGCAAATATAGTACATACTCTATGTGCATTAAAATAGCAAAAAACAGAATTTGTGCACATCCATATTAGTAATTTAAAGTACTGTAATAGGTAGGTAATGTGTTAATTGAATTTATATTAACAATTTCACATATCTGTGAGTTTTAGCCAACACCAACTGAATACTTTCAATGGGACCACTGTGAATGGATGTCTGACTGTACTACCCTTAAGGGTATAAATGCCAGGGAATTCCCACTCTGATGAGAGGTGAAACACTTTCAAGAACACTCAGAAAAACCAATTGATTTACACTGAACTCTATCAGATACTGTATATTAAAAATTAATGGAGAGGGCACAAGGGAAAATTCCCATAGTGTATCACCACATAGTTAGATAAAGGATTCTAAATCAGCCATTGTCGATAAGTAGAGAGAGTGCGTCAAATTTAGCATGGGTCTGCTGCTGTGCTCCCCTTATCACCTACAGTAATAACTCACAGACAAAATGCTAAAAATCACTCATCAACAATCAGCTTTTACGCACATCAATTTCCCAATTACTTTCGATCAAGTGGCGAATTCCCGTGATTCGCCGCTGGTGAATAAATTCGCGAAACACCAGAGAAAATTCACAAAAGAAAACGAGTTGCGCGTAATTTTTGATGCGACGCGACGAAACCGGCGTGACACGCATTGAAAATGACGCAACGAAAACAACGCGAAACGTGTCAAAAATGTGCCGCAAATCGTTTCGCTATTTTTTTCGCCAATTCGTGAAACTGGGTAGATTCGCCCATCAATAACTATTGTGCAATAATCCATTTAATGTTGCATAAATAGTTAAAGAACAGATGTAGAGACAATTTAAGCTATGAGAATGTCAAGCAGAAATATGCTCTTGACTTCCAACACATTTTGTGAGGCTCTGCCCTCACTTCCTCAGGACAGCCACCATTGATATGTGCTGTTTGTGGCTTTGTTTGCCTCATACTTTGGTAAACCTATGTACATTGGGCATCAAACTGATTAGTAGACTCATAGCATATTGTTGGTATATGTTGGTACCTAAAAGCCTGTTCATTACAAGCTTTGGGATGATTTTTAAAAAATTAAAAGCTTATATGCCCATTTGGGAAAATGTGTACTTTGCAAAAATGTAATGTAAACACACTTTTTATGGCATTAAGTTAGCACTAGCTGAAGTGACATCCACACTACTGCTCTATTATCATTTTGGGTCTTCTATATGCCACACACAGGCATATAGAAACTGAAATTTAACAAATTTTCTCTAAAAACACAAAAAAGCACTGAGCAATCCAAATAAAATATGAAAACCTATAAAACCTCTAGAAGTTTGAGTTTATCAGACAATCACTAGCAGGGAAAAAAACCTGAAAACCTATAACAGTCTAAATAGTTTTAAAAATTAGTTTTTCATGGTGATAACACTTAGGGGCAGATTTACTAAGCGTTGAACTTGAGGGTTAAAAAACCCTCAAATTCGACCATGGGAATTGTATGGGAATTAAAAACCTTCGAATAATTTTGAACGATTCGATTCAAACGATTTTAACCATTCAATCAAGTTTTTTTATTTGATCAAAAATAATGAAACCCAATTTGGTAGGTTGAAACTGGAGAACTAGGCAGTAGAATAAAAATTTAAAGGGGAAGTTATTCGACTGTCGAATATTCGAATAGATTTTTATTCAAATTATTCTAATCATTTGCTTCAGTCGAATTTTCCAAATTCAATGGTGGAAGTGGTCTTCAAAAACATTAGAAAATTGGAATCTTTTTGAAAATTCAATCAAATTTTGAATCCTTCTTGTGAATTTAGTAAATCTGCCCCTAAATAAAACTTGAATTTCTAAGAGTAATAAAACACAATTTTTTATAGAGTAAAAAAGATTTGTGAAAAAAAAAATAGAAATCTGAAAGGTAGCGTGTTATCAATGAAAGGTCGTGTGTTCGTTTTTTTTTTTTTTACCTCAAATTAACTTGAATGAAATGACCTTGAAACTCAAATCATATCTTACTTAAGAAAAATATTGACTGGCAAAAATCTGAATATGCAAATTGATTGAGTTTTCAGCAAAAAAACTTGAACATCAAGCAGGCTGTTCACCTTTTCAGTTGGTTCCACGGACATCTGTCATTGACTTCTACTGAACCTTGTCAGGGTTTAGCTGGTGTATTTTCAGATTCAAGATATATCCAGGGTTGGTATATAATAGATCACAAATATCTGAGTTTCAAAAAAAGCTTGATCAATTGGAGATTTTTTTTAACCAAAAAATATGAGGTTTGATCTAAACTGTAATTTTCATGGAAAAAAACAACTCAATCCCTTAATAAATCTGCCCCTTAATAATTTGGCCCCTTAATGTTGGTACCTAGGAATCTTTGTGAAATGAGATGCTGTAAATTGCAAGCTTTGAGATGATTTATCAAAATGTTCAGAAACTTCCAACTTTTGGAAAACATTTTAGTTGGGTAGTTTAGAGTAGAAAGACAAAAAAAGTTGGATTTGTTAGTTTGTTTTTCTGAAGGTAAACACACTTAGTGTAATTTTTGGCCTTGAAATAGAGTTTGCAGATTTTAAGAATTTGACTTCGGAAATTTGGCAGGGAAACTCTGGGAAAAAAAAAAACAGATGCATATTTGGAACTGCGGGTTGAGGAGACATAGAATTTTTGTATAAAATAAAATCTGCATTTGATATGCCATATGCATTATGAAAAATATGATTTTGTTTTGATATTTATAGATATTTAGATGACTATATCATGTCCCTGAATTAGAATTACACAAAAATATTAGCAGATTTTGAAAGTTTATATTGTCCTGAAAAGAAACAATTGATAGTTGGGCTACATGAGAAATGTGCCAGCAAAAGCTTTCTACCTGTATATAAATGCAATTCATAAATGATAAAATCCTTGGCATTTGATCATTTAGCAATAATTAACAATTAAAAATGTATAAAACTAAGAGGCTTAGTAGTATATTTAGTAGTATATTTATTAGTATTTCTAACCAAATGAAAGAAAAACATTTGTCTTCTTGTTTTCCTCACAGTGTCAACTATTGATATTCACCCATCATTCATTACCTAAATCACAACAATAGGGTATTTACACAATTGCTGCATTTGAGTCATACAGTATGTGAGTAGTTATGACCTATGTGCTATTTACTTGATGACTCAATTGTGCTTGAATTCAGCACTGTCTATTTGAGGATTGTATGATATTCATTGCTTGACTACCTGTATTTTTAAATTAATTTAGAATGAATAAATTACTCTGTTATTTCTGAAATGTGTATATTAATTTAACATAAATTTGAATTTGGAAAAGGATAGAATAGCTTGACTACCTGTATTTTTTAATGAATTCAGATTGAATACATTGCTCTGGTATTTCTGAAATGTGTATATTAATATAGAATAACTTCAGCATATACATGTTCTAACATGTTCCGTATATTAATAGCAATACTTATGACTACAATTACATCAATCCTAAATATGCCACACATAGGCCATGTGTTATATTAGATCACATGAGAGTCTTTGGCAGAGCCTTTTATTAACGATCACACAGCATAAAAAAGTATAGACATTATACACGATTTTGAATGCAGTATGCAAAGTGCGAACAAAGGCTGCAGTTTTCAGAGACCTGCCATTTGCCCCTAGAATAATAAAGCACTGACTTCATTGCTGTTGTATTGAGGGGTGGGAGGTATGTAAGCATTTAAACACTGGTAAAGGAGCAGAGCGCAACTTATTATGGGGTGCAATGTTGCAGAATTTTTTTGCATAAGGGTCCACATTCATATATGTTACCTCAGGTTCTAGAGTGCTAAGGAGTACAAGATTGTACCCCTTAGTGCTCAATCTTGTACTCCTTAGCACTCTAGTACTTGGAATAACATATATGAACCTTTATACAAAAATCTTTGGCAACATTGTTTACATGTTCTATGTTGTCACATACAGTCACACAAAAATGGATAATATATGGTGAAAAAGTACTAGCATAAACAATGGATGAGAGAAACTACACTAACAACTGTAACACAGCAAGAATACTTGGATGATATGAATAAAAATAACACAATCCTGACCCCACTAGTGTTTTTGTGAAATAGTGCAATAGTAAACTAGCAGTTACCGCTAACCCAGGTCAAAGCAGGAGGAGGCATAACTGGTGGTGGGAAGCTAATATTAAAAACAGAGTTAAAGCCTCATTACAATTCCCATACGTCATATGTCAGTGTTCAAATGTGCTCTTCTTTCATCGAATACACAATATAAACTACATGCAACGCTGGAAGCCACTCACTCATGAAGTTAAGCACAGATGCTTTCTGTTTCTTCCAAAAACATTTTGACTCTTGACCAAGCAATTAGTCTTAGGGAGTTTTCTTTCCTGCTGTAGCTTTTCATCAGGGAGAGTTATGGTAGTACTATAATGATTACGTTTTATGTATCTGTAGCAATTTTGGCCCTATACTTTAATTTGGCCTACCACTTGGGTGTTCCCACAATCACCCAATTGTCTGAACATTAAATAATTTAATTTAAAATATTATTAATCTCATTTAGAAATTAGTAACTACTGCTAGAATTTGAGCTTATTAGTGCATTACTTACAGTACTTTCCATTAACAAAGAGTATTGGTGTCACAGTAGGTAGAACCTGTAAATGTTGTCTAGTAACTTTTATGAAAAGCATGTACAGGTTCCAGCCACTGTAACATCAATGCCCTTGGTTAATGATTTCACTATTCCTGGGCCTAATAACCTAGGGTTATTTTAGTATTATTTATAATATTTAAGCTTTATAAATTATCAGTAGCTGTCAAGCCCACTCAACATCATGGGAGGGTTTTAGAAATTTACGGGGTTATTTATAAAAGTCTTAATGCCAAAAAAAAAAGTTTTTTTACTATAAAATCCAATTTTTTTCAGGATTTATTAAACCCCAAGGGGAGAAGTCTTGAAGATATCCTGATCGGAGATGGTTTCATGCAAAAATTAAAATATTTTGTGGTTTTTTGGTAATAATAAAAAAATATGTGAATTCTAATCCAAATAATTTGAATGATTTGAATTTGCATACGATTTTAACAATTTTTGAGTTTTTTCCCCAAACAGGGGAAATTTATTGATAAGGGGAAAATAATGAGATAAATTGGATTTTTATAAATAACACCCTAAGGGGCACATTTACTTAAGGTCAAAGTGAAAATTAGAATTAATTTCAAATTTTTAAAATTCGAATTTCAAAGTTATTTTGGGCTAATCCTTTGACTTCGACTATTTGGCAGCTTAAAGCTGTCGAATTGCGATTTTAGCCTATGGTGGACCTCACAGAACTTGTCCCAAAATGTATTTATAAGTTCTGAGAAATAGAAGGATATTGGTTGAATCATTTGATGGAATCGGCCATTTTCGAACAAAAATGGCCATATTCGATCGAAAATTATGCCCCAAAAAATATTCGATGGCCGAATTTTTAAGTTTTTTCACTTTGAAATGCTACCATTAGTAAAGCTGCCCCTTAGTGTTCAAATTCAATGAGAATGTTTTTTGAAAGGTGTTTACAAACAGATTTATTTTCCATACCTGAATGGGCTTTTCATGAGGATGTGGACAGTATTTTTATACAGTATCAGCGCTACGAAATAAGTTGGTGCTATAGAAATACATGTTAATAATAATAATAATAATTTCTGCTACAGCAATGCAACTGAGAGGATATTCTCTTTTTTCAAAGAGAAAATCATATTCACTGAACTGATGGATATCTGTGGATGATGTTCACTTTTCCATTCGGAGTAAATCAGACAATGATTTATTCTGTATTTTAAGTTCCATGTATATTTCCAGTGGAGCAAGATGTTAGTTTTTAGAAAAAAGGAAAAGTGTAACTATAATGAATGATTTTTCCACTGTCCTCTGTCCAATAACCTCTTGTGGGTGAAAACACAATGTTTACCTTCATTGTAAATATTGGAGATTTCCGTGTCCCGCCTAAGATGAGGTCAGAAATTTTCCTTGTGACCTGTATAAAAGGCAAAGGCTTAGACAAGTAGTATTTCATTGCATGGTCAGGATGCACACCCTGGGGCACCAGACAACTGTGATCTGGGTATTGTTGGCATTCCATCTCAAGTGCCTATGTACATAATTTGAGGTAAAGTTAATTCTGTTTAACCACTTTATTAGCCTTCCCATGATTATGACAAAGGAAATAATACATCTATACTCTACTGTAGCGGGATAGTATTAAATCAGAGAACTAATACAATGCATTTGCCTGTATTGCACAAATCTAAATGTTAAGGCATCACTTTTCCTACTATGACCTACCAAAACCCACCTGGCTCTCTCACAAGTGAATTCTCCCACCTCTATGACTGGATACATGAGACAACATGCACATATGCAGAACTAACCCACTAAAACGCAGTGACCCAGTTAAATCTGTAAATCGCTTTTTTAGTTTTTAACACCTTTTGGTTTTTAACGCCTGCTTAACACTTACTCATGCAACACTTAAATCACATGCAACATATCCTTTACAACTCCCACACTTGCCTTGCGGCTTCTTACTTTACTTACTTACTGGAAAACTCCGTAAGTATTTAATTATTATATGCAATATTTTTTGCAATATGTTCATGGAATATTTATAGTATAGTATATGTTTGGTTGTTAGTCATGTTAGTAAAGGAAGGTCAATGTGTTCTTGTTCTGCAGTGAAAATAACGAAGAACACATAGCAAATTCCAAATAGTGCACTATGATCTATGCCCTGCATATTGTATAGTAAATGTATACTGAAATGTGTTCAAGCATTTTATTTCTTAATACTCTCTCCAAAAGCTTTCCTACCAACAATGTCAAACTAATAGGCCTATAATGTAAGGCTGAAACTATTAGCAATTTGCCAGTCCCTCTGCTCCATGGTTTGGCAGGCACAGAGTTATACACATGTTTACTTTTACACATTTAAAGAGGACCTGTCACCTTGAGACATGAGTAAAATATTTATTTTCCCTCCTTAGTTCAACCCTTTAGTCAGCTGTTTTTGTCTATATCTGAAACGGATTAGAAAATATCCTACATGTAAAAAGGGCTTCATAGGTGCTGCCATGTTTAAACAGGACCCTTGATAAACTTGATATTCTATGAGAATTATTTGAAACACCTTCTATTGTTCTATTCAGATTGTGTGGGCTACTCCAGCCACTGACAACTGCACAAACTGGTGATATCGTGAGAGGGGTCTGCAGGACTGATTCTACCCATGATGCTTTGCTCTCCTGACTTTCTGGAAAGTCAGGGCTTCAGTTAGTGTCTCATGGACATTTTGAAAAGTAGTTCTAAATTGAGATTTAGTGAGATTTGATCATAATAAATAGGGGTATGTGGTTTGTTTTGAAAGTTTTATTTCCTTCCTAGTGTTAACTCAATCATGACAGGTTCCCTTTAAGTCTCTTTTCAGCTTCCCCTTGAGTCAAGTAAACATTGTTTGAATAATTAGAACTTGTCTATTAAAAAAGAAGACTTTATGAAATAGCTATTCAGCTATGTGAGCGCAAAAGTTAGTTTTAAACAGTTGTAAACGTTTTCTTTGTTCTCATTAACCAATTTACCTCCCTCTGATACCAATCTCCTTGCTTTGTTTTAACATATTTTTATATACAAAATGTATGATATATATTCACTGCAAAGTCCTTTTCAATCTTAAAATTGTCTATTTAAGTAGCATTTATAGGGTAAAACTATTGATATGAAACATAACAACAATGGTATAAAGATTACACCTTTATTGGTTAAATAATGTTTAGTATTGAGATATTTTTTTTGGAAAGCTAATTACCAGCTTTAGGCGCACACATTAATTCCAATGGAATGTTTAAAATTTGTGCACATTTTGGTTGTCAGTTACTAGTGCCATCTATAGGAAATACACATGAAAAGCATTAAAAGACAAAATAAACATTTGGATCCTTATTTTAAAAATGATGTAAACTACATTTCATAAACATATATCATCTGTATAAATATATAAATATTCATACAAACTGGAGTAGCGTACTGTAACAAGCTTAGACTTATTTTACATCCGTGGACAAATTATATTAAAAAATAAGCAGTACTCAATAATTGGGAGATAGTGGCCAATGATGATATGTTAAAGGCAAACTGTCATGGGAAAACATGTTTTTTTTAAAAAATGCATCAGTTAATAGTGCTGCTCCAGTAGACTTCTGCACGGAAATCCATTTCTCAAAAGAGCAAACAGATTTTTTTTATATTCAGTTTTGAAATCTGACATCTGATCTGACGAGACATATTGTCAATCTCCCAGCTGCCGAAGTTATGTGACTTGTGCCAGCACTTTAGGAGGGAACTGCTTTCTGGCAGGCTGTTGTTTTTCCTTCTCAATGTAACTGAATAGTACGCAGTGGGACATGGGTTTTACTATTGAGTGCTGTTCTTAGATCTACCAGACAGCTGTTATCTTGTATTAGGGAGCTGTTATCTGGTTACCTTCCCATTGTTCTTTTGTTAGGTTGCTGGGGTGGGGGAAAGGGAGAAATACAGCAATAAAGAGTGATTGAAGATTATCAGAGCACAAGTCACATGACTTGGGGCAGCAGGGAAATTGACAAAATGTCTAGCCCCATGTCAGATTTCAAAATGAAATATAAAAAAATCTGTTTACTCTTTTGAGAAATGGATCTCGGTGCAAAATTCTTCTGGAGCAGCACTATTAACTGATGCATTTTGAAAAATTTCCCATCACAGGATCCCTTTAAATAAAATGGTTCCATGTAATTTAAAATTCAGTTATTCCCGGAACACTAATCCATCAGATCCTGTGGGAAAATATATGCACCTGCAAAACCAGCATTTTTTAACCCCTCATCCAGGTGTATATAGATGCTCAGGCTGTGTGGTGTGCAATATTGGGAAACAAGTTCAGACACCCAAGGACAGGCAAGAAATATGAGATAAAACACAGACTGACAATGGTTGTATATAGTTAAATTACATAGTTCAATTGGGTTGAAAAAAGACTAATTCCATCAAGTTCAATCCCTCCAAATTAAAACCCAGCATACACACACACCCCTCCACTCTT
>CM044437.1:17037125-17057992 GCA_024363595.1 Xenopus borealis | reverse complement strand
AAAAAAACACACTCCAAGGACTTCTACAGGTGCGCAGGTTATATTTTATTTCAATGTTATGGCTCCCTTATTAAGAACACTACAAATAAGTGAAGAAATGGTGCCAAACAGGTAAGTATGATGTCATAGGTGGGTGTCAACCATAATGTAATAAACACATAACTAAATCTTTTTGTGTGGAGTCTTATTCTATTCATAGCCACGGTTATGCATACAGCATCTGTGTAGAATAATAGAGTCCATAAGGTTTAGTATACCATAGTGTAAAAGTTTATATCTGTGTACCGTGAGTTGCAGCTGTAAGCTCCCTTCTTTCACCTCTTTGCAGTTAGCATGCCCTTGTTTTTCTGGCTATAAGCCTTTTTGCCTTCCGAAACCATTCTTTGTCAGCAGTATTATGAGCAGGCTCTGCTCCCATTGCCATGGTAGACGTGAGCATCTGCTCGTCAAGTGTATTCCTTTAAACAATGCCCATGGAATTAGAGCATCCTTCTACCAACAATCCTGTTTCGGTACTGTCATCTTCTCGTACCCATGTGTGTTCATACACATGGTAGTTTCCTCTGGTAGTATCCCCCACAAGGCGTGAGGAGGTCAGTGTCCTTCACTTCATCTAGTCGTGATATAGCACTTATCTCTGCATATCACAGGCTGCAATTTCACTCCTGCTGTAACAGTCGAGTCGTAACCATAGGTTATAATATCACCATTGCTGTGCCATTTTGGATCTCCACAATAGGTTTGAGGCAATCCATTTTTTTGTACCTTCAGTGAGTGTTCTGGTATTCTGGAATGTTGTTCTGCACAGGGTCAATATACCTTCTCAACTGACCTCCCTTTCTCCCAGGAAATTACATTTTCCCAAAAAGGAAAGGCACATGCTGAGTCTAGTGAGCAACATTGTTAAGTATGATTAGCAAAATTGAGGGGCAGATTTATCAAGGGTCGAAGTGAAAACTAAAATAAAAAGATTTGAATTCCCAAGTAATTTTTGGGTACTTAAACTATTGAATAGGCCAAAATTTCATTTGAATTGAAAAAAATAGATTCAAATTGATAAATTTGACAATCGTACTGTCTCTTTAAAAAATTCAAATGCGACCCTTGACCATCTTAAACCTACCAAATTGCTGTGCCTATGGGGGACCTCCTATTAGCAGTATTTTTGAAAATTTTATTAGAGGAAATAGTTTGAATTGAACGATTCAATTGAATGATTTTAATTTGATCGAAAACGGACCTAATCAATTGTAAACGGTCTGTTTTCACAACAGACTATCCTGCATAAACGTTACAAAACATCTAAAATTGAGCAAAGACCTGTGGAGAAACTGATGCCACAATACTTATTAGATAAAAGTAACTTTGTAAAAATAGATAGGAAACTTAAACTTTATAGCTTTGTAGCATAGTGCGTCTGCAGCTAAGTGGCACCTGCTGCATTTAATCTTACATATATGTGTCAGGACAGGTAGGACCAGTATACACACTTTAGTATTACATTCCCATCACTCTATACTAGTGTTTAATAATTCCCTGTGATATATGTGGCTTTTAAAAGATATTAGTAACACTTATAATAAAAGAGCACATTTGGCCTATCATTATAATACTGCATATACATGGCTGGGCATTGAATTTAGGAGTAACACCACTCTCTGTGTGCTAAATGGAATCCCTTGGTGCTGTGTAATCCCTTGAATCTGTGTAACCAATAAATGTGCATGCTCGCAAATAGATAGGTATACCAATAAGGTGTGTACTCCCTTTTGTCTATCCAAAATGAACCCCTACATTTGAATATATTAAACACACCCAAAACAACAAAAAAAAGGATAGTCTATTGTGATATAGTAACAGTTCTATATTAAGTCACACATCATGTCTTTAACTGCAATACACTAGTATTGTTTTAGTATTTCTGTGACTCAGAATATGCTATTGGGGCAAGTGCTAGCTGTAGATTAATTTGATATTCATGAGCAGTATGCAAATGGCTATTAAGTTTTAAATGAAGTGCTAATTACATCAGTATCAATCTGTCTAAGTTCCCGCCAAACTCTGTATTTAACGCAGTTTTGTAAATCTGATTCATCAAGAATCATAGGCTCCACAGGCAAAAAAGTAAGAACAATAGTAGATAATAGTAGAAGTACAGATGAACCCACTTTGGATTGTGTGTTTGACACAGAATAACTAAACTCAGACTTCACACTTGTCTCATTTAACACAGAAAATTGCATCAGAGCATCCCATCTAATTAAAGTGTTCATCATTCTGAACAATGGTGCTTTGGAAAAGGTTAAATGCATTAAATGAGTTAAGATAACTTTAGTTAACACAGTTTCTTCAATTAGAGTCATGACGCATTTAACACACACATCCAAGTGGCTGCATCTGTATAAGCTTATTGACTTAAACAAACAAGGGGTCTAGCCAGGGTCGGACCAGAGCATTGGGGACTCTGAGTTTCAAACTTCTGTGCCCGGTGCACATGTGCGAGCACCAGTCCCCAGCTGATAGGGGCAGCACGTCTAGGCTGGAGGGGACCCAGGAGCGCCCAGTGTCCCGCCGGCCCAGTCTGACCCTGGATCTAGCCTTTTATGGTCCGACACAGAATTGTTTTCCATGTGTGATTAAGTTTTTCATACAGATATACATTTGGGTTTAGTGTCCCTTCAAAATACATCATGATTCCAAAATAAATGTTATTCACAAAAAATGTTTTTTTTTTATGTAATGAATTCTGTGAACATACAAATCTTTTGATGTTTTAAAATGATGTTTGACATAATTTTGTTTTCCTGCAAAATAAAGATCATAATGAAATTCCAAAATGTGTTTGTGCATGTGTACAAGCTAACCAATCACAATAATGTCTGCTTCATGTGAAAATACAACCCTGCATGATGATTTGGGCCTCTGGTTATGACTCCTTGCAGAGGAAAATGTGTGACTTCCCTCTATACTTGCAAAGTGCTAAACATTGTTTGTGCTTTTGTTTCCACATGTTATTCTGAATCTATTCATTCATTCATACTGTACAGGGTGAGACAACTTGTATCAAAATAATAATAAAAACAATTTCCTTTTTCTCTAAGATATAATTAATCTTTCTTAGAAGCAAAGCCAGCCTATTGGGTTTATTTAATGTTTATATTTTTTTATAGTCGATTAAAGGTATGGAGAATCATAGTACAGAAATATCCATTATCTGGAAAACCCCAAGTCCTGAGCATTCTGGATAACAGGTCCTATGCCTGTAGAATTGCAGCCCTTCAGGAATTGAAGATAAAAAAACAAGATATGTGACAAGATGGCTTTGTCTGTTGGGATATTGACTTCCTTTCTATGTAATGTGTATGGGTCAGATTGTCTGTTTTTTCTTGGTGGAGGGCCAACAATAGAAGCCAGTGTTGACCACTTCCAACTTTTAAACCACACCTACTTTAAACCATTCCCATGAAACTTTAAGACCATCTACACATTAATGGTGGTAGCATACCAAAAAAACAAATGTTTGGTGCTCACTGCAGGGATATCACCCATCACTCGTATGGTAAAGGTTTTTTTTACGTTTTAGTATACTCTTAAAGGACCAGTAACATCAAAAAATCAAATTGTCTTAAAGTAATAAAAATATAATGCAGTTTTGCCCTGCACTGGTAAATCTGCAGTGTTTGCTTCAGAATCGCTACTATTGTTTTTATAAATAAGATGTTGTGTAGCCATGGAGCAACTAGTCAAAGGAGAAAAGACTTAAGTTACACAGCAGATAACAGATAAGCTCATCAAGGTTAGAGAGTACTGATTTTCAGCACCTGAGGAAGGACCTATATGGTCTGAAACATGTTGTGCATATAAATAAAAGAAAACTTGTTTTATAGCATTTGACCTTCTGGAGTACTCTCTAACCTTGATTTGCCAGATATTGGAAGCCTGGCGACTTCCCACTCTATTGGAGGTCAACTAACTGGGATAACTGAAGAAGTTCTTTGCCAACAATCTATCTAACAGATAAGCTCCATTACTTATCCTGTGCCATATAGCTGTTTTTCAATTTCCGCCATTGCTACTTAGCAGCTTGTTTATATGAGCTATAGTAGTGTTTCTGAAGCAAACAGATCAGTTGTAACAGCGCAGGGCAACACTACATGATATTTTCTTTAATTCTTTGGTGTTACTGTTCCTTTAAATTCATAAACCCTTTCCTCCCCTGTGGACAGCAAAGCAACCCCCAGCACATAACAATAAAACACCTTAGACATCCCTATTTCCAAACAAATCCTTGCTAGACTCACCTCCCAGAGGCAGTGTAGTACAGTCACACACAGACAGACTGCCACAGGTGTGAACATCAATTTGCTTACATTTATGAACAGTGCAGGCTCTTATAAGTGTGAACAATGCTAGAAAGTATAAAGTGTGAACATTTCAGGGGTCAATTGATCTCAGCACTGACACCATTCAAACTCAGACAAAGTAAGAAGTAAGAAGTCACAGAAGCCAAACTTTCTTGTGGAGGCCACACAAGCAATAGCGTGGGTGGATGGGCCTGGGGTCTGCCAGTTGCACTGCACCATTAATAGGAATGACTTTTGTTACAACAACCCCAATTGCTGTTCAATTTCCAACCATGAAAGTAAGGGGATATGATATTATTGTAACTTAACTGCTTCTGCCATACCATGCCATACCATGTAAAGTATAAAATAAATGCTGTGATTTATGATTAGGGGATCCTATTCCATGGAGCTAAGTATTTGTACACATTCCCAGGTACAACAACTAGGAACGAATAGGAACTTTCCATCACACAAACAAGGGGGATAGAATTGAGTTTGAAAGTAAGCAACAGTAAATATTTTCAACAAGACCCTCTTTTCACCTGGGACATGCAGCAGCTTCTGAATCGGCAGGCCCCTTTGTTCTAAGCTATTGTTCAGTGCTGCAGTAAATGCCACACAAAAATTCCACACTTCAAAAGCTCATAATACATTCCCTTTCTTTACACTAAACGCATTCACCCAACACCTTAGATAAACATTACATCACATATTTTATTTATTTGCAATTTAAACTTTATTTATTTCAACATTTACAGAATACAGTGTATTGAATTCTAGCTTACAAGAGTAATAAAGTCAAGTTCCTAAGCAGCAAAGTCTGATACAGCTACTTTTTATTGGAGTTTGTAGCTTTATTACATGATTGGCACTTGCTAATGTTCTAAAATCACAAATAATAGAGAGGTTTAGATTATGTGGACATTTTTTTCACAGTCGCTGCTCTTTTTGAAGAATCTTAACCTGTATTGCATAAATTCTGCTAAAGCTTCCACAGATTGGTTATTCATTCAGTGAAATTCATACTGTGGGAGTACAAAATGCTCCAGCGCAACCGCAACTCAGTACATCAATGTATTCGTATTTATTGTATGTTCCATCAGCACATAACAGCTCCACATTCTTTGTTACAAGTTCCATCTCTTTGCAACATGAACATGTATGGTCAAAACTGTTGGATTGTACTGAAAACCTGTGGGACAAAAAGAAATTCTTGAGATATATTGAAGAAAAAAAAACTTTTCACAGATCAATTACATTTAGAGTGCATCCAGCATTAGCCTGGGGCAAATTTGCAGTGAATTCCTGTGATTCAGTGCCAGTGAATATATTCGTGAAATGCCAGGAAATATTCACCTGGTGAATTGGTTGGTTTTTAGATGCGAGCATCTGTTTTTGGATGCGGCATCCGTTTTTGGACGCTGGCATCCATTTTGTTAATGCTGTCAATGTGTGCCAGCATCCAAAAATGGATGCCTGTGTACAAAACGAGACACCAGCGACGTTTTGCTAATTTTTCGGCGAAACGCTCCAGATTCGTACATTACTATCCAGCATAAGATGATGCTCTTCACCTAGTTTAAACTGTTTATATGAGATCACTGGTGAATTTTTTGCAGGACCAAAAGTGTTCTTGTCAAATCTATTTAATTTATATGTCAAGTGTGTTTATTAGTTTTGGTTATTTGTAAAATCAGGAGTATTTGATTATCCATTTCTGCACTGGTTCCAGTTGTGAACACTTTTAATTAATATATATATATTATATTATGTTTTAGGGCAGACATTTCCTTTTAGTCCTTAAAGGGATTCTTTATGGTGTAGTTTTTATTTCTAAATGACACTGTTTATACTCCATTTATTTCACTCCATATACCATAAACCATATTCGTGAAACAACTAATGTATTTTTTTTTTACTTTAATTTAGGTGTGTAGGCAGCCATCTAAGGTAATTTTGCCTGATCCTATGATTTTAGAAATAGCCAGCACTTCACATAGAACTGCTTTCAGATAAGTTATTGTTTCTCCAACGCAATGTAACTGAAGGAGTCATAGTGGGACTTTGCTATTGATTGCTATTCTCATATGTATTGGGTAGCTATGTTCTTACATTCACATTCTCATTGTTCTGCTGATAGCCTGGTAGGAAGAATGGGAGAGGGGTTGATAACACTCCAAATTGCAGTACAGCAGTAAAGAATGACTGAGTACACCTGGTAAACTAACGATACGTGTAGCCCTATGTCAAATTTAAAAATTAAGTCTAAAAAAATCTATTTCTCCTTTTGAACAGACAGATTTCAGTGCAGAAGTATGCTGGAACAGCACCATTAACGCATGCATTTTGTACAGATCATGTTTTCCTGTGACAGAATCCCTATAAAAAAATATCATCAATATAAAAATACAGTGCTAGAACACGATTACAGCTTTGTTGTGAATAATTTGCTATTATTAATACAGTAACATAATGTCCTTAAATATGAATTTTCAGTTCTGTTACATTTTGATCAACAACATGCCATGCACCATCACTTGTTATGCTTCAAAGAATTATTGGACACTGGTAAGTAACTTACATTGAAGATCCCATGCATGGTCCACCACAGTAAGACAGTTCTACCTCAAGCACACAATCATCTTGTTCCAGGACTGTGACATTCTTACGTACACTGCAGTCTTCTACTATTTTTGGGGGTGGTGTTACTATGAATTCTAAAAGAAGATATATATTTGTAAAGAAAGTTTTATTTGATGCATGGATATTATTTGTCTTACTGATTTATGTATTTGTCACCTTCTTGTTCCCAATAGCAAAATTCTGTATGTATGTATATACTAGGACATGCAGCGCTGTATGATTTTATAAGGTAGAAATACATGGTATCAGTATAAATATACAGTGATTAAGAAGAAGGATATCCATGAAGAGATTGAAATCTTGAATAGGTTTTCCAAAATTGCTGCATTCTTGGAATAACTACATTCTGAAAGTCACTGACATTTATTTCACTTTCCAGGACATTTTGTAAAGTTGTCTAGAGGAAGTTCTTAGAGAAAAAACAATAATAGTACATTGCTAGAAAAAATATCCTCATGGAAAAAGATTGTGAATTTTCCCTGAATTTTCCCTGAAAGCATTGATGCCATTTTTATATCATATCTTGAATGCTGAATAAGATGAACATGAACATAACTAGGAAATATGCATTGAGTAGAGCAATTACTAATTTATTAACTGGATTTAATGCTAATATAGCACCATGAGTTTCTTTTTTTCTTTTTGCTCCTGGCAAATAGGATTTCATCTGTCACAAATGTCATAACTGGACATTATATCATCTGAATTGCTAAACTGTGGGTGGGAGAATTAAATCCTACTTACGTTTTTTAGGTGTGCATATTCTACAGCAATTATCAGCATCATATGTGAGAGTACTCTGAAACAACCAAGAAAAACACATTTATTTGCCCTGCTCTTTTGCATGTAATGCATGTGTCATTTATATACAATAGTATGAATATCAACATACCATATCACATAGGGAGGTATCCAATGGCTGACAAACCTTTTCCACCCTGGTGAGAACAGCCATACCATTTTCTTCTCTGCACTCATAATAGGCGCAAGTGTTATTAGGAATGTGAAAAATTTCTCCAATCTAAAGAAATAACAATTGTGAGAAAGCTGGTTCACCAAGCTAAAATAAATATATAAAATAATATAAAAAAAAATATTTTCAGATTTAAACATAGTGTATGTGTTAAATGATTCATGGTATCAGTTTAGAATATAATATGATAGAATAGCTAAACAGGACAACAACACCACAAAAATAGAATGTTTGACTGTGAAACTGTTGGTGATATCACCATCATGCATCCACAAAGTTCTTGCATTTGTGTAGTTATATATATATATGTGTAGTTATGCTGACTCTAGGGACAAGGACAGGAAATCAATGCATGAACATGTCAGTTTTTGATCGCAATAAGACTGCTGTATCGCTGTTTAGAAATTAGAAGGGTTTCACACTATTGATTTGCCCCTACTTGGAACCAAACAGGCTTCCCAGTAGAATGCTATAATGATACTGTATATCATAGAACACAGTAAAGGAGATGAATGGATGACTGGTCATGAACTAATATAGCAGTGAAGACTGTTTACTTGAGCCAGTACTTTTGTACCACATTGCTTGCCACGATTACTGTACTCTATGGTTTTAACAAGTTTTGATCCCACTATATAACATAGAACCTATGTACTGTATAAGGTATGCAGACTATTTCCAACATATTGGAGGTAAACACAATAGCCTCTGGTTTAGATGAAAATAGTATTTGTGTTAATTCCCTGGATGCCCCATCACTGCAGACCTACTTGTGATATTTGTTATATTGGTTGAGAAAAGCACAGAAAAGTAGAATAACTGCGATTTAAGCTTTTATTTAAGCTTTTATACATGTTTTTAGCATCAAGAGCCCTTTTTAAAGTGTATTTAACACTTAAAACAGGGCCCTTGTTGCCCAAAACATGTACTGTGGATGCACAATAAAAGCTTTAATCACAGTTATTCTGCTTTGCTGTGTTTTCCAACCAATATAACAAAATAGTATTTCTATCATATTCTGTTGTCAGTATACATTGAAATATCATTTGCCCTTGTCTAACATAGCTAAAGAATTGTAATTCACAATTACATTTTTCTTAAATTGTGCAGCAGTTTACCTCTAGATCTATTACTGTTATTCCAGTTCCGCTTGATGTTCCAGTGCCTCCAGAGGTTCCTGATCCTCCCATGCTGCCTGAGCCTCCTGAGGTTCCTGTGTCTCCTGATCCTCCAGTCATTCCTGAACCTCCTGTGCCCCCTGTGCTTCCTGTGTCTCCTGAGCCTCCAGTAATTCCTGAACCTCCTGTGCCTCCTGTGCTTCCTGTGTCTCCTGAGCCTCCAGACATTCCTGAACCTCCTGTGCCTCCTGTGCTTCCTGTGTCTCCTGAACCTCCTGTGCTTCCTGTGTCTCCTGAACCTCCTGTGCCTCCTGAGGCATCAATGCTTCCTTTGTCTCCTAAGGCACCTGCACTTCCTGTGACTCCTGAGCCTCCTGTACTTCCTGTGTCTCCCGCACTTCCTGTAACTCCAGAGCTTCCTGCACTTCCTGTGTCTCCTGAGGTACCTGCACTTCCTGTGACTCCTGAACTTCCAGTACTTCCTGTGTCTACTGAGCCATCTGTCATTCCTGTGCCTCCTGAGGTTCCTGAGGTCCCTGTGCTTCCTGAGCCTCCTGAGGTTCCTGTGCTTCCTGAGTCTCCTGAGGTCCCTGTGCTTCCTGAGCCTCCTGAGGTCCCTGTGCTTCCTGAGCCTCCTGAGGTTCCCGTGCTTCCTGAGTCTCCTGACGTTCCTGAGCCTCCTGAGGTCCCTGTGCTTCCTGAGGTTCCTGTGCTTCCTGAGGTTCCTGTGCTTCCTGAGTCTCCTGTGCTTCCTGAGCCTCCTGTGCCTCCAGAGCTTCCTGAATCTCCAGTGCCTCCTGTATTTCCTGTGCCTCCCGTGTTTCCATTAGTATCATAATTTACCATCATGGTACATTTTAATGGCATACGCACACATTCTCCACAGCACTCTCCTGCCTTCATTTTGTATTCATAACCCTAAGGAGAAAAATTAGAAGAAATTTCCAAAATTACGAAAATGTGTAATTTGTTTTAAAATATTAAACCTTGACAAAGTAGTATTGGAAATTAGGGGGCAGATTTACCAAGCCTCGAATTTCAAAGTGCAAAAACGTTGAATTCTAATTTAAAAAGACCAACAACATTAATTAGATTTTTTTTTCCATCGAACAGGTCCATTTTCGATTGAATAGGTCTGTATTTGATTGAATTTGAATCGATCGAATTTTTAGCGCATTCGATTCTAAGTTTTCCCCCCAAAAAAGTCAACCAATTGACTCCATATGGGTTCTAGGAGGTCCCCCATAGGCTAAAACAGCCATTCGGCATGTTTTAGATGGTGAATGGTTGAATCTGAATTTTTAAAGAGACAGTACATATACAGTACATACAGTACATATAAATTTCGATATTCCTATTTTAGAATTTTGTTGCAAACTTAAATAGAATTTGGTCTATTCACTAGTTGAGGAATACAAAAATAGCTCGAAATTCAAATTTTTTAATTAAAAAATTCACCTCAACCGCTAATAAATCTGCCCATAGGTGTTCTATTCTGCAATATCCAATAAGACTTTACATGGCTTCTCTAACACATTCTGGAGAAAGGAATTTTCCACTGAGCTATACAGTTATGGTAATAATTTGTTTAAATATCACAAACAGCTGCATTAAAACTGGTCAAGGTGATATTATAAACCTCTCTTTCAGGTACAAGTTCAAAGTTGAAGAACATATATTTTTAGACAGAATGTTTAATTACGTTTAATAATATTTCGTAATGAGAAAAATGTTGCACATCAAAAAAAAAATTGCCTGTTGACCAAATTTTTATTATTATTATTATTATTATTATTCGTGTTGACCAAATTTTCACTGCAATGTGAAACAGGCCTGATTTGCCCATCCATATATTAGGAATAGTAACATAAACTATGTCAAATGATAAGCATCTAAAACTTGAACATATACATTGGTTTTATGGAATAAAGTGAAAATACTTTTTCAAAAAAGGATACATCAAGTAATTTAACACAAGTGTATTATATGAGACTTTTAGGGGTATATTTATTTTGCTGTGTAAAAATGGAATTTTCCAGAAAACTGGTGTAAAAAGCAGTGTAAAATTTTGCAGAGTGTGTGCAATTTTACCCATGTGAACACCAGATTAACTATCCTTATTTTACATTGATTCTGGTAAAAGTCATAAAAAATGCATAATGCATCATTTTTACACCACTTTTTACACTGGTTTACATGGTGAAGTCTGATCTACGTGATGTATTTCATCCTGCCTTTTTTTACACAGCATAATAAAAATGTCCCTTAGAGTCTTTACAGCTAAAGCCAACATAAATTTTTTTTCTCCATATTATGTAATTTTCCTGTGTTATGCTCATATTTTGATATGGAAATTAGGGTACAGAATCTGTTTGATAGTTGGTCTAATCATTTATGGAGGTTTCAGTATTGACAGAAGTCCAAAAATTATGAACTTCATGTATTCATAACTAGTAATGATGTCAATTAGTCAATAAAATTGTTATGCTTCTGAATAGTGAGAAAATATTTCAGCAATAACACAGTAAAAGCAATTACAATTTATCCAAAAAAGCTAAACAACTTATATTGATTCATTTACTGTATGATAGAATTAAGTAGAAAAATTGAAGAAATATGAGTATTTAGTTAAAGCTGAGCAAAGCAAAATGGAAAATTACTATGTACTGTAAAATTCAGAGGGGAAACTTACTGTACTACAGGTTGTGTCACACACAGTTGGTTTGCACTTTACTAGGTAGAATTCTGATCTTGTGTCCATTTCTTGAGAACATTCACATGTCTGACAAGAATCTGCAGGTTGTGGGATATCTGATCCAACCTAAAGAATGTGCAATATTTTTCTAAATCATTAAAATCATTTAAAAATATGAAATATGTCATTCTCCTTCAAAATGAAAGCATAGTGTTTTTTATGGTGTTTCGCTTTTAATTTATTTTAGTGTATACACATTTCTTTCTCAGTTAGAACATTAATAGGAACTGGCATTTGTGGTGAAATTCTCGATAATTCAAACAGCAGGACAGATAATACAAATTTATATTAGCATGTGGAATGAGGGCTCTCATTATTTGTTGGAGAACCCTTTCTACCAGATGCCTTTATATTCAATTTTCACTATTGTATTTCAAAAAGCAAATGCTGCCTGATCATTTTAACATGATAAACACCATAACTGTGGCCATATTTGAGCAATAGCCACAAACTAAAATAGCCACAGACTTTACCTGGTACGTTTCAGTTCCATACACACAGACCGCATCAGGCACTGTAATTAAAAAAAAATAATAAAACTTAGGACCAGTTGTAAAAGTATTCATGGATTCACTAATTATAGCTATGACCTCTACATCTAATCGCTAGTAAAGCTATTATTTAGGACTGGCATACTCCTGTTTGTAATGAGTCTTTTCTGTAGGCACAGCATAGGCTGAACATTGCTCACAAAAGAAACTAACTAACTGATAAGAAAACAGAAATGCAGCAAATCTGGACTATTATTTTTCCACAAATTCCTAAGATTTCTAAAATAAGTTATTCAATAGGAGTAAACTACTTAGATTTTAATTTCATTGAAACTTGTCATACCTCAATATTTTTAAAAGTGGTAATGACAGTTAAAAAAAAGAACAGGTCCTGTTACAAAATCATTTTCCACCTCACTACTTATTTGTAGGAATAAGGAAAATTATTTCTTTTGATTTGGAAAGTACTTCATTGATTGACATTTTTCATGATTTTTTTCTGATACTGTAGGGTGTTTAGTGCTGTCACTAAACTCATGACACATTCAAATAACCCAAGAGGCCATAAAAAATTTTTAAAATTTGTTGACTATTTTTTTTTATAAAATTGTTTAGTAACAATTTTTAAACTGCTTGGAATTCTTTAGGATTAAATACATCTGCATATTGTTTTTGCCATTTGTAAAATCTGATTACATTTGACGGATTTTTAAATTGTTGCTTACTCTTTTGTGTATTGTAGAACTGCATTACAATTCACAAATGCTATGTTCAATAATTCTTTTTAGACTGAATAGATGATTACAGTTCTTGCTATCCAAGTCAAGATAAAAACACAGGGCTTTCCTGTGATATGTAATCCAACCTATGTTCCTCATGCTTACAAACTATATAAACCAATCAGAACCTTAATCTATCAATAAATAGTCGAAAATATATATTAAATAATGCCACTCTTCCCCATATTTTCTAGCATCTTTTGTGGATATTCAAAACCACTTTTGCACTGTTTTAAAGAAACTTCACAGATTGCTTTGTAGACTTTTGAAAACTTAACCCATTTCAACAAAAATGTTTCATATGAAATAATCAGTGTCGGACTGGCCCACCAGGATACCAGGAAAAGTCCCGGTGCGTCCAGGTGCCAGTGGGCCCTCATGCTGCTAATTTGGCCAAGTTCATGGCTATTCCCTATTTCTAGAGGCTAAATAGATCTAATAATAGATTAAAGTATGTGAAGAAAATACAGTAGATATATCCACTTACCGCATGTAACATTAGGACAGGAGCTAATACGTGATTTCACAGCAGCCACACGGTAGCCTATTGAGCAGTTCGGCATGAAGCACTGACATTCATTTGCTTTGGAGGAAAAAAATGCTTGTTTACCAACCATACAAATAATTTGGTGCGTCAAATACTAAATTATATTTTATCCTTTTTTTCAAAGACTTTCTCTCAGTTCAACCAGTAGTCTTTCTTTTATGTCATCCATTTTTTATTTTATGTAAAAAAAAAAAAGTCAGGGGATGCAAAAAAAGTCCGGTACTTAATGCTGGGCTTAAAGGAAGGATAGGTTGAACACTGCCTTGCACCTGTCAATGCTATGTTTTGCAACTTGCAAGACAAAGACAACAGTTTTCATTTGCAACTGGCAGGGGGACAGGTGCATTCCTTCTTAGCTGTAGAGAGTGCTCTAGCATTTGTATCAGTGCCCAATGTACTGTATATCATCCTGTATGCCTTGTGTCAGTTAATATAACTTTATTTGTGGCAACTAATCTGTAAAAGTGTAATATTTAACTGGCCTTTTAAAGGCTAGCAAAAGCTCCCAATACTGCTCCCTATCCCCCCATAAATACAGGTTCTAACTATTAAAACTAGATGAGAGTTGCCACTGTGTTTAGCAGGCTTATGTTTTCTATAGAATTATCCATATGGTTATGAATATTGACAGTTTTTATGATCATAAAAAGTATTTAAATCTAAACTCACGTGTACTCCCAGGTACTGGAATGGATGTAAAAGATGGATGAGTTGATATGGTAGAGAGAATGTGTCTTGAATCGGGTGTAGATGACTGTGTGTCACTTGACTGAGATGTAGATGACACAGAACTTGATTTGGAGCTTGACACATCAGGTGGAAGTGACACACTGGTAGACAGATATTTTCTGGAATCAGTTGTAGAGGATACTGAGTTTGATATTGTTGAGTGTGCATCGCCTGATCCAGGTGTAGATGACACAGAACTTGATTTGGAGCTTGGCACATCAGGTGGATATGACACACTGGTAGATAGATCTTTTCTTGAATCAGGTGTAGAGGACACTGAGCTTGATACTGTTGAGTGTGCATCCCCTGATCCAGGTGTAGATGACACAGAACTTGATTTGGAGCTTGACACATCAGGTGGATATGACACACTGCTAGATAGATCTTTTCTTGAATCAGGTGTATAGGATACTGAGCTTGATACTGTTGAGTGTGTGTCACCTGATCCAGGTGTAGATGATACAGAACTTGATTTGGAGCTTGACACATCAGGTGGATATGACACACTGGTAGATAGATCTTTTCTTGAATCAGGTGTAGAGGATACTGAGCTTGATACTGTTGAATGTACATCCCCTGATCCAGGTGTAGATGACACAGAACTTGATTTGGAGCTTGACACATCAGGTGGATATGACACACTGGTAGATAGATCTTTTCTTGAATCAGGTGTAGAGGATACTGAGATTGATACTGTTGAGTGTGTATCCCCTGATCTAGGTGTTGATGAAACAGAACTTGATTTGGAGCTTGACACATCTGGTGGAGATGACACACTGGTAAATAAATATTTTCTTGAATCAGGTGTAGAGGATACTGATATTGATACTGTTGAGTGTGCATCCCCTGATCCAGGTGTTGATGACACAGAACTTGATTTGGAGCTTGACACATCAGGTGGAGATGACACACTGGTAGATAGATTGTTTCTTGAATCAGGTGTAGAGGATACTGAGCTCGATACTGTTGAGTGTGCATCCCCTGATCCAGGTGTTGATGACACAGAACTTGATTTGGAGCTTGACACATCAGGTGGAGGTGACACACTGGTAGAAAGATCCTTTCTTGAATCAGGTGTAGAGGATACTGCGATTGATACAGTTGAGCGTGCGTCACCCGATCCAGGTGTAGATGAACCAAAACTTGATTTGGAGCTTGATACACCAGGTGGAGATGACACACTGGTAGATAGATCATTTCTTGAATCAGGTGTAGAGGATAATGAGATTGATACTGTTGAGTGTGCATCCCCTGATCCAGGTGTTGATGATCCAAAACTTGATTTGGAGCTTGATACATCAGGTAGAGATGACACACTGGTAGAAAGATCCTTTCTTGAATTGGGTGTGGAGGATACTGAGATTGATACTGTTGAGTGAGCATCCCCTGATCCAGGTGTTGATGTCACAGAACTTGATTTGGAGCTTGACACATCTGGTGGAGATGACACACTGGTGAATAAAAATTTTCTTGAATCAGGTGTAGAGTATACTGAGATTGATACTGTTGAGTGTGCATCCACTGATCCAGGTGTTGATAACACAGAACTTGATTTGGAGCTTGACACATCAGGCAGAGATGACACACTGGTAGAAAGATCCTTTCTTGAATCAGGTGTAGAGGATACTGAGATTGATACTGTTGAGTGTGCATCCCCTGATCCAGGTGTTGATGACATAGAACTTGATTTGGAGCTTGACACATCTGGTGGAGATGACACACTGGTAAATAAATATTTTCTTGAATCAGGTGTAGAGGATACTGAGCTTGATACTGTTGAGTGTGCATCCCCTGATCCAGGTGTTGATGACACAGAACTTGATTTGGAGCTTGACACATCAGGTAGAGATGACACACTGGTAGAAATATCCTTTCTTGAATCAGGTGTAGAGGATTCTGAGATTGATACTGTTGAGTGTGTGTCACTTGATCCAGGTGTAGATAACACATAACTTGATTTGGAGCTTGACACATCGGGTGGAGGTGACACACTGGTAGACAGATCTTTTCTGGAATCAGATGTATATATTGTTGAAAGTGTTATTTTTGTGGAGTGTATGTCGCTTCCAGGTGTAGATGACACACCTGTACCTGGTGTGGGGTAGCTTGACCCTGTTCTAGTTGATACCGTTGAAGATGATTCTTGATTTGATTTAACTGTTGATGATTTTGAGTCTGATGGTGGAGTGTGTGATTCAGTTGGAATCCACATAATGCAAGTTGTAGTTGGTGTCGGACCTGCAGTTGTTGATGATGGCTCTGTTGTGCTGACAGTTGTGCTGACAGTTGTAGTGGAACAATTTCCAATGTATCTTTGTGGTTGGCAGGTATCATTACATAATGCATAATATTCACAGCCAGCTTTGTCCATGATTGTATAGAGACGTTCACCTATATCACAAGATTTAAAAAACAGTTAAAAATGGATCCAATTATTTTCTTTTGAAACTAATACACATCTGGCAATGCTAATATAACATCTTTATCTGTTAAATAACTGCCTTCCGAGACGAGAACATGAAAACATGGGTCACACTGGACTCTGCAATTATACCTCTCAAACTGCTATACAGAAAAATAAAGGGTGCTAGAGTTTTATTTGACATCCACATGGATTGCTCACAATACAGTTTCTCTGAGGGGAGACAACATAAAATGTAGAGCGTAATACCGGCTGACTTTACTGAAGTTCCAGGCTATCAGCAACATTCACCCTATTCCTCAGGTGGAAGCCAAAGAGAAAGTGCCACTAGTTACGGGGGGAATGTAATCGCCAGATGCAAATTTGTGGCTAATTCCTGCAATTCGCCCCCGGCGAATAAATTTGTGAAACGCAAGTGAAAATTCGGCTGGCGAAAATTCTCTGCCATAAAAAAAAACAAACAAAAGTGCTCCAAAAGCGACGCACGTCATTTCGCAAATTTTTTCAATTTGCTAATTTCGCTGGAAATTCGTGAACTTTTCAGCAAAGTAAAACGGGATAGATTCGCACATCACTAAGTGACACTTTTCTCCTAGTATCATATCAAAGTGTATCAGGAAGCGGTCGCTATACCACTGGACTATTGACATATAAATATGCAAATTAGATAAATAAGCCATAGAGGATATTAACCCTATGGGTGCCTACACTAATCAAAAGAGAAAGATTAATATCTAGTACGGTATTGGAACTATTATCCAAAATGCTCGGGACCTGGGGCTTTCCGGATAATGGTGCTTTAAAATCATGTAAACATTGAATAAATGCAATAGGCTAGTTTTTCTTCAAATATGGATTCATTATATCTTATTTGGGAGCAAGTACAAGCTACTGTTTTATTATTACAGAGAAAAAGGAAATCATTTTTAAAAATTGGATTATTTGATTATAATGGAGTCTATGGGAGATGGACTTTCCATAATTCAAAACATTCTGGATAATGAGTTTCCGGATAACAGATCCCATAGCTGTACAGACAAGTAGACTTTTTACATTAAAATGCACAACAAAAGAAGACATATTTATATAAAATAACAAAAGCAAGTGGAAAGAACATGTCTGTCTGTAACATAAACGACTGAGCACAGAATTTGAAAAAAAAGTAAACTCTGCTGTTTTGGCTAATGTTGATGTACCATACACGCCAGCCCCAATCACTGGGTGAAAGAGTGTAAACTGTTTTCAGAAAAGTTCTAATTCCTAACATTTGTTTAAATTTAGTATCAATATGTCATTTTAAAAGTCATAATACAACCTGTTTAAAAGTTGCTTATTTTGAGAATATAACAAATTGAGTATGTACTCACTTTCTCTATTGAGTGAGTTTTCCATACATCTTGCCTTGAAAAGGACATTCCCTATGGAGAACTCATGAATATATGGGGTGTTTCAGCGTGAAGCATATCTTGCTTATAGTATGTACTAGGGTCCCTCCTCACATTTTGTTAAAAGCACATATTCCAGAGAAACTAATTAATACTGATACATTCTTATTTTGGGAACCACTATATATTTGCCAAAATAAATGTTTATAATGCCACAGGCTGTATGACTATTTTATCCTAGTATGGAGAATACCATTTTTGGGTATTCAATGGTAGACTTAACACAGTTTATTAGTACTTTTGACCAGCCTGCTTTCAGACATTATGACAATTTAAATTAAAAATGAGAGTTCAAAGTTCGAAAATAGGATGCAATCATACAGATTTTCAGTCTGGCATGAGGAGCATCGTTCACGGGGGTGCATTTGTTTGTTGATCAAACGTGTACCCCTTAATGTTTTAGAACTTGCATCCCAGGAAACAGAAAATGTCTACAGTGACTCGTTAAGACACACCTTAAATGAATACTGAGCTAGTGTAACCTTCAAAGTATCTCTGGAGAAAAATTTAGACTGAAATAATCATTTATTCAAGATTATTGTTTCCATTAATTAAATCAATAATAAAAAATACAAAAATTTGAAGTTTCTTTAAATAAATTGTTGAGTATAATACTTGTAGGTATTCTAGATTTTTGGGTACTTAATATCAGTCTTCAAACTACAGTTTAAAAGTAGAGTAATACAGAATATATCAGGGTATGCCAGATTCTGCAATTACCTCTGTAACTATAAGAAAAGTTTTTGGCCTGATATTCATTAATATTGTATTTTTCCTGTTGTATTTTTCTAATGTAGGAAAATTAATCATCTTTCTCTTTTACATTTTTTTGTGAAAAACATTTAGGATGCAAGATTTGCAAACTATCTGCAAAACTTGTGGCTCTTTGAAACACACTATATGCAGCAATTTGTCTTTAAGCATAGCATTCTTTTTTATAATTTCCTAATTTTCCTAAAAATTAGAAATGTATGTCTAAATTGCACCAGAAAACAGTTAACGTTGCCATCATAAGCAGGGTAGTGTGTTAATACAAGTATGGAATCTGTTATTCAGCAACCAATTCAGATAGATCAGAATTATGGAAAGGCTATCTCCCATAGACTCAATTTTGTAAGAATAATTAAAAATTTAAAAAATGATTTCCTTTTTATCTGTAACAATAAAACAGTAACTTGTACTTGATCCAAGCTAAGAAATAATTGATCCTTATTTGATAGAAAACTAGCCTATTGGGTTAATTTAATGTTCATATGATTTTCTAGTAGGGTTAAAGTGGACCTGTCACCCCAAAAAAATATTCAAAATCATATTTATTCACATTAGTCAAGCAAAATTAACATTAATTACACAATATAAATAATTTTAATCTTTTTTTTTTCAGTCTGGCTATTTATAATTCTAGCAAGCAGGCAGGAGCCATTTTGTGGACACTGTTATTAAGGCAAGCCTTGTATCATCTCAGAATCTTGTTTGTGCACCAGAATGGGGGAACCGATGTCTATCCCCATGTCCTGGCTACACGATTAAATGGTTAAGAGAACTCGGGGAATGTGTGGGGAGCAGTGGCATCTAGGAAGTGCTGAATGGAAAGTGAAAGTAATTAACTGCCCAACCTCTATGCCTAAGGCATAGAGGAGTGGCAGACAATATTTGATTGACAGCTGAGATTTTTAAATGAGCTTAAAAAAGCTATGAATGGTTTAGTAAAAATATGAAATTGGATTTCATGTTTAATTTGAAAAGGACTTTTATTATACAGATTTTTGTGTCTGGGTGACGGGTCCACTTTAAAGAATGAAGATCCAAATTACAGAAAAATCCGTTATCGTGAAAACCCCAGATCTATACACTCTGGGTAATACCTGTATAATGATAATTGTTTTATGATATTAAATACATATAAGCAAACTTACCACTGGTATATAAGGTTGTCTGTACTTGGCAATAACATCTTGTTGATGTGATGACTGTTGAAACTGTAGTTGTTGGAGTTAAGGATGTAGTGGGTTCTGATTTTGTGGTCTCTGTACTTGTAGTTGAGATGGTTGTAGATAATGTAGTTGTAGTAGGTGTAGATGATGTAGATATTGTAGTCATTGATGTAGTAGGCACTGTAGAAGTAGTTGTCCCAGATGTTGATGTGATAGTGACATAGGTGGAAGTTGTTTGCGTTGTTGATGTTGTTGCTGTGGTTGTTGGATAACTTGTTGTTGGACTTGTTGATGTACTTGTTAGATGACTTGTGGTTGTTGTTGTTGGAATTGTTGTTGTAGTTGTTGGAGGGCTTGTGGTTGAGGTTGTTGTTGGGCTTGTAGTTGTTGGATGGGTTGTTGTAGTTGTCAGATGGGTTGTGGCTGTTGTTGAAT
The DNA here is from genome assembly GCA_024363595.1 of Xenopus borealis. NCBI lineage: Eukaryota > Metazoa > Chordata > Amphibia > Anura > Pipidae > Xenopus > Xenopus borealis. The sequence goes on along the minus strand of CM044437.1, from coordinate 17,037,375 downwards.
GGCTAGTGGTTGTAGTTGGAGGGCTTGTGGTTGTTGTTGTACTTGTAGTTGTTGGATGAGTTGTTGTAGTTGTTGGTTGGGTTGTGATTGTTGTTGTTGAATGGCTAGTGGTTGTAGTTGGAGGGTTTGTGGTTGTTGTTGTTGTAGTTGTTGGATGGGTTGTGGTTGTTGTAGAATGGCTAGTAGTTGGAGTTGGAGGGCTTGTGGTTGTTGTTGTTGGACTTGTAGTTGTTGGATGGGTTGTTGTAGT
>CM044437.1:16998721-17034010 GCA_024363595.1 Xenopus borealis | reverse complement strand
TGCTTGTTGTAGTTGGAGGGCTTGTGGTTGTTGTTGGACTTGTACTTGTTGGATGAGTTGAGGTTGTTGTTGTTGAATGGCTAGTGGTTGTAGTTGGAGGACTCGTGGTTGTTGTTGTTGTTGGACTTGTAGTTGTTGGATGGGTTGAGGTTGTTGTTGAATGGCGAGTAGTTGTAGTTGGAGGACTTGTGCTTGTTGTAGTTGGAGGGCTTGTGGTTGTTGTTGTTGGACTTGTAGTTGTTGGATGGGTTGAGGTTGTTGTTGAATGGCTAGTAGTTGTAGTTGGAGGACTTGTGCTTGTTGTAGTTGGAGGGCTTGTGGTTGTTGTTGTTGGACTTGTAGTTGTTGGATGGGTTGAGGTTGTTGTTGAATGGCTAGTAGTTGTAGTTGGAGGACTTGTGCTTGTTGTAGTTGGATGACTTGTGCTTGTTGTTGTTGGACTTGTAGTTGTTGGATGGGTTTTTGTAGTTGTTGGATGGGTTGTGGTTGTAGTGGGAGGACTTGTTGTAGTTGGAGGGCTTGTGGTTGTTGTTGTTGGACTTGTAGTTGTTGGATGGGTTGAGGTTGTTGTTGAATGGCTAGTAGTTGTAGTTGGAGGACTTGTGCTTATTGTAGTTGGAGGGCTTGTGGTTGTTGTTGTTGGACTTGTAGTTGTTGGATGGGTTTTTGTAGTTGTTGGATGGGTTGTTGTTGTAGTTGTTGGATGTGTTGTGGTTGTTGTTGAATGGCTAGTGGTTGTAGTTGGAGGGCTTGTGGTTGTTGTTGGACTTGTAGTTGTTGGATGGGTTGTTGTAGTTGGATGGGTTGTGGTTGTTGAATGGCTAGTGGTTGTAGTTGGAGGACTTGTGGTTGTCGTAGGACTTGTAGTAGTTGGATAAGTTGTGGTTGTTGAATGGCTAGTGGTTGTAGTTGGAGGGCTTGTGGTTGTTGTTGGACTTGTAGTTGTTGTTTGACTTGTAGTTGTTGGATGTGTTGTTGTAGAGGTTGTTGTTGGACTGCTTGTAGTAGTTGTTGTACGCATTGAACAAGTAGTTGAAACTATAGGTGTTCTTGTAGTAGGTGCTAAAACTCTTGGGCTGCAGCATTGGATTTGGATTTCATAGTTGTAGCATATTGGGAAGTTCTTGCTGTTTAGGCAAATCAAACCTACATCTTTGTTACATGTTATGGTTTGTTTAATCTCTCTTAACGAAATAGTGGGAAAATCTTTGGCTCTGCAATCAACACTCATAATAGTCATTGTCTCGTTGCAAATGGAAGTTCCATTTCTTCTGATATTATCAAAAGATTCATCATCTCCAGTTCCGCTAAATTCTGGATAGCTTACATCAATCCATGGGGTAAACGTACAGAATGGAGTTACATAGGGAACAGTATCAGGATTAGTGTAGGGAGAAGCATTATTTGAAGTGCCAGGGTGACCATCAGGAGAAGTGTAAGGAGTTGGGTAGGAGAAACAATCTGGAAAATGAGCAGAATGAGCTGCCTTTTGAATACAACATGCTATTTTATATATGCATATATATTTATTTTATGAATACAGAATATAAACATGTTGGTCTTAATATAGATCAACTATTCTGATTAACTAAGTAACACTATCTAAGTGGTTGCTCATTTTAAACAAGTTTGTACATGATATGTTCCTCATACAGTATTCAGGGTTGACTTTGCCTTAATTTATTACACATACACTGTATATTGAAAGAGACTGACAGAATTTTACCTGGTGGTGTGGATGTTATTGTAGTAACACGTGTGGTGGTCACTGTAGTTGATGTGCAAGGTGAATCTGTAGTGTATCTTCTGATTGTTCCATTTTCACATATGGCATGGAAACTTCCTCCCAGTCCATCACTAGTACAGTAGATTGGTTGCAATGTTGTATACAATGTTGTATCATACTCACAACAGCCTGTAGAAAATGAAGTTTAAAATTGTCTAGTGTTTTGTTTAATTAAATTTAGTTATAGTTATTTATTTGGCAAGTTAATTACATCTCATTGACATTTTTATCTAATATTGCCCTTTTTCTTGGGCTGCATAAATTTCCTGCAATACTTCTAATATACTAATACTATAATGTAATGAGTGCATTATTTCTACTCACACACAAGTTTTTAATAGTAAGTTTAATGCACATTATATTATAAGACAGTAATTATAACAGATATGAGTCTTCAAATGCAATGTGAATGTTAATACTTTTCAATGGTTTTTAAAACCTAACATTTAGCAATGCAAAATAATAAAGGGGTGTAATAGAATATGCTGCAATATATTTAGATACTGATAATTTAGCAGGAATATACCTGTGTTAGCAAAGCATTGTCTTCCTCCTCTGGTGCAAACACTAAAACAATAATAAGAAAAATGTGATGTTTGATCCTTTTGTACTATGTAGTACTCACAGTCACCATATGGTTCTATCTTTAACATTAGAACAAGTGATGTCACTTATTTACTCCTTCATTTATACAGTGACAAATCATTTTTGGAAATGCTAAATATTCTGTGAAAGGAATAAACCAAAAAATAATTAAATACATAAAGGTATTGGGGAAGTGGGGATGGGCAGGACAGGAAGTTTAAGAAGGGCAAAGAGTAGGTGAGGATTTAAAAACTTATGGGGAAGATACAGATGAAGCCACTTTGGATTGTGCGTTTGACACAGAATAACTTAACTCTTTCCTGACTAAACTAAATGAGGTATTTTACCTTATAAATCTTAGTTATAAGTCAATTAAGGCACAGCACTATATTTTATATACGTACAGTACTGTACATAAAACACCAAGTTGTATCTTACCAAATTGTACAGTTAGCATCCTCTGTCTCTCTGGGCATCACTTGACCAAACAAGTAATTTCTGCCTCTGCTATCATAACAGCAAGATCTCACACAGCGCATCCTTTCCTCATCAAAGTAAGGTCTGTCAGGTGGACATACTGGGTAACAACCTATATAGGTAAAATTTTGTTAACATCCATACTTGGTACTTACAGATGACACATACAGTACTGGGCAGAACACAAAGGCACACACTTTATCTAGAAAGTTGACTTAGATGGGCCATTTTGTTCCACCCTATAGATCCATTGAAACATAAAGCGAATAATCACCCCTATTTTAAAATATAAGAATGTTAGATGTCACTGAGGAATTACTTGTTCCAGTTGAAAGAACTTTAAAATGTCCAATAGCCAGATATTCTGAAGTAGTGGTACATTATCCCCATAAATAATAAAAGACATAAAGATTCTCTTGGGGCAGTAAATCATAGCAATCAAGAAGATGTTTTTGTTTAAACTTGTAGGTGAAGCTGAGGAAAACTTTTTGTGGCACCAGAAAGATAACCAATGCAGGGGGTCATTTATAAAGTTTGCACAACTCATACAGTATTTATTTGCAAATGTTTGTTTTGCCCATGCCTTTCCCTGAACACTAAAATATTGCTTGCTGTGCCTGTCTTTATGGTTTTTGTGAATTTGTATTGTGAGTAACTTATATTCGCAATTTGCAAAACTGTTTTTTTCTCAGCCACCATTGTTGTGGCATAATTCAAATGCAGAGTTAGAAGGAGAGCTTTTATAGACATTCACAGTGTGAAAAACAAATTTGCTAATCTGTTTGCACACTCGTATTCAGCTTTATAAATATAACCAGATGCAAGGAAAATCTATTCACTGTGCGAACCACTCTTCCCTGCGCAAAGTTTATGAAAGAGCCCCCCAGTGTTTATGTTGTTAGCAAAGAGTTAGGTTAATTATGTTTGCAAATATGTGAATAATATGCTCATTATAGTCAGAAATTATCATTAAATGTTCTGTATTAAACTTGATAGTCTGCAACTTCCAAGTACATTTACAAAATAGGTTACAAGGTTTCTGTATTGCACAGTAAACTGTTTCACAAATTCCAAGCACTGTAAAAATGTGATAGCCTGTTGATATGAATTTTAATTTAGTACCTTCTAAACCCATCAGCTTGTAATAGCATAATCCAGTGGGGTTCCTGCAAGTCTTCATGCATGGTGCACCACATGCTTTGTAGTGCCATTCACACTGTCCCTCAAGGTTGTAGTAGTCACAGAACAAAGCTATTTGGGAAATAAATACAATCTGTCAGTAGGTTTGGCATAAGCAACTAAACTGCATTTTAATAAACAAAAAGTTACCAGTTATTTTTATATTGCTGCAAAACTGATATGCAAAGACCTCTCGCATATAGGCCAATATGCCCCTTTTGTGAAATGATGGAATAAATGACCATGCATGTAAATACCTGTTAATATTGTAACATAATATCTAAAACAAGTAACTCAAAACAACTGGACTTGCTGAGAAATTTTAATGAAGACGTTTCACTGCTCATCCGAGCAGCTTCTTCAGTTCAACTGACTGGTGTAGGGGAATTCTCAGCATAAAGACTCTTCTAACAATCCAACCATGGCACATGGTAACTCTTCAGAGAGGTGACATTTGAAATTCACAGAGGTGTTGATTCTGTGTAGTTACTGTGATAGGATTACCATGCAGGATTGTCATGCAACTCCTAGAAAACAGGTGTTACTTGTGAGAGTTGCATGAATGGATGTGTGAAGAGTTCTGAAACTGCTGAGTACAGATGTTAGAACAGTATTGTATGTAGCAGACAGGTGGATATCTGGATAATAGATAACATTATATTCTACAGAGCTTATCTGCTGTGTAACTTGAGCCTTTTCTCCTTTGAATGGCTGCCCCCATGGCTACACAGCAGCTTATTTATATAAACAATAGTAGTGTTTCTGAAGCAAACACTGCAGTTTTACCAGTGCAGGGCAACACTGCATTATATTTTTGTTACTTTAAGACAATTACATTTTTGGATGTTACTGGTCCTTTAACATGAATCGCCTCTTTCACACCTCTTTCAAACCAGTGGTCTTCTTTATCCAAGATTTGGATTTAGGCTACTGAGCAGTGAAACATCTTTATTAAAATTTCTCAGCAAGTCCAGTTGTTTTGAGTTACTTGTGTTAGATATACCATGACCTGGATGAATGAGAATCTTCAAAGTCATATTGTAACATAATGTAATTTTATTAAATTTTATGAGTGAATGCAATTTTATAAATAGAAACAATGACTATACTTTTAATACATAAAAAAACACCAGAGATTGATATATGATACATGAACATTAACTTACGACAGAAATCTGGGGTTCTCCAGCTGACACATGCTCCAGCCTCACTGCAGGCTTGGGCATATGCAGCAATGGCAGTACAGAGACACTCGCAATCCCCACCAGTATCACAAGCGCAAGCATCATTAGTGCATGTACTATAATATGGATTTGGGTTCACCTGGTTTGATGGGGGAAAAGATGATTTGTAAAATATCTACAAAATATAAGTCAAATCCATTTGAATAAAAATGCAGTTCTGAATGATATATGGGTATCTTTCAAGTATGTGTATTTGTGTATTTATATATATATATATATATGTTTATATATATATATATATATATACACAGATGCAGCCACTTGGATTTGTGTGTTAGATGCGTCATGCGTCTTAATTGAAGAAACTGTGTTGTCTAAAGTTATCTTAACTCATTTAATGCATTTAACCATTTCATTAGCATACCAAAGCACCATTGTTCACAATGATGAATGCTGTAATTAGATGGGATTCTGTCACACAATTTTCTGTGTTAAGTGGGACAAGTGAGAAATTTGTGTTTAGTTATTCTGTGTCAAACACACAATCCAAAGTGGCTTCATCTGTATATATATATATGCATATGCACATGTGAGTTTGATGTACAATAAATTTCTTACAAAAAACGTTACATTCCATTATAATCTAAATTGAAATAAACTTCTATTATACTTACTGGAGTAAACAACAGTATGGTTAATTAACCAAAATTATGATTTTTTGCTACCAATTTATTTTAAATTCTGTAGTATTTTATTAAATCTATAGCTGAACTTACAACGGCATGGCAAGCTGCAAAGGTGGAACCAATGATGACGCTGCACTTTTTCTGTGCCCATGGCTTTCTGTATATGTTGGCTGCACAAGAATCAGCAATTGCTATAGGAGCTGGACAACTTTTGGATTGTTTCCAGCTGTCTCCAAACTCTAGTATGTCTGATACAACTGATAGACTTCTGGTGGTGAAGTCATTGACAGAGTTTCCATCATAGTTGCCACACAATCCACAAATTTTTCCCTGTAAAATTAAATCATTAAATAGATAATTTATGATACAAAAAAACCTGAATAGGTTATGTATTTAACTACACCAATGAATGAATCATTTATTAAAAAAATATTTAATTAAATAAATATTTAATGATGATTTTAATCTTACCTTAAAATCTGGCTGAAGCTTAATATAAATACTTGTTTTCTTATCCCACACCAGAACTATTCCATTTAGAGTCTCAATCACCAAAAATATACCCATCTGGTGCACTTTGTATGGTACATAGGTTCCAGAACCTGTATCCTGTACTTCAAATTTTTCTTCAGAAAGTATGAGTAAATTATTCTGGCAAAAAAATATAATACAAAATAGAGAAAGTAAATCAGAGAAATAAATAGAGAAAGAAAAATTGAGACAATTTACAGACATAGGTGGAGTGTACAAAATCGGAGATGCAAAGGTCAAGATGGCCTCCCCTGAGAGTGCGAGCAGTCTTATTGGTGTTTGTGTGCTGGCCGCACTTGGTCTCTTCAGTAATGCCCATCAGGATGGGGTGGCAGGAGTTCCATGCGGGCCAGAAGGGGGAGGCAGGAGTTCCATGCAGCCACTAGGAGCTGCCAGGCATACCCATGCTTGGTGCCCCTTTATCTTTGAGCCATATGCTTTACCTAGGATTTACCTCTTCTGCCTATCCCTTGTTCAGTAGGTTCAGAGATGCCACCACTAGGGGACTTTTTAAATATGTTTTCTTATAAATAATACTATATGCACTTCTTTTTTAAAACATTTTTTCCTTCCATGTCTAAAAATAAAGTAAATTCACTGAGAATGAATTTTCCATCTTTTCTGATTTCAAAAAAAAAAAAAAGTTCCTTTCAGTATTTTTCCTGCTGATGTCCTAACAATAGAATAGTGTTTGAATGTAAAAAAGCTACTGATATTCTGTCAAAGTATAGTGCAATGTGAACAATTATTTTCTTAAAAATCTTTAAATATATTTATAATGCAATTCTATATTTTAACTCAAAATTGTTTTTATTTAGTATTTATTAAGTCATGGATATATATATCAACATATTTTAAGATGTTCCCCAATGCATTTGTGAATACACCAAATAATTCCTTAACAAAGACATCAGCTGGTATTTTAATTAAAGATGTAAGAATTATGACTTACTCCAAGATAGAATCGAATGGATTTAGAACAAGTGGTTCCTGTGCTACCACATGGGATATTCTCAGTGATGATGCGGAAGGTACCATTATTGGCATCAGCACAATAATCCTAATATGAAAAGAATAACATATAGTAAAGTGTGAGGAAGAACAACACTGATAAAATGGTGCTTTACTAAACATATGATTCTTCTATAGAACTACATTTCATGTTGTACATGCAATTCTATAGAACACCTTGTATTTTTTGACTGCCCTGGGAGAATAGGAGGCCTAACAAAAAGATAAGTAATAAAAAGTAACAATTAGGGTTGAGCTTCACAGATCACATAAAAGGTGGAAGCAGAAGAGTTACTATTAAAAAAAACCCCAAAGAATAATAAAGAAAAGTAAGGCAAATATACCTGTTGAATAGGAAATTTCTTGCCATTTCCTAAAAAAAGCCTGTTTCATATTTACAGATGAAGCCACTTTGGATTGTGTGTTTGACACAGAATAACAAAACTCAGACTTCACACTTGTCTCATTTAACACAGAAAATTGTGTCACAGCATCCCATCTAATTAAAGTGTTCATCATTGTGAACAATGGTGCTTTGGTATGCTAATGAAAAGGTTAAATGCATTAAATGATTTAAGATAACTTTAGATAACACAGTTTCTTCAATTAGCCCTGAGTCATGACACATTAACACACAAATCCAAGTGGCTGCATCTGAATGTTGTCCCCTTTTTCTGTTCAATTCCAACATTTGTGTATAAATAATAGGGTTTCTAGCATCTATAAACAGAAGTGTGATTTACTTGAGCCAGGACATATTGACAGTCTCCGCTGAAACCATATCTGTTGTTATCGAATGTGTAATAGTGGCCATCTCCATACACAGCACAGGTTGCCAAACAAGTCTCACCAGTGCAACTCCACATTCTGTTTCTACAGGTGCTGAATAGAGGGAAATAAAAGTAAATGTTTTAGATATGTCAATGATATAGAACATGTTCATTCTAGCTATAATTGTAATTGCCTCCTACAATATATTAGACAATTACTATGGTCCCAACCAGGAAATGGTGTGAATGGCAAATCAAATGAGTATTAGAAAATGTTAGAATAGAAAATAGTATGAATTTAATACTAATAGTAAAACTCTAACTTAAGGATTAACCTGCATTTTAGGTACACCTGGCAACCAAATAGCATTAAACATTTTAATTTGGAAAGAATAGAAATATTACACTAACAAAACTATAAAGAGATGGCACAATTTTTATTCTCCAAGTGGCTGATTGTCTAAACTACATGGGATATTTTATCAAACTGTAACTATAGTCATTGATTGGTAAAAAAAAAACTACTAATAATGATTTCTTTTACACACTGGACCAATTTCTGGATACTCAGAAAATGTTCATAAATATAAAAAGTTAACAAATTATCAGTTGTAAATCCTTTTGGATTTAACAGGTTTGAATTAAAGAAATATGCTACTGAAGATATAATTCAGAAATTAATACATTGTACAAGTTGAGATGGTTTTGTGTCTATCGGTTGCAAGAGCACTGAATGTTTCGGCATATACTTGAATAACTAACTTAAAATGCATTTGTACTAAAGAGACTTAAGGGAAGATCTAACAAATTTTGACAATTATGATTGATTTTATCCAGAAATCTAGCATGTGAAATAAGACAATGAATATTTCTCACATTTTCTTTATTTTTAGGTATTTGTCATTGATTGCTTGAATGCTCTTGGAAACACTCAGTCATGTTTTATTTACATTGCTCAAGAGAATTCACAGGTAAGCTGCGTGATAAAAATTGATATCCTTTCAAATTAATATTGATGTGCCCATTGGTCAGAATGCATGTTTGCAACTTTATGTTTTCAATTTGTTAGAAAAAATGCCAGTGATAAGATTAGAAAGTAAGACAAATAACTAATTATTTGCAACAGAAACCAGATTTTTCAATAAGATCAAACTTAATAAAAAAAAATCAAATCTAAATCACATACTGTACAATCTAAAAACATACAAGCAAGTTAACCAACTCCTGATAAAACTGACCCTAGGGTGCTTAGGCTTCCCCATTTCTATTAAGTGATATATGAATAACACATGACCACTTAGTTGAACGTTTACAGTTGGAACCATAGAAACAAGATAGGAATAAAGGCACACTACACTTCTCCCATAAAAATAAAAAAAAGAAAGAAAGAAGCTAGTATTGTGAGTATACAATAGTTATAATAATCTTAATATGTATATGTTAGTTCCTCATTAACGAGAAAGTTACCATGTTTTGCACGAAACTCTAATCGTAGAACCATCTGCATAGGCATCATTGTTGTACACACAGGGGCACTGATCCTCTGGAATGCACCCGTCCGTTCCATTTGCTACTAATCCTTCGGGGCACATGCAGCCAGGCACACACTGAGCACTGTACTGTAAGGAACATTACAAAACATACTAAGCAGACTGCTAATAAAAATGCACACCCTTCAGTTATAACAGCAGTTACTATTCAAATGCATAGTGAATGGTTTGAAAAGACTGAACATGGTTTACTATATATATCCCTTTTAGGACAATAACACATGGGGTAATTGTGATTTCGATGTATTGGTTTACTTTTGACTACAAAATTGATCAAGTCAAATGATATTCCTATTGCCCTCTTCTTTATTCAACTTTGTCAAATTCATGCCAGCTTACGCACAAATACGAAAGAGCTATGGTACAAGGAAATATGTGTAAATTACAGTTATATATATTACAGCTGCTACCAAATATAATTCTTTTAAATGTAAGCCTATGTACAGTTACAATATTGACACATTTCATTAGATTATAGAACTTACACAGTTCATATCAAGAGTCTGACAACTTTTCTCACATTCAACGCCGGTGGTACTAGCAGTTTGGTTAGCACAGTCAAAGTAGACCTTAGGGGACTTACACACTAAAAGAAAAATGATTACATAAACAGTCAATATAAAAACATCTGCTTTGACATTACTGGTTTCAGCATGATCAATGTTAAGAATTCTGGAATTTACTATCAAATGAAGTGCCAGTGAATTACTTGTTAAGTTTAAAAAACTTAAATAATGAAATAGCTAGTAATTTGAAAAGTCACCTCCAATTGACTTTTATAGAGGCTTCTATTTTTTTTATTTTTTTCAAATTTAAAATATTTATTTTCAATTTATAAATTTAATTTGACTTCTGCATTAATACTCGTTTGCCTCAGTATTCACAATTCACTACAAAAACTCAGATTTGAACTTTAATAATTTGTTCTATATGATTTTTAGTAGAATTAAACAAATGATTACTATGAGATTAATTGCCAGAGGTTTGTTTTCCTTCTTCTTGATCTGTTTGTCTTGGAAGTGTGAAGACATGTTTATTTTATCAACATATAAAATTTGTAGATTTGTCTTACTGAAACAAGAACAGACTTGCATTTGTTTTGCAGCACAAACAAACCTTTCTGAAAAAGCTCTGATAAAACGTTTTAGATTCACTAGCTAGCAGCATTTTCTCCATAAAGACACATATTTTAAGAAATTTCCCTACTAAACAAAATGCTGTTAAAATGGTCAATACATACTAATACATTTTGATAATTTGTAAAACACTTATATGACATTCATTAAAATACTACTATTAATATTAAGTGTTAAATACTATGAACTAAGGATTCCATGTTCAAATTTTATAAATTTATCTCACTTATGGAAATATAAAAATATCAAACTAAAGAGTAATCACCTTATCACATTAAATGCAAGAAAATATTTTCTGAAATGCTAGCCATAATTAAAATGGTTTACCTTTGGAAAGATTAAGGTGTCCAATGCAATCTAGTTTTCCAAGGGAGCAGGTACTATATAACAAAAAAAGTAAACTACATAAAATAAAACATTAAAGGGCTCACACAGTATTATTTCATATAGCTCATTTGTTATGTCTTCCTTAGTAATAGGGAGTGTTGATTTCTTTTGATAATTATTAGTTGATTTTTGAGGGCGTTACTAACTTCCCCTTTATGCTTTATATGATATAATACAATGAAAGTTGCATGTGTATTGTGAATTTTTTTTACTACATTTTATTACTTTGTAGCTGCTGAAGTATTTAGCAACCAATCCAGAAATAAAAATAGATTTGAAAATATGCACCACTGAGTAGTGCCTATATTTACTGCCTGAAATGGAATATATGTGGGTAAAGAAAGGGATGGAAACTGCAGGGGAAGATTCTATCTTGGGTGGACCATGAGAAGGTTATTGGCATAATTCATGAACCATTTATTTGTTGGCAGGGTTTACCACCCAGGAGGCCCAGGTGACAATTTGGCACCCAGTAAACTTAGTATTATTGGACTGTATGATTACTGATGGTGTTCTTGTGTATTCCAGAATAAGTGTACCTTACGCATTCTATTAAGTTATAGTGATTTTCTAAACTGATGTTAAGATGTCATATCACACAAAAGGGTTTTCCTGTTTTTAATTTATTTTTTATAAATTACTGGGTCTAGTGTGTGATATAATAATTAAAACCTGCCACAAACTTTTGTGCAACTTATCTTGGAAAGAAGTTCTGCTATTTGCTAAACTGGAAATTACCATATTATAAGTGTGTAATATATTTTATTGTAATAATCATGTAACAGTGTTTGACATTTCTGAAATTAAAACATGGCCTGTAGTACCACTTGTCTGTTGCTGACAGCATATCTCTTGCCCAGACAGCAAAGTATATCACTGTCAACTATGTATCAAGGAGTACCACAATAGCTTTCAATAACATATCACCAGTAAACAGCAGCTTTCTATCGACAATCAAACACAATAAATAAATACAATAAATAGTTATTATACCATTAAAAAATATTTGTGTTTCTGCTTGTATGTAAGTGTGTTTGTATGTATTGTTATTTAAAAAGTATTTACTTACCACAATACTCCAAGTTCCCTAACTGATTCTCCTGATTTCAATATTTTGCCTCTGAAATAGCAGGGACATTGTTCACGAGGAACACAGTTGCCATACTCATTAAGGTAGGTTTCCTTTTTACAAACACAGCCATCCACAGGCACAAAGTCGACATTGCAAGTGACATCAAGTTCACTAAGGGAACGGCAGGTAGGCTGGCAGGCTGTCACATTGTAGCTGTAACTCAGACTACTTGGGCATTTGGTGGAGGCATCTGATGCAAAGGATGGTATAGATTTAAAAACAATAGTACTGTGGTTCATTTTGCAAAGCTAAATTACATTCAATGAATTAGGCATTTTTACTTAATACAAAAAAATGGTATACTGATATGATAATAAATAAAGACAGCCTTGGCTTCCTGATTATCTTATACCCCAAATGTTGTAGAATAAGTGGGACTTCCAGCTCTGAATGGCAATATGAATTATGAGACCACAGTGAAGTCTCCTGTCTAAATTCCACTCATATAGGAGCAAATTTGCTAAGGGGTGAAGTGGGCTTTTCTAGAGAAAATTTGCCAAATTGACAATTCACAGGGAAATCAGCAATTTACTAAAAAGCTAAAAAAATCTGTGTTAGAGAAGTTTCACGCCATTTCGCCAGGCAATATAAAATCATTACTCCACATATTTATCAAAGTGAGAACTTTCAAATCCGTTACCCTATTCTCCAGAGTCTCTTTCGCCAGGTTATAGCTGGCAAATTGATAAGATGAAGCTATATCCTGGTGTTTTTTTTTTTCTATGTGGGTTTATGTTTAAAAGGTACAACTATGAATCATTTTTTTATTTCTTTTTTACCATATGAAGCTCATGAAACATTTATTTTAGGGTGGGCTCATGTCTAGGACAATAGAAGATCTCTTTTGTGTTTTTGCTTTCTGCTTGCCTTGGACATTTTTAATAGTAACTGGCCACTTCCAGCAATTTTACCAACAACCGCTTATAAAAAGATATATATAGGACCTACGTATATGAATAGGCATATTTGAATTAATGTAAGTATGCTAGGGAAGTTTCACTAGGAATACAGTTATGCTATAGAAAATTCAGGCAGATACGTTTGCACTGACAAAGTTTTGCTGGTGAAAGTACACCAGCATTCATTTGTCAAGAAGAAATTTTACATTTTGAAAAATATGTGTATTCACTGTGAATTAACATCTGACAAAGTTGTGCGACTTATGGTGAAGCATGTCAAAGCAAAAATTTGCCCTTTAGTAAATTTGCCCCAAAGCCAAGCAATTCTGTCATAGCACCATGAAGAAGGCATATATAAAACCATGAGGCAATTTTATATCACAAATCAAATGAATTAAAATGGTGCTCTACTTTATAGATAATGTCCAAGTTTTTCTTTGAGAAAAGATAACTTTTTTCTAAACTATAGCAAAAATAATATTCTAGGACAGTACAAAGACAAGCATAAATTTTATACAATAGCAATTAGTACATCTCTTTTTGTTCTAATAATGGATGTTTAGTGCTATGCTAGAAACTTACCACAGTTAGTATCTCTCCATCCTGTTATGAGAACACCCATTCTAGCACAAGCATGTACATAAGCTGAGAGAGCTGCACACATGTAGTCTTCACTATTAGCATAGTTACAAGAGTCAAACATACAGTTCTGGAGATATATAGAAAAAAAAACCTCAGTCACATCTATCTAAGCAATGTACCGAAGCCGTTAAATTTGGCTTTTTACTATTTTTACTCAGTGCTGTAATACAACGCTGCAGCTCTGAAACAGATGTTTCTCTTTCTTGCAATAGCGAGGTGAAATGTAAGGAACTAAGAGAAATTCTGGTACAGTTCTGGTACAGTTATGGGACCTTTTATCCAGAATGTTTGGGACCTGTGGTTTTCCAGATAAGGGATATTTTTGTAATTTGTACCACTATACCGGTTGGAGGTTATTTACTAAAATACATTTTTTCCTAATTTTTTAAATAAAGAACTTGGAAGCTCCCATCCAGGATTTTACATTATTCATCATTAAAATAATTTTAAAAAGTCAGAATGGAAAAATGCATTAAAATGAGTGAAAACCTGAATTGTAAGAAGTTTTAGCACTTAAATAGAAAATCAATAAATGTTTTGGGTTATTCAATGAAAACCCTGCATTTTTTTTTTTTATTGCTGGGCTAAACCCAGTGCAGACCATTATATCTTCAAATTTGAATAGGGACATCTGCCATTGACCTGGACAGATTTGAGTTGCTGGATTTTCAGTTGTTCTCAAAAAATTCTAGTTTTTTTTTCATGAAAAATTCTAGTTTTTCCCCAAAAAGCCCAACTGGAAAAAAACTAGTTTTAATAAATAATAATAATATCTGCTAAAATAATTTAAACATTTAATCAACCCAGTAGGATTGTTTGCCTCCAATGACCATAAATTATTGCTTAGCTGTGATTAAATACTGTTTTATTATTTTTTTAAATGTGAAATACTTAATTAAACTTGAGTCTGTGTGAGATATTGAGCTCAGGGGCATTTCAGGGACAACTGCCGCCTAAGGAGAGCAGCCCTGATGCTGCCCCCCTCTTGCTCTGTGCCTCAAACTTTTAGTGTCGGAGGGGGCACATTGCTAGAGAAATGAGCACTATTATGCTTGTCACACTTGCAGAGCCGTCTTTCCGTCTTGAAAAAACTAAATTCAGCTCTTAAAGTTTCCATAGGTGGCTTTTTGCCGCCCCTGGTAAATGGCAGCTTTGTGCCGCCTGAGGCAAGGTTCTCACCTTGCCTCATGGCAGGAATGGCCCTGCCTGATCCCATACCTGTACCATAATGTTTATGCCCATAAAATATGATATTTATAACTATAATATGGAATATAATTAATATTCATACCGTTTTGTATAGTAGTGGATCCACTACAGAATGGCATGCTGCAAATGGTCCCGCAGGGTCAGTCAACTTTGAGCACCAGAATTGAGCATAATTTGCTGTAAAAGTACCATTATTATATATAAGATATATCATACTACTACTTTTATTATTATAATAATAATAATTATTATTATTGATACAAATAACACATGAGGCTGGATTTGCAAAGGGGTGAAATAGTCTCCTGTTTTTAAACTTCACTGGAGTATAATCTGAATGCAAATTATGAGCCAATGACATTGAGGTTATTTATAACATCAGGGGTTATTTACCAAAACTGGAATTTATCTAATTTTTTTATTAAAACCAAACTCCCATCCATGATTTTAAGTTATTTATCAATAAAATAACTTAAAAAAATCAGTTCGGGAAAAACCCGATAAAATCATGCAAAAACTTGAATTGTATACATTTTTCAGATTTGACACCCAATTCACTAGATTTTTTCAGATCATGGCCTGATGGGAGTATCAGATGAAACCCACTGCTTATCAAGATACAGATGCAGCCACTTGGATTTGGGTGTTAAATGCGTCGTGACTCAGGGTTAATTAAAGAAACTGTGTTATCTAAAGTTATCTTAACTCATTTAATGCATTTAACCTTTTAGTTAGCATACCAAAGCACCATTGTTTTCAATGGGGAACTCTTTAATTTGATGGGATGCTGTTGCACAATATTCTGTGATAAGTGAGTTAAATGGGATGTCTGAGTTAAGTTATTCTGTGTCAAACGTACAATCCAAAGTGGCTTCATCTGTATCTTCAAATTGTAAAATCTCCCATTGACTTATACATGACCTTGACAGGTTTGAGATGGCGAATTTCATATTGTAATTTTTTACAGCTTTGGGGGTATAAAAGATCTTTGCGAAAAAAACCTTGACCAGAAAAAAATTGAGTTTAGAAAATAACCCTCTCAATGTATATATTTTCCAAGTATTCCTTTTTATGAAGTATATTAGAGGGGCTATGTAATGTAACTTTATTTTTTTATGGTCAAGTGTTTAAAAACTTAACAAAGTCAACGGTAGCTGTCCCCTTTACAATTTGAAGATATTGTGATCTGCACTGGGTTTCATCCAATAATCAGGTGATAACTTAACAAAAACTAGCAAATTGGGCATCAAATCCAAAAAAAAATTATGATACTGCTTTTTGCATTTCGTGATTTAATAAAAAGATGAGGTGACTTTAAGTTTAGTAAATTACCCCCTTTATGGTTCATGGATTTGGTTGGGACTATGAGGGAAAAAATGGTAAATTATTTAGAATGCATTAGTTTATAACTAGCCAGTGAAATATCTTTGGAAAGGGGAACATTTACTATAATTTATAATGCATGCAAAAGGATTGAAATATTTGAATGTGATCTCAGTGTATGATTTGGGGAGCGTTAACAAATAATTTTGAAATTTTTGTCCACATTTTTGCCAGTTTGCTATACGATTTGCAAGTTTTGCATCACGATTATTAAAAGCAAACCTACCATTTTCAATACTGAGTGTGCAAGGGTCATCAAAGTATGATAAGACATTTGGGCAGCTTGCTTGGGTCTTCCAGGTATTACCAAAAGAGGCAGCAGTCCCTTCAATAACTCCACTAATTACTCTGAAGTCATCCATTTGAACATTATTATAGTCACCACAGAGTCCTGTCAATGGAAAGATTTTATTGCAAGAACGTAAACAGGCCAATAATTTCATGTTAGTTAACAAAATGCAGGTAACTCAGTAATTCAGTAAGAATTACTATGTGGCTATATAGAAACAAGTGATGGAATGTGTGAAGCTGTGAATATGTGTTGTGACTGAATTTGATTGAGCAGAGGCAAGAACTGAGAATATTATGGCTTTAAACAGACTACATACCAGACACCCGTGCCCTCCACTTTGGCTCTAGATAAAGGTACACTTGCATTACTGAGCCTAACTGAACCTCCACCTGAAGTCCTGCAGCTGTTTGCACAATGATGAAGAAGGATGAAGGCTGAAAGATGGTCACACTTGCTGTGAAAAAATTAAAGTACAAAAACATAGAATTTGAAACAAAACTGTTGGAAGTTCTAGTATGTCTATTGAACTGTATTTATGTGTTTTACCTTTTTATCTAGGCAAGTAATCATCTTTTGTTTCCTGTATCTTGACACTTTGTCTTTTATTAACAACTTTCGGTCTCCAAAGTGGGTTATTATTTTTAAAGGGACCAGCAAAAATACTTATCAATACTCCAAGAAATCTTAGTATACAATGAGTTTTTAAAAAATCAGCCATTTCAGGATTTTTGTGTTTTACATTGTTATCTAGGCCAGTAATCATCTTTTGTTTCCTGCATCTTGACAGTTTGTCTTTTATTAATAACCTTCGGTCTCCAAAGTGGGTTATTATTTTTAAAGGGAACAGCAAAAATACTTATCAATACTCCAAGAAATGTTAGTATACAATGAATTTAAAAAAATCATCCCTTTCATGATTTTTGTGGACATATTTTACTTAATGTTTAATACTGTATGTATGTTATATGAAGTGAGAATTATTTAAAAACAAACCATCATACTTTATGTGATTTTCTCCTTTGACATACACTGCATTACATTTTAGTATTGAGCTCTTTAACTATTAAAAGGTGAGTACTACAGCATGCTACAAATGAGTCCATCAGTTGATTGAAAAAAAAATGATTTGTGACAAAATTATAAAATATTTAAAAAAATAAAATCATATAATTTTACTTGTACAGTTGCGTGTATGATTTGGACCTAGCTTTCATCAAAAATGCCCCCCCCCCTCCAGTAAGAGGAGTGACCAGAAGCAATTATGACTGGAACCACCTCTGATTCTTGAACTACTGACAGCTTACAATTGTTTCTGTTCACTGTCCACTCTACCTGCAGGAATTCTAAGAATATCAACACTCATACATAAAGGGGTCAAAACTCACATTTTCGGGTTAAAAAAATCTGAATGTTTAGAGTTTTTTTTTTAATGGAAAATTCTAGATTTATTATATCCCAATTCTGAAAATAGCTTGAATCCAAAAATACCCCAATTATACTCTGTTGAGGTACTGTAGAAATCATTGGCAGAGGTCCCTTGAATCATTTGAAGAGGTTAACAGCCTCCTTGATGCTTGATTTTTTTTTTGGAGGGATTTGGCTGAAAACTTGAATCAAGAACTCAATCTGATTGATTTGAGTTTTTATTTCTCTGAAAACTTGATAGGTTTGAGTTTTCAGATTCCATGACTCAAACTAGAACATTCGGGTTTTTGCCATTTGAGTTTTTTCTTAAATAAGATGCCATTCGAGCTTTGAAGTTTTTTTTTTTTACCTCAAATGAACTCTAACACTTGACCTTTGATAGATAACCACTACATGTCTCTTGCATAAATCAAAACAGAATATATGCACAAATTTCTGTAAGCTGACATTGGACCCATTGTCAAATGTTATTAAGGCATTTTTCAAACCAGATTATATTATTATGGCATGACTTGGGTATTTGAGTTTTCTAATATACCTGATGAGACCGGTAACTGGGAGAAGATTCCATTCACATCTACACTGCCAGTGGGCTGAATTTCAATGATCTATCAAATGTCAAAAATGATGTATGATTATGAAATTCTATACATCTGCCATTAATATTTCTTTTTTAAAAATTTTATTTTCATTGATTGTGTTACCTCATTTCCATACTCTAAAGATATAACAACGCTTTTTAAACAAGTTGTAGCGTCTTTGATTTCACATTTCTTCAATTCTCCCACCACACTGAACTGGTTGTCACTTGTCTAAAAGGTGATATAAAAGAAACAGCTTTCATTGATAGACATAAGTCATCCAATCCATTGAGCACCGAAGCAAGCCTCGCAGTTTAGAATCTACTGTATAAATGACTCAAGTGACAACAGAAGATAAGCCCAAATATAAATCTTCGTCAAGTAGGGATGTATTGCAATTTGTACTATATACATAGGATATACTGTATGTAAAAGTGATCAACTTTTTATTGTAACAAACATTTCTTGATAGATTTATATTTATTATCAAAAATAGTAATGTTAGCTATGCCTCTACTGATAAAATTGTATGATGCATGACTGTTTATAATGTATATTCTAAATACGAAAAAAGTCACTACACACAACATTAGTGTTACTTGATTATTGGAATTATATACTTATATAATAAAAAAACAACACAGCATAAGCAAAGTATATATTCTTATGCATTTTATAATGTTATAATATTCTTATTACTGCCATGTACCTTTGTCAGGACGTAGCTACAATCACCGAAAAAGTTGTAACGCTTGAAATCAAAGGTGGTGATATGAGATCCTCCAATAATTGAACACGATCCAGAACAATCTCGGTCAACACACTTCCATTTTCCTCTATAACATGTGCTAATGAGGAATATAAGGAATTTTGGTCACATGGAGTATTTAAGAATACTCACTATTCTTGTCTTATATCTATTTAGGACAGACATTTGTTTTATGACTATTTTAAGAAAAGTGACCCCTGTAGTGCACCAAAACAAAAAATATATTGTCAGTTGCACTTCGGTCTGATAGCAAATATGTTTTATATCACAATTTAAATTTGTGACAACTACAAAATTTATGAACATATAAGAAAAAAGATGGCTTACCATGCCTGGCACTGTGCAAAATAAGAACTTCCAGGGCTGTATACATTTCCATTATAAGCACAGGAACAACGGTAGCTGGGTATGCACCCAGAATTGTTAATGTCATCCCATACAGTTCCTTAAAAATCAAAAGAATAAGAAATAATGTAAACACTTTTACTCATACTATTAACTATAGCAATTGTAGCATATAAGTCATACCTATTTTCTTTTAATCTATGCTGGAATTATGTCTAATTTGTATACTGTAATAGTACTGTACTATCAAAGACACATGTTCTCTATGAAAATAATTTAGACTAGTAGACTTTCACACCCTTCACTCTTTGCATATAATTAACTGTGATTTTGTGAAAATTAATGCTATTTCATCTTTAATTTATCTTTCTATGTTCAACAAATACTAATATGACTGGATTGCTACATTATTAAATGTTCTTCTTAAAAGGTTACCATCTGGACAAAAGCATCCATCTGTGCAGTGTCTGTCACAGGATAATGAGCGCTCAGGGTTGCTGCAAGTGTCTGGACAAGCAGTTCCACATTCTCTGTACTCCATATTGTAATTACATTGTAAAGCTAGAAAATATCAAAATTTTGTTATTCATTATATTTCATATATAAGGGGCAGATTTACAAAATTCACGTGAATAATTCAAAGTTCGATCAAATTCGATCGTACGATTTTTTCAAGAAATCGAATAGCGCTCAAAAAATAGCCCAAAACTATTTGATTTCCATTCGATAGTTGAATTTCTGCCGAATTCAAGGGCTAAAAGCCCTCAAATTCGTGAATAATGATTCATTTGCCCCTTAATGTATTACATAACAATACCTTTTGTATTCAACCAAATTCAAAGGTATTTGTTTTTACATGAAAGGCAGATAAAACAAAGATATCCAAACAAAACTCACGGCACAAATCAGTAGTTCTCCAGCTGAGTGGGAACCCCCCAGCATGAGCACATTGACGGGAATATTCTGTAAATGTATTACAAAGGCAGAATCCAGTTGAACTTCTTGCACATCGACATAGGTCCTGCACACAAGCATTTATGTATGGAGCAGGATCTACAAGAACGTTGCAGGTTGAAAATGATGCACTGGACAAAATCACCCGGCATATGCTGGTCTGTAAAATAATTTTAACACAAAGTTAAATTTTCCTTGAATATATTTTTAAGAAAGAACTTAATTATATGTAATATATATATAGTTTATAGTATGAGGCTGAGTTCATTGTTTGCCTCTACAGAGATAAATGGGAGCTGCAGTAGTTCTTCTCTCCAGACACCAATGGAAAACCAATTATTAGAACACCAGCAATATATAATATGAAAGGCCTTGTTTTAATGTATAGATGCACACTTACAGATATGGAAAGTTTTTGCACAGAATATGCTTTGCAGACATGTTTATTCTTTCCATAAAAGTATTTTCACCTTCTTAGCTGTCCAAAGCAATACAGTTGTTATCTAATGCATTGCACAATGCTCCAAAAACAAATAGAGCACTAAGGAATACAAAATTGCAAGTGCTTGGTTCGTTATCAGTAACTTGTGTCTGGGAGATGGTTTTTCTCTACGCCTCATGAGGTTCTCAGCCATGTATTATGCACCCAATATAGAAAATATTTTGTTTGCAGCAACAGAATAAAAAGTTTAGGAACACTTAGGGCCTGATTTATCAAAGGTCGGATTTTAGTGGTTTTTGAAACCACAACTAAACTAACAAACTCTAAAAGTGGCAGATACATGGGCAGATTAAATCTGCAAATTTTAGACCTTTTGATGAATTGACGGGTCCCCCTCATTGATATCAGGCCAAGAAATGATTTTTCCTGCGAACGAGGTCCGTTCTCTTCATTGTAATGTATGGCCACCTTAAAACTATGCATGGTGTGAGATTTAATAAAAAATCCATATAAAAAAAGTACTTTCCATTTGTACTTTTTTTTTGCTAAAAAAAAAATACAAAAATCTCTACAAATTTGAGTTTTTCTGACAATTCCTAGTGACAAAAAATACAAAAACCTCTAAAAATCCAATTTGATTTAGGGCTGACTAAAAAAGAGGGGACGGCAGATGGGGACGAAACTGGAGGGGGATATATCGGCAGGGGGGGGAAAGAAACCAGAAGGGGAGGGGTGACAAAACCAGAAGGGGAGGGGGTGATGGGAGGAGCTGGCCTAGGAGCGGCAGGTTTGTAAATCCGGGCCTATTTGCCCACTAAATGAACTAGGAGTAAGACATTACTAACTAGATATGTACTAACCAGATCAGTACAATACTAACCAAATCAGTACAGTTGTTCTGAGGAACCTCTAGCACATCTGCACATGTTTCAGTTGGACCATTCCTCTTCTGCAGATTCCCATACTGATTATCTGTTAACTTGACATCTGTAACAAACATATGGATTATCATAAACATTTAGGGGGTTACTTATCAAGCTCCGATTTTATCTCAGTATTTTCTTTTTCAAACTCTGAGCAAATCCACACAGGTTTTTTAGGCTGATTTATTATTACATTTTCCCCAAAATGCTATTTTCAGGAAAAGCTCAGATTTCCATGGGTTTTACTAAGTTTTCTCTGAAAACAACGACTTTGTGACTTTTCCCATTGACTTATATGCAACCTCGGCAGGTTTGAGATGTCATAGTTTCATATTCGTATTTTTCTCCATCAGGTTTAATAAATTCCAAAAAAATTTTAGTTTTTAAAAAAGTTTATTCTAGCCCAAAAAAACTACAAATTTTTCTATCACCATTTCTGAAATCAGCAGGCAGAATCAAGTATTTTGATCATGCACCATGATTTGCAACCACTTCAGAGCTGGTGTAACAGATTAAAGTCAATCTGGGTGAGGACGAATCCTTGAGTAAAATGTGGTGTCGAAATCAATTTAATTTATAGTGGTGTGTATTTTGACTTGAACTATTTTCTACACAGAACTTTACACTCAGCTACATATTCATTTAATGGTGTTGTAAATACACTTGATATTACACAGTGTAGCATTGATTTATTATGACAACGTGTGGTATATTTAAGCTCCACAACGCTTTATAAATATGCCCCATAATGTGCAATATCTCAGAAATGACTTACTGTCATAAATGAATTCATTGTAAATTGGATCCGCATTAAAGTCGCCACAAAGACCACAAGTTAGGTTCTGATATTTCTTATCCAGTTCCAACTAAAAAAAAGAAGAGGAATTTCTATTGTAGTTTCATTGAGTATTGCATCATTCTGTCAAACCAAAGAAATTTTTATTTGTACAAACAAATTTAAATCTTTTAAATACTTTCAGTTGAAACCCTATAATACCACAGTTCTGTTGCACAAAATAGCTACCATTATGGTTCCTCATTCATTTAACAGCTACAAAAACCATCACCATCACTTTGTGTTGAACCCATATAGCCTTATTCAGTAAAAGACTTTAGAACAGTCACTGTCAGACCCACAATGTAAAGTAAGCATAAATGTTTGGATTTGTACAATGGCTTTGGTTAAACAGGGAGTCTATGAGGAAAATCAGAAATTACTTAAAATAAAAACTGGAACATTTTGCAACTTTGGTCTTAATGAATGTTTTGCTTGGTTCTATCTAATTTACATGAAGACATTTGACTTTATTGCAAACAATCTCTTCTCAGCACAACCACTATGGTCAGCGTAGGAGGTCCAATAATAGTTCTGATATCAATTATCGATTCGGACTTGATGGACATTATGTTTTAATACTGTTCTGGGTCATTAGCTCAAGCCATTAAGCAATTCTTGTTTAAGTTTTTAAGTAAAGAAATAAGAATAAGATTTTTGTGAAGATTCTCATTCATCCAAGTCATGGTACAGTATATCTACTCTGGTCAGGACTCAGCCATGTACCTACATGTAAAAGAAAAAGGACACATGTTTGAAGACAGATTCTAGCGTGGGAGAGTGACTGGTTCAAAAGAAGTATTAAGGAACCATATATGTAAAAACTGAAAAACCAAGTCTGAATAGAGGTGGAGGGGGTGCAACATCTGTTTGCCACATACAATGCTATCTTGGCACCTCTCCCTGGAAGGTTTAATAACACATCAACGCTCCTACCTTACTAATAAAATCAAAACCTAACCTTATGACATCATTGAGGATTATGATAAACAGATTATGCTGATTTGAGCAACATTCCAGAGGATATCGAAGGAAGATCCTATGTGCAGGTTATTCTGAATTGAGAAAGTCAGTTGGATAACTGGGGAAACGTCTTCGAGTAAAAGACAGCAAGTACAGTTGATCTGATTTATTTCTGAGAATTATTATTGGTAAAGGATTTTTTTGATCATTCTTGTTTATTAAAGAACATGCAAACATTAACCGAATAGGACACCAATATGGATTTATTATGATTAGTTACATATAAAGAGAAAATTACAATAATTTTAAATTGTTAGTTTACAATGGACTCTAAGATGCCGATTTTATAATTTAGAGCTTTCCAGATAACTGGTTTCCGGATAAGAGATCTCATACCTTTATAATTAAATAAAATACACTTTACTTTCTTTTTATTTATGTGTTTATATATATATATATATATATATATATATACTGTAAATGTGTGTATAAATTACCATTGCAGCATCATCTTCATTCCACTTAAATTCCAGCCCCACTTTGGAAATGACTCTAATGTATGCCCCAATTCTATCAATTTGAATTCCTGAAAAACTGTATGGCAGAGTCACCCTGGAATCAAAATTGCATAAATAAGTTACTTTAATGCTACTAACCAGTTTGTTTCAGTTTTTAACTAAAAGCATACAGTACTGTACTTTGGATATTTAGAAACTATGTTCAAATATATTGTCCAATGTATTGAAGATTACATCCCTCATATAATTAGCATACTGTAGGGTCAATGTAAAAGCTTTTTAAAGAGTCAGTATACCCTCTTGTTCCTGAGTTAAATGAATAGGGCTTGCACTAAATATACTTTTGCCTATGGTTTCATCAAGAAAAATCTATGTTCTGGTTATTTCCTGAGCTAACCAGGGCAAGCATGGAGACTGTTACAAGATACTCCATATTTGGCCCTTGCAAGGTAAATAGTATATTTTTAGAATGTATTCAACCACCTTACCAGAAACTTTGTTGTGATTGTTTTGTTAACAGTGCTGTCGTTATCTAATTAGCTTCCTTTAAGTGTGGTTTGGATGACTTCTTGTACAAGCATAACAACCAAGGTTATTGTGAATTCAAGATTTATAGTCAGTTAAATTAGTATTGATGTGTGACCTGTTTTTTATATATGAAAGTGTTTCAGTTAAATGTACTGAATAGTGATGGGCGAATCTCCCGAGATTCGCTTCGCCGAAAAATTTGCGAATTTCTAGCGAAATTCGAGAATCGGCGAAAAATTCGCGAAACGAGTCGCGGGACGCTTTTGACGTGCATCGCGTCAAATCGCGTCGCATCAAATCGCGTCGCGTCAAAAACGTCGCGCCGCGTCAAAAAACGTCGCGCGACTCGTTTTTTCGGCGAATTTTCGCCAAGCGAAATTTCGCTGGTGATTCGCGAATTTATTCGCCAGCGGCGAATCGCGGGAATTCGCCGCGAATTCGGCCCTGGTGAATAAATTCGCCCATCACTAGTACTGAATATATATGTGGCTATACATTCCCTCCGAGAAGTTGAAATTGATGGACTATTGTTGTTTTTCAACCAAAATCAATGTAACTATTATGTTCAGTTCAGACAATTGAGGGAATATGGACCCATGTCACCTCAATGCACAGTTTATATGTACTATTTTAAGTTGATCTGTGCCAGTTGAATAAACATGCTCTGAAGCATTGGCTCATCCTATATTCACAGCACATAAAATACTATACAGGCAATATGGTACAATTTGCAAGAAAAGAAAAAAGAAAAACTTACACTTGGTCATTGAATGTTATTGTATCTTTTGTTAATTTAATAAATACTCCTTCGATCTTCATTCCAATGTTGCTCACTGTAGGTAGACCATTCACAATAGAACGCCTGATTTGGATGTTAAAATCTTCAGTGACACTTTTACAGTTTGAGGCAAATAGGTAGTTACATTGTCCAGGGAAGTAAAAAATATCGCCATCTAAAGCCTTGAAATAGTTATTGCCCCATGTACTGCAAACATATCCATTATGCGCAGAGGAACTGCCTAAAAATCAAACATTTAATGCTTAGATCATGCCTCTTGAATCCATTTGTGTTACAGTAAGTACAGAAAATATCTACATTTATATAATTTTGTAACTGCTAAATAATTTAACATTACTTACTTGTGAAAATGGGATTGAAGCTGGGTGAAATAAAGGAATATGTTCCTGAAATATAAGAAAATTGATTTTAAGTGTATTGTAAACAAAACAAATAAAAATGTATACAAAAAAAACCTTTCTTTTAAAAGCCACTGTTAGTGCTAATGGAACAGTGCTGGCAATGGTGCTCAGGGAACTTTTTATCTCCTCATAAGAAGAATTTCAAAATTTGAATCCTGTCATACCATATATAAGTGGTAGAAATAAAGTGGTATTACAGTTTCTGTAATAAACTTTGGCCCAAAACCCAGCGTTAGTTAAAAAAAACATGCAGGGTTTCCTTTAAAATTGTTTAAGCTAAAAGGCTCATCCTCTTTAACAGTAATATGCTATGTGTATGGCATGGGACAAGTAAATACCTTCTGATTTCAGAAGGCTTCACTTTGCATGTAATTGCTTGTGAAGGGTTTTTTGGCACCGTTCAATCCTTCTCACACTAACCAGGTTCGGTTTTCCTTTCCACTACTCTCCTGCTCCCTCAGAAGCCATGTTCCAATATCTTGCACTGATTAGATTGAAACAGGCTGTCTACAAGTTTGGATATATGGCTCTGAACCATTAGGCTGTATTTGTGCTTTAAACTAGAGGTTCTGGATGCATAGTTGGCTAACAGGGACATAAAGGAGTGATTCGCATGTCTCTACCCATGATGCCTTACGGGAGAATTAAAACTTTCATTTTTGGTATTTAGGCAGTGCTATGTGCATGGCATGAGACAAGTAAATACCTTCTGATTTCAGAAGGCTTCACTTTGCAAATAATATAAATAAGCAGATTCATACCCCCAGCAGTAAATCAAGGTGCAATAAAAGTGTAGAGCCAACATTTGAGTACTTAAGTGGAGATAAAGTGGTATTTCATTCATGGCTCTCCACACTTTATTAACATATTTTCCCCATAAAATTTAGTTATTGTTAGTGCCAAGAAATCTTTTATTTCCATGTGCTAAACAAATATAACATTGATAGTGGTGATTTATCTTCATTATATATATTTTAGAGCTTTTGAATTATTTTTTTAATTTTTCTCCTGACTCTTTCCAGTTTTCAAATGGGGGCCACTGACCCCTTCTAGAAACAAATGCTCTGTGAGGTTACAAATGAATTGTTAGTTACTTTGTATTACTTTCTATTCTATTCAGGTCCTCTTCTATTCATATTCCAGTATCTTATTCAAATCAAAAAACCTCAATGAAGCATGTTTTGGCTTCCAATAAAGAATAAATTAGTTGGGATAAAGTACAAGGTACTGTTTTATTACTACAGGGAAAAAGGAAATAGTTTTTACAAATTTGGATTATTTGGATAAATTAGAGTCTATGGTCAATGGCCTTTCCATAATTCAGAGCTTTTTGGATAATGTATCTCATGCCCATATACTCTACATCTGTCTACATCTACTAATCATTAACTCAAAGGTGAACACCCCCTTTAATAAAAGAGTCATGTCAGTTCAGCCCACCAGGAAAAAAAAGTTTTCTGTTTTTTTTTTAAATGTATTTAATTTACATTTTTCTTTGTTTTGTATTATTTCCTGTCCTGGTGTGTACCTTTGATAAAGCTGGCTCTTTGGTTAGCTAATGTAAATATTAGTGAAATTGCTATGTTTTTAATCTTTATTCCAATTCTTATGGCTCCCCTTCTTCAATCATTCTTTTATAACAATTGCCCTTAGGTGGTTTGCTACCTGTGTTTTGTGTCTTCTATGTCACTGAACTATGTTTTAGCACAGCCATCTCTCCTGCAGTTGACAAAACACTTGAACATACCTTTACATTGCAGATCATGTGAATCAATGTGTCCAAAGCAGTTAAACCATGTAATTGCATAAAACATACACATTTTCAACAATTAACCTGGTAAGAACACAGAAATTCCTGTGATGGGCAATATGTTTTCAGGCAATGTTTATTTTGCTGAGATAGCATATAAAATAATCTTTTGAAGAATATGAAGAGTTCCTAGTTAAAGGTATGAAATTAAGGATATTGACCAGATTTTTCAACAGGCAAAGCTGTAGCAAAACTAATCATGGATGAACACTTAAGAAACATTTTTAATCAATACAATTAATGAAAAACTTGAGGTAAGGATAACATAAAAGTAAACTGATTGTAACTATATGAAGAGCTACCTTTACAATACAGAACTTACTATACAACTTACTACATTAAATACATACCTTGTGCCTGGAGACAGGGAATCACCATCAAGAGAAAATAGATAGAGCTCCATATTCCTATGCTTTTCCCCATTTTTTCTCTGTTCAGTAACCTATTACTGAACTGGGGGGTTTTCAGTGGAGGTGCTTTTACACTTGTTAAGTTGATCTTTTATAGTGAAAGATCCTGCCTCTAACTGGTGTTCCCCACAAGAGGTGGAGTCAGTTTCGGGTAGATGTTGTCTGACATGCTACATGCTCATGATGCATGCTAATCCTTTTCAATCTACATTCAGGATGTTTGAGTTCTGGGAGTTGGATGAGATTTATATTTTCCAGAATGTTGATTGAAGATGATAAGGGGACTGACAGACCATAGTAAATGCATATTTTCCTAGAGATACCCTAAATCTTTCAAGTTGCCATGCAAGGCATGCAAGCGATGGCACCAAAGAGTCTAAGTGGTTTTGTTTTAGTTTTATGGACTTCTATATTGTCATGGAACTCCTCTGTGACAAATATTTTACAATAAAGGGTACTTTATTCACTATATAATCTTAAAAATATTAATAATACAGCTTACAGAAAATATTTTTTTGGATAACAGCCATATAAACATTAGACACTGAATATCTAATATGGGCACCATCAGTAAGTTGCTTCATTTTTAATAGAATATTGGTTAATTATCTTATGTTTACAGCAGTTTTCTTTTATGATGTCTGTACATAAAAGAGGGTCTAAAAGATCAGTTTCTGTATTCAGCTTCTGCATTTTAAGTTATCCTAAAAGTTTGCAATTATCCATGTAACAGACAGTAATGAAAGGGGTGCTGAAAATGCCCTATAAAATGGGTAATGGTGAATTTATTGCTTAAACAATCAACAACAGTCCTTTTATTGTAGTTAGGGATGGGCAAATTAATTCGGCAGATGCAAATTCATGGCAAAACTCTACGCTTCGCCGCTGGTGAATTAATTTGTGAACTTGCCGAGAAAATTCGGCGGGCGAAAATTCAGCAGCATCAAAAACTATGGACGCACATTGGAAAAGTTGCTAGTGTCAAAACCGTTGCGCATCAATACTATTCCGACGACCCATTGACTTTAAAACTGGCGTCAAAATTTTTGTTTCGTGAATTTTTTGGTGAAATGGACAAATTCAGCCATCACTTATTGTATTATTGCAGTCAATTAATTACCTTTTTATTGTATAGCCTGTTACATATCAACTTCATTTGGGAAGATTAAGCCATGTTGTTAAGAAAATGAACTTGCATTAATGTTTCTAATTCTACATAATTGAGGGTAGTGTATATGCCTATGTGCTATGCAGTAATGCTGTCATCTACCAGTCCATCTTGAGAAGTATGCTTGTACAGGCATGGGGTCGGTTATCCGTAAACCTGTTAACCAGAAAGCTCCAAATTACTGAAAGACTGTTTCCTATAGGCTCCATTTTAAGCAAATTTTTTTTAAAAGATTTCCTTTTTCTCTGAAATAATAAAGCAGTACCTTGTGCTTGATCCCAACTAAGATATAATTAATCCTTATTGGAAGCAAAACCAGCCTATTGGGTTTATTTAATGTTTACATGATTTTCTAGTAGACTTAAGGTATGAAGGTCCAATTTACGGAAAGATCCATTATCCGGAAGCCCCAGGTCCCAAGCATTCTGGATAACAGGTCCCATACCTGTACCTGTACTTGCATGCTTATTACTCTAATGGAAGGATACAGAAGACCTGAATGGTCACATTCATTATCTAAGACAATGGTTTGTTATTTGAGCCTACTGTACATTAGTGACGGCAAATCTGACAAATTGCGCAACAAACTTTTGACTTGCAACAGATTTTTTTACATCAAAACTTTTGCTTATCACTACTGTACATATTATTTCATTATTAGACCCTGGCTGGGGGGTGGAGCTAACCACCTTACAGTGCAGACGGACCCTGGGTAGCTCCTGGGATTAACAGACAAATCTTACCACATCCAAGGCTAAATGCCACTTTACAGCAGTCTGGAGGACCTCTTCACCCTGGAATAAGTGAAATACAAAGGAAATGGCCAGGGGACCGCTAGCTGCAAAATTCCGAACTGCTGCCTACTACAGCGAGTGAAGCCGTGGCCTTGAGTAGATTCCTGCCGCACGCAGGCCCGACCAGAAGCACCAGACAGGTGCAAGTGGTGAAAACTACACAGCCTGCTTAATCCACATTGCAGGAGGTAAGATGGGACCTTTAAAGACCCCCCATCCACCAGACCTTCCCTCTACTGATCCCAGGGGCACCCCTTTTTGTCATCAGTGCCTCTATCTATGAGGCAACATGCAGTTCTGTCCTTCCTGGGTTCTGTCTGGAGACTGGGGGGAACACGTAAGGAGCAATCATACTGTAGCTCTCTTTACTTGGGCTCCTCTGCAGCAGCACTGCTTGCTTCCGCTACAATTTAACACTACCACTGCCACAGACCAACACACTAAGTGCTATAGAGAGCTACAGCACCCTGCAATACGTAGCCCTACCACCAGGGTAAATACCTACCTTACATTCCTTATGTAAGGCCAAGCCTTCTGTGGCATCCACAATACACTACAAAAAAGCACCAACTCCACTCAGCGACACACCGTACACTGACATTAATCTGTCCTCCTCATGGGTAAATATGGGCCCCAACAAAAGACTCTGGAGCAATTCGCTAAAAAGCCTGAAAAGATTGCCACATCTGCACCAAGGGATTTAAAAGGGGAAGATGAGGGACTTGATTCTCCCCCGCCCATGGCTTCCCAACAAGACCCAGGAGTACAGATCCTGCTCTCAACCATAGCAGAATCACACACAGCCCTTTCAATCCAGATTGAGGAGTTAAAAGTTGATGTATCCCTATTAAGGGCAGATCTCCAAACTGTAAATAACATGGAGGCTCGTGTCTCTGAACTGGAAGACACCTGCAATCCAGTTCCTGACCAGACCCCACAGCTTACGCAGAAAATTCAAAACCAGACAGACCTCTTAGAAGATTATGAGAAGCAATCTAAGAATACTGGGACTACCTGAGAAAGCAGAAGGCACTGATCCAGTAACCTTTATTGAGGAGTGGCTCAAAGGACAGATGGCAAGTCATGCACTCTAACTTCTTTGTGTTTGAATAGACCCATAGGGTCCCTGGGCACCCTCCAGTTCCAGGAGCACCCCCAAAGCCTTTCCTGCTAAAACTATTAAACTACAGAGACTGAGATGCAATCCTGGCCATGGCAAGAATCAAGAGAGATCTTCTACACAAGGGGAAAACATCTCCATTTACCCTGATTTCTCATTAACCCTACAAAGAAAGCCCAACACCTTCGAGGGAGTGAAACGCAGACTGATAGACTTACAGTTAAAATATGCAATGCTGTACCCAGCCAAACTGAGAATAGTGCCCCAAAGCTGTTTTCTTCACCTCACCTGAAGAAACAAATGCCTGGTTGGACCAGAAGCCCAGCCAGAGCCTTCGGGCCAGCCCCAGGCGCTAGTTCCCATTATGGGAAAGAAGCCTTATCCCTCTAAACTTGCTAAATTTTAGGCCTCAACTGCACAAGTGTAAGATGGTGGTTACATCTATATGGAGTACATAAGCCCCAGTCACAAAGTTAATCTACTTTATATAAAACCCTTAAAGGGGTTAAACACCACAATACATTCATACTGTCCTGAATATACCAGAACATCATGGTAATGGTCAAACCCCTCTTTGATAGAGCCAACATTCTATGGACACAGGCCATTCCTGACCTTAACCAAGAGCAGTGGGAAGAGGCAACAGAAATGGCCTACACCTTCCTAAGGGACAGATTGATACAATATAAGGTTCTCCTTCAAGTAAACATAACCCCTCTTAAACTGAAAAAAATTGGGAAAAGACAAAAAGATCTGTGCTCCCGATGTAAACTTCCAGGTGCCAATTTTATTCATATGATCTAGTTCTGCCCCCCCAGTGCAGTTTTTCTGGTCCAAGGTAATGGACACCCTAGCCACCGAACTGGGCACACCACAAATAGTGGACCCGGTGATGATCTAATACCAACTAAAGTGGCCAGAATTTGGTTACACTCCCTTATATTCTACGCAGAAATAAAAACAGTCATTATGCACTGGATGGGGAATACCCCTCCTACCATACCCTTCTGGAGATGACTGATAGACAGAGCTCTCCCATTAATCAAATTAACGTATGAAACAAGAGGGATACCGGACAAATTTGACAAAGTGTGGGGGGCCTGGTGTGGCCCAGACTCCCATGGCATTCACATGATCTGTATCTCTAATTTCCACACAGACACTAACATGCTGTTAATAACAACAGCTATAGATATGACGCTGAATATGCACCAACATAATTTCCAGTTACTATAATCAATCACAACTGTTATATGGATATGTCTTTTGTTTTCGATTGTTTGTTTTGTGTTGTTAAAACAATAAAAATTTACCTTTAAAAAAAAAAAAAAAAGACCCAGACTGTTTGCATGGTAAGTTCAACTGTCCTGCGACCTGTCAGTTACCAGTCCCTTGACATTTGCACTCATTACTCAACCTGAACAGTCATAATATCGTATAACAGGATAAATGTACAGTGCAAATGAAAAGGAACCAGAAGTTGACAGCCCATTCTAGCATATTATGACTGTATAGTGCAAATAAGGGGTTGGCAGTTATACAGCACAAGTAAATAGAGGCTGGGTGGGTAACAGTATGATGGTAATGCCAAATGCAATGAAAAAGCTATAAGGTGAGTGTGGCTTTTAGTATGTCTGTATAAGCTAAATGTATTGTTCAAGCAACAATTATGTGAGAGTCTACAACTGATAATCATGGGGTATTGCAGAAGTAAGAGATGGCTGGTAGCTGTACTGCACTTACTCCCTTACTTTAATTAAAGGGGTTGTTCAATTTGGAGTTAACTTCTAGTATATTGTAGAGCTTGCAAAGAGATAAACAAAAGGAACACCAAGAGCCCCAATAGTGTAATATGTATTGGTAAGGGATAATGAAATAAGAGTAAATAGCATATACTCACAAACCAGGGTTACCAATAGGCAACCACTGTAAAGGCAGGTGGGGAGA
Organism: Xenopus borealis; assembly: GCA_024363595.1. Lineage (NCBI taxonomy): Eukaryota > Metazoa > Chordata > Amphibia > Anura > Pipidae > Xenopus > Xenopus borealis. Next base: position 17,000,439 of record CM044437.1, on the reverse strand, counting down.
TTGTCCTGACCCCACTCAGGATTAAGAAGTCGCTCTCTGTAGATAGAAAAAGGCACTGAGTGTGTATACTACTGCCAGATGCTGATTGGAGTTTGTTAATAAATTTTGACTGCTTAATTACAATCGTTTTGTGTCTGCTTGGAGGAGGTAAGTCCACCACTGCCTCCTCTGATTACCAAGTTTTGGCTTTTAAACTCGTTTATATCCTTTTATCCTTTTGGCGCCTCTGTTCTTTCTATATAATATTGTAGAGAGTGACATTCCAAGACAATTTACAATTGGTTTTAAATTATTATTTGTTTTTTTTTAGTTATTTAGATTTTTATTAAGCAGCTCTCCAGGTTGCTAGGGTTCAAACTGTCCTTCGATAAAGAAATTATTGGAGCTTCATCAAAACATTTTGGTTCTCCAGGAACCGTAGTCAAGATCAGGATTTACATTTTTGTTCAAATTCATGGCACTGATAGAGTATAAGGAGAGGTTATATACATGTTTGCCTTCTACACAGTTGACTATGGTACATAGCTTCTATTGAGAAGCTTAAAGTTTAGGCTGGTGCAATAAGTGCAGTATATAAATATGGGATTTTTAGACATAATGATTTGTAGGGTTTAGTTCTCCTTTAAGCAGAAATTCTAATCAGAAACACGTTCTATTTGTGCATACATTTCATCAAGCTATGCAAAAAAATGCTTCATATTATTAATAAACATTGGGACATTTTGGCAGGAGCATATCCAGTAATAGAGTAGCAAAAAGTTAATTATGATTCAGTGTGGGGTTGCAGGAGTTAATATTGTGTCTAGTTAAGGGGTGGGTATACTTTTCAACATTTGAGGCTTGAGAAAGGAAGTTCTGAAATGTTGCAACAGCCTAAGTCCTTTGCACCTCTAGTTAAATCAGTAGTGGAAGATATGTATACCAAGAGATAGATTATAAACAACAATAACAGCACTCATGCTATATGTTGCGGTGCACGTCCTTTGAGGTCTCTGGTCAGTCCTCCATAATGTATATAAGTGGAATAATTGACAGCACCCACCAATAATATATTAAATAGTAAAAAAAGGACATCACCATAAATGTGCACATTTGCAACTGAGGTTTCGAGCCAAAAAGGCTCTTTCTCAAGCCATGTGTAACAATTGTTTAAAAGCATAGTCAAAGTCCATAAAGTTGTCTATAGTCCAGTGCAGGGATTCCACCAAGTTCAAACCAAACAAATAAGAATAAAATTTAGACAGAGAGGGTATCCTTCTAAAGTATTGGACAGAGCAGAAAAAAGTATGCATCATACAAAGGATAGAAAAATAAAGGGGCCGAGGATTACCTTTGTTACCCAATATGGGCCACTGAGTAGACAGATCAACATGATTTTACGTAAACACTGGTACATATTACATAGGGCATACCCTATGGTGAGAGAATTTATTTCCCCTCCACTGATACAAAAAAGGTAATACTATTGGATCAAAAGTATCCAGAACAATAGTACAAAAGGAAGCAACACATTTTTGGGTACTAAGAATACAGGTATGTATCAGTGTTTAAATTGTGCACAATGCAAACATGTGACTAGAGGAAAGACTTTTGTACATCCAGGCACAGGAGAGTCAGTTTAGATAAGGAATTAGCATACAACAAAGACTATGATCTGTATCTTTCTTATAATTTTGACTGGATAAAAATTGTGCTAAAAATCTTTAGTATATATATAT
>CM044437.1:16937758-16995738 GCA_024363595.1 Xenopus borealis | reverse complement strand
TGAATTTGCGTAATAACGATCCTTCGCCAGTGCGCAACTTCGCCTGGCGTAAGTGTGCAATGTTGTGCAAATCTATCTACTTCGCTAGCGTAAATTCGCCAGACACGGTGTTAGTGAATTTGGGAAGTTCCGATTTGATGTCACGCTGGCGTTAGACGCTTCGCGCTTTAGTGAATCTGCCCCAAGGTATCTCTGAAAGCAACTATACCCCATTTTCAAAGTTAATTATTAACAATAGCAAATTTTCATCCTTTCCTATTTTAAAAATGTCCTAGAAATGGATTGAAAAGTTAAACTCATCCAGCACTGATTGATTGTAAAGGAATGAAAACAGAAACACACATATTATCACTGTTAAAATTATTAATTTTCATTTTTTGGATTATGACTAACAACCTGGTTTGTAGATCTACAGAAATGACGTGGGTGACCACTGCAATAAGAGATAATTTACTGTTTCCCAACTTATAGGAAAATAGTAGATTCACAATTTACGCTCCTGACTAATCTCAAACTGATAGATTTTTCATGCTGTGAGACTGTCAACATTATACTAGTGACTGAATATCCATGCGTGATAAGCATGAACTAAGCAAAACGTAGTGTTGAAAGAGAGTACCTGATTCTAAAAATGTAATGAACTGTAAGACTGTCCTTTTCTATAAAATTATGGATATCTGTGTTTATCAGTAATGTATTTATTAGACTAGAAGTAGGTGCTAATAGTATGACCATGGAATACAGAACTCTGTGGAGCCCAATGTCAGGTATGAGATACAGGGCTGTCTTGTGCATACAGCAGTGTTCAAAGTGCAGAGTGCAAATTATATTGATCAATGTGATCTATGGATTATATATAAATTAGATCCTTATTGTGATAAATTGTTTACAACAGAGTGAAAACAAAGCTTGTATTACAGAAGAAATTGAGATATTTGAAGGTATGTTAAGATATTTGAAGGTATGTCCAGCTTTTTTTTTTTTTTTTTACAAAATTTGTTAGTACACAACGAAAAAAAAAACAAGACAAATTATACTTTAAAATCTCAAAGTCTTTATTAAGAAATAACAAAAACACCACTTTTTCTCCTCTACAGAAAAAACAACAGGGTGGCGATTCATCAAGCGGCACTTGATTTCTCCTCCCTGGCACTCTGTTGCTGAATCCTTTAGCTCCCACTTCTGTGCTTCCATTCTATCTTTAAAGTGCAGCGACATCCCCTTTCCTTCTTACTGTCCAAGTGGAGAAGTTTCCTTTCCTCCTTTGTGGCTCAGAGCTGGAAGCAGTGAGACTGACATGGACTACATGGCGTGCAGGACACACACTACAGTGAGTAGCTGTAAATACTGCTGCTCAAACCTCCCACCAGTGTGCACCCCAACTGACCTGGGGAACACGGACTGCAGCAGGGACAGGAGAGAGGGCACATCCTCGCCAATAGTGTCCGGAAAGGAATCCCTGCGGCAGCCATTGGAGTTGTCCTGATCGCAATCATGACACAGATACTCTCCATTCAAAGTGGTGCTCCCTGACTGCACTATTACCCCAATCACAGCCACTCCCCCACATGTCCTCTACTGCAGGTGCTAAAACCCCTCCCCCCATGTTGGCCCCTATTGCCCTTAACTTCTAAATTACCCCAAAGCGCAGGTCCTCTTCTGGAAGGATTTCTTCTATGTCCCGACGGCTTTTGCGGTGCATGTGCAGTAGGGCGCATTTGCCGGTTTGCGGCACGTGCAGTAGGACGCATTTGCCGGTTGTTACTACTGCACACGCGCCTGAAGTTCACAAAGTTTTCCACGGGGGGGGTAGGCTGGGATGAGGAAGGAGGGGGACCTACAGGAGGGAGGGGGGATGGGTTTTAGCACCAGCAGAGTTGAATTCTCCATTAAGGATCTCTCGGAGCTGCCGTTGTGCATCCCGTGGCTGAAGAGACTCTGCCCAGCCTATAAAGAACACCAAGGGGAAGCACAGAGCCCGGTCCTGTTTGAACTGATGATTCTACCACACTGAGGGGTTGCAAGAACCTCTTCCTCTCAATTGACTGCTCTCGGCTTCCCTTACCGTCCGACACTGGCTCCTGGGGGCCCTTGCATTCCACTAGTGAACTCTGAAGGACCATTGAGTTTGGCTTGCCAGCTCCTTCCTGTTTCTCCCCAGGGAACACAGTGCTCAAGAAGCTCTCCAATAGGTCTCTGCTCTGCGCCCTGTCCCAAAGCTCTCCTATGAGCAACACTTATGTGGGCGGCCGAAATTCTCCAACACCTTAGGGCTAGTCCCTGTAGTATGTGTCCTGTGTGCCATGTAGTCCGTGTCAGTCTCACTGTTTCCAGCTCTGAGCCATAAGGGAGGAAAGGAAACTTCTCCGCTGGGACAGTCAGAAGGAAAAGCGCCCTGATCCGGCAAAGAAAGGGGATGTCGCTGCACTTTAAAGAAAGCACGGAAGCACAGAAGTGGGAGCTAAAGGATTCATCAACAGTAGGAGAAATATGTGCCGCTTGATGGATCGTCACCCTGTCGCCTTTCCTGTAGAGGAGAGGAAGTGGAGTTTTTGTAAGTTATTTCTTAATAAGACTTTGTGATTTTAAAGTATGATGCATTATGGTGTTTAATTTCGTTGTGTACTAACGAATTTTGTAAAAATAAATTTGATGTTACTGGTCTGAAGGTCAAAATTTCAAAACATTTTTGGTTTTTATACTATAAAATTAGAATTTTTTGTGGAAAACTAGAATTTTTCCAGATTTATTAAAACCCAACACTGTAAAAGTCCCAATCCAAAAATCTGGCATTTCTGACTTGCCGAGTTTTTAAACCCAGTCAATGGGAGAGGTCCCTATCCTATTTGGAATTTTCTGTGGTCTGTGCTAGAATTAGCCAGAAAATTCAAATATTTCAGATTCTGAAAAAATCTGAAAAATGTGGGCTTTTCAGGAAAAAAGCCCCGCCCCGCCAAAATTGAGTGATTCTGGATAAAAAAAAACACAGAAAAAATGGTACTATTCTGGTTTTCGCTCACTTTTATTGCCTTTGTCCGTGAGCTGATTAAATCATACTTTTTTAATAATAAATAAGGTCACATTATGGATTCTAGTTTGGTTGGACTTTTTTTTAAATAAAAATTCTTATTTTGATATACAACGGATATATAGATCTATACAAATGATTTCTTCTACCAAATAAATTATAATCTTCAAGAACTCTATTATGATATAACATAGTAACATAGTAAGTTAGGCTGAAAAAACACACGTCCATCAAGTTCAACCTTTAAACTTTTTTTTTTAAACTGCCTAACTGCTAGTTGATCAAGAGGAAGGCAAAACACTAGTGATGGGCGAATTTATTCGCCAGGGGTGAATTCGCGGCGAATTCCCGCGATTCGCCGCTGGCGAATAAATTCGCGAAACTGGCAAAAAAATTCGCAAAAAAAAAATCTGACGCGCAAAAACAAGTCGCGCGTAGTTTTTGACGCGACGCATCGAAAACGACGCGACGTGCGACAAAAATGACGTGACGCGTCGGAAACGACGCGACGCGCCACGTTTGACGCGACGCGCGTGAAAAACGACGCGACGTGACTCGTTTCGCGAATCGGCGAAAAATTCGCGAATTTCTCTGGAAATTCGTGAATTTTTCGGCGAAGCGAAACGCGCCCGTTTCGCCCATCACTACAAAACACCCAATCTGAAGCATCTCCAATTTGCCTCAGAGGGGGAAAAAAATCCTTCCTGACTCCAAAATGGAGAAATCAGACTAGTCCCTGGATCAACTCATGCTATGAGCTATCTTCCATAACCCTGTATTCCCCCACTTGTTAAAAAGCCACCCAACCCCTTCTTAAAGCTATCTAATGTATGAGCCTATAAAACCGATTCAGGGAGAGAATTCAACATCTTCCTATTAACTTCTTTACATCTGTATTAAGCCGCATAGGATGATTCTTTGAGCTTCTACATTTACTACTTAAGGGAATAAATTGAGAACAGAAATGATTTAATATCATTTAAATGACAACCATTTCTGTTCTTTGATTTTAGCTGAAAAAGTAATGCCCCAATCAATACTCTGAAGGGCAACCCTCAAGGTACTAAAATGAGCTTTTCCATAATTCTTGGTTTTTGTTGCCCCAGTATATATGTGTTTTTTACACCAGACATTAAATGAGATAATATTATGTTCACTATTACCCAGGGGTTCAATGACTTGCACATTTGGTAAAAGTTCTGGGTAGTGATGGGCGAATTTATTCGCCAGGGGCGAATTCGCGGCAAATTCCCCGCTGGCGAATAAATTCGCAAAACGGCAGCAAAAATTCGCCGCAGAAAAAAATTCGCCAACAAAAACGAATCACGCGTCAAAAACGATGCGCGACTCGTTTCGATAATTTTTCGCCAATTCACGAATTTCTCTGGAAATTCGCGAATTTTTCGGCGAAGCGAAACGCGGGAGTTTCGCCCATCACTAGTTCTGGGTCATTTGAGATCACTAGATGCAGAAAAGCATTTTTTCTGGTAGGTTCTTCAACAACATGTGCCATAAATTGGTCATGCAACAAGTTTATAAACTTATTCCCATTAATTGATCTGGCAGTACTGTAATTAAAATCCCCCATTATCATTACTTTACCCAAATTTACAGCTTTTTCTATTTGTGTCAGGAATTTAGCCTCCTCCTCCTCACTTACATTAGGAGGTCTATAGCATACCCCTACAATTAATTGGTTGGACCCTTTAACATTGGTGAAGAATTCCACCCATAAGACTTCGGCCCCCTCATTCTCTAACATAACCTCCTCCTTTATATAAGCTTTTAAATCCTGCCTAACAAACAGACATACCCCTCCTCCTTTTCTATTGCCTCTGTCCCTCTGAAACAAAAGTATAGCCGCTGATATTAACTGCCCAGTCATGCAACATATTCAGCCATGTTTTGGCCACAACAATGACGTCATATTTTCCAGCACCAACACCTCCAGCTCTCCCAATCAGACTCCTTGCATTTGCAAACATACATTTAATACTGGTACCATGTTGAACATATGACATGGTCATCCTCCCTATCCTTAACAGTACCCCTAACCAAATCTCCTCCTCTGCCCTTTTCCCTTCATTTGCCACTGAATCATTTACTGAACCGTCAATGCCTAGTTTAAAATCTCTTCCAACTGTCTAGCCATCTTCTCCCCCAAAACAGCTGCACCATCATCATTGAGGTGCAGCCCATCCCTTGCAAAGAGTCTGTGGCTGACTGAGAAATCAGCCCAGTTCTCCAAGAACCCAAAAACCTCCTCCTAAACCAATCTCTCACGCATTAATCTCCCTAAGCTACCTCTGTCTTCTTAGCGTTGCTCGTGGCACAGGTAATATCTCTTTATGATACAGTAAAAGAGATGAATGTTTTGTTTATGCCCAGCCATTATTCCAAAAGCTGCCTTGTGTGCAGCTAGGAAACTTCAGACCTATTAGCAATGGCAAACCTTTAAAAATGTTAACAGAAACTATATACAGTAGGAAGCAATAAATAATAACCAGTAAAGAATTATATGCAGAGTTTTAATAATCTTCATAGTAATTATAAACCTGTTGGCCTCAACAAATATAGTAAAATACCTTCATATACTAATATATTTAGTGGAATATAAAGCTAAAGCACAAATAATGTAATGTGGCTGACATTATTTCCCTGATGAAGTCAAATACAATCTGGGCTACCAATTGCACTGTTTATTAGTGATGGGCGAATTTATTCGCCAGGGGCGAATTCGCGGCGAATTCCCGCGATTCGCCGCTGGTGAATAAATTTGCGAAACTGCCAAAAAAATTCGCCAAAAAAAATTCGCCGCGCAAAAACGAGTCGCGCTTAGTTTTTGACGCGTCGCGCTGAAAATGACGCAATGCGAGCCGAAAATGACGCGACGCGTCGGAAACGGCGCGACGCGCGGCAAAAACGACGATGCGCGACGCGCGACTCGTTTCGCGAATCGGCGAAAAATTCGCGAATTTCTCTGGAAATTCACGAATTTTTCGGCGAAGCAAAACGCGGCCGTTTCGCCCATCACTACTGTTTATCTTGATTGTATGTGAAATAATTTTTCTAATAAACTTTCACCATTGATTTTACTCTACATGAGCACTCCTATCTCTCCTTTTGACTGTTTACAGATTTGAGTAGCCTGGCCTGAGGAGACTGCACCCCATATTGCCAATGCAACTTGAACTTGAATAAGTCATTGAATATCCTTGTTGGAAAACTAAAGATTTTGAATGATACATAGTTTTGTGTAGAACTGGTTAAAATATAGAGTACAAAGAGTGGTGGTAAATAGTGATGGGCGAATCTATCCCGTTTGCTTCTCTGAAAAATTTGCGAATTTCCAGTTTTAGACTCCAGTCCTTAAGAGGGATAGGAATAAGCTGGAGAGAGTGCAGAGATGTGCAACTAAACTGGTTAGAGGGATGGAAGACTTAAATTAAGAGGGTTGACTGTCAAGGTTGGGGTTATTTTCTCTGGAATAAAGCTGCTTGCGAGGGGACATGATTACACTTTACAAGTACATTATAAAAAATTATCAGGGGACCTTTATACCCAAAAATAGGATCACCGAACCAGAGGCCACCACTTCAGATTAGAATAAAATTACTTTAATTTCAAGCAGCGTAGGTGGTTCTTCACAGTGAGAACAGTGAGGTTGTAGAATGCACTGCCACTGTGATGTTGTGATGGCTGATTAAGTTAATGCCTTTAATTGTGACTTGGATGATTTCTTGGACAGATATAATATCAACAGTTATTGTGATACTAAACTCTATGGTTAGTATAGATATGGTATATGTAATGTATGTAAAATTATGAAGAGGTGTGTGTATGGATGCTGGGTTTTCATTTGGAGGGGCTGAACTTGATATACTTTGTCTTTTTTTTAACCCGATTTAACGATGTAACTATACTATGTAACTATACACACTGTTATACAGACATAGCTATACACACATATATTAACTACATACATATATACCAATATCTATACTAACTGTAGATCATAAGATCACTATAGTCTTGATTATTATGATTGTTCAAGAAATCATCCAACCCACTCTTAAATACATTAATCGAATCTGATGACAAAACATCTGCCGGCAGGTCATTGCACAACCTCAGTGCCCTCACCATAACAAACCACCTACTTTGTATTGATAGTTATAGTATAAAGTGATGGCCTCTGGTGCATTGATCATTTCTATGGGAATAAAGATCCCCCAGGCCAGAATCCATGTAAAATGTCCTCTAATGTATGTGTAAAGAGTAATTATGTCACCTGGCAAATACCTATTCTTTAGAAAACCTTGACCACCTTCATAGTTTAAAGCCCCCTTTCCTTCAACCAGTTTATTTGCAAATCTCAGCACTATATCAAGCTCTTGAAAATCCTGCTTAATTATTAGAACACAAAACTGTATGAAATTTTCAAGGTAATTCCTTACCAGGGACCAATAATGAGGAAAAATGATTTTATATTAGTTTTCATTCCTTGAATTATTTACCTTTTGTATGGTCATTTGCCTGTTTAGGGTACTCAGCTTTAGGGATGGCGCGAACCGCCGAAAAAAAGTTTGCGAACATGTTCGCGAACTTCCGCAAATTTGCTAACGGTTCGCGAACGGTTCGCGAACCCCATAGACTTCAATGGGAAGGCGAACTTTAACAGCTAAAAAAGATATTTCTGGCCAGAAAAATGATTTTAAAGTTGTTTAAAGGGTGCAACGACCTGGACAGTGGCATGCCAGAGGGGGAAAATGTATCTGAAAAATCCATTGTTGACATAGCGCTGCGTTTTGTGCTGTAAAGGGAAAAAAGTCACTCAGGTGGTTGTGGACACTGTAATATTATGGATATTTAGACAGAATGTGAACAAGCTCACACAGCTAGATGGTTGAAGAACACACTGGGCAAAAAATGGCTACAGGGCAAATAATGCCTACAAGGTCAACGTATACACTACTACACCGGTGGATACGGATTACGTAAAATATATTATGGCTGCTTGAAAAAAGTCACTCAGGTGCTTTTTCTGGAGAGGGTAATATTATGGATATTTAGACAGAATGTCAACAAGCTCACACAGCTAGATGGCAGTTGTTTGAAGTACAGTAGATTACTAGCCAGCAAACTTACTATCCACTGTCCCTGAAATCACTAACAGCTCTCTCCCTACACTAGCTCTTCAGCACACACAGGCAGAATGAAAAAACGCTGCAGGGCTTCGGTTTTTATAGGGAAGGGGAGTGGTCCAGGGGGTGTGGGGTGGTCCAGGAGGGAGAGCTTACTGATTTGCTGCCATGTATCTGCTGGTCTGGGGTGAGAGGGCAAAAAAAAATGCGGCAAAAAAAAAACGTCGCGCGACGTTCGCAAACTTTTGGCGAGTGCGAACAGCGGATGTTCGCGCGAACAAGTTCGCCGGCGAACTGTTCGCGCCATCCCTACTCAGCTTCCAATATGTCTTACATCTGTGTAAGATTCCTGATGCCCCTATAGGTTATATATTATCAGCTTGCAGTCACAAAACAACCCCAAAGCAACCCCTCTAGACATGTGTCCAACCCCCTAGATGCACGGTTTACTTACCAACCCTCCGGCAGGCTACGAGGGGAAGTGGGCCCTGGTGCAATTGCACTAAGCAGCCTATGAAGATTCTCATTCATCCAGGTCATGGTATATTTATCAAAAGTAACTCAAAGCAACTGGACTTGCTGAGAAATTTTAATGAAGACATTTCACTGCTCATCCGAGCAGCTTATTCAGTTCAACTGACTGGTGTAGGTGAGTTCTCAGCGTATAGACTCTTCCAACAATCCAACCACAACTGCACATTGTAACTCTTTAGAGAGATGACATCTGAAATTTACAGTGGTGTTTATTCTGTGTAGTTACAGTGATAGGATTACCAAAGTGTCACGCAACTCCTAGAAAACAGTTGTTACTTGGGAGAGTTGCATGAATGGATGCGTGAATAGTTCTGAAACCGCCAGGGAACAGATGTTAGAACAGCATTGTAAGGCTCATTATCAGCAGCATAAATTCAGTGACATACAGCATTGTGAAATTTTTGGCTAACATCTTAGCCCTGTTGGTAGGCAATACAGTGCATCATATCCAGAATGCCAAAGATTTTGTAACCAAGATTCATGGCATTACACTAGAGGCAGAAGAAACCATGGTATCATATGATGTCACATCTTTGTTTACATGTATACCTACAGTATGACAGAGGCAATCGAGACCCTTAGCAGCAGAACGAAGATCAATCCTAACCAAGTATGTTTGTTGCTAGATTTGTGCCTCAACACCACATACTTCAAGTACAAGGACCTTTTCTATAGACATAAACATGGCTGTGCAATGGGTTCTCCAGTCTCTCCCATTGTAGCTAACTTGTACATGGAGGAAGTGGAAAGGAGGGCTTTACTTACTTTCCAGGGAACTACACCAAACCATTGGTTCAGGTATGTGGATCACACTTGGGTTAAAATCAGATCCAATGAAGTGGCATCCTTTACAGAACACATTAATTCAGTGGACATTAACATCAAGTTAACAAGGGAAGTCCACAGGAACAAACTTGCTTTTTTGGAGTGTTTAATTTGCATCCAAGAGGGGGGTAACTAAAAAACTGAGGTATACAGGAAACCTACTCATACAGATCAATATCTGTTGTTCGATTCCCACCATCCGCTGGAACACAAACTGGGTGTCATTAGAACTCTACACCACAGGATGGAATATGTGGCAACTGATACAGAGTCCAAGGACAAGGAGCATACACATCTCAGAGGAGCTTTAAAAACATGTGGCTACCCAGATTGGGCCTTTGTCAAAACAGCAGCAACCAAGCCCAACAGGAACATCAAAAGAAATAACCACCCGGAGACACATAGTAAGCGATACATAGTCATTCCATATGTAGCTGGAGTGTCTGAGAAACTCAGGAGGATTTTCAATAAACACCACATCCCTGTGTTTTTCAAACCTAGCAACACACTGAGACAAGAACTGGTACACCCAATTGTAATTGGATTGTTGGAAGAGTCTCCCCTACAACAGTCAGTTGAACTGAAGAAGATGTTCTTCATTACAATTTCTCAGCAGGTCCAGTTGCTTTGAGTTACTTTTGATAAATATACTAAGCAGCCTACTATTGTGACATTTATTACAACATTAATTTATATTTCTTTTTGTACTGTATATTTTGAGTCAGTCCAGTGTCGTAACTACTCCTTGGTGGGCCCCGGTACAGGATGGGCACCTGGGCCCCCCTGTCAGGCCCTTACCTCTATAAATCCCATGCTGGAGTGTTGATAGCAGGCCCCAATGGGCCCCAAGGGGATGGGGGCCCTGGTGCAATTGCACCCTCTGCCCCCCTGGTAGTTATGCCACTGAGTCCGTCCCTAAGCTCAGTGACCTAAAGCCGCATGGAGCATGTGCAGTTAATCAGCATACAAGAAGATGGGGATCTACTGGGGACATCTTCAGAGGCACAGCTCTTCCCAGTTAAAGGGTTGTGGTTGCCTTGGGCTGGTAGAGAAGCCCAAAACATAATGGGCAACATTTCTAGTGCTCTTCTTTAGTTAGGCTTTAGTTCTCATTTAAACAATATTAAGAAGCAGACCCTATATATGTGTGCTGCAGAACCACTCTGTTCTGATTTTCAAAGAATTAATTGTGACTTGTTTTTTGTAAATGTTATGTGCTTTTGAAAAAAAGATTTTATGTGAATAAAACATACAAATTTAAGATTAAAAATAACTGGGGTGCTGCTGTCTTTCACTTTGTAAAAGTTTGCCATTTAAGTGAATACTCAAATAATATAGAGAGACACAATGTTAAGTAATTGTTTTGCCTTATGTAAGCTCTAATGAAAGGCACCACAGTTGTACTGTACAGCACTGTAGAATATGTTTGTGTCTTTGACAGAGTTTATTTCTCTAATGATAACACAATTACAGATGCACTGAATCCACTATTTGGGATTCGGCCGAATCCCTGAATGATTTGTGAAAGATTTGGTTGAATACTGAACAGAATCCATATTCTAATTTGCATATGCAAATTAGGAACTGAAAAGCAAAAAGTGTGAACTTTTTTTACTTCCTTTTTTTTGTGATGAAATGTCTCTGATTTCCCTCTCGGGCCCCTAATATGCAAATTAGGATTCAGATGCATTTCGGCCAGACACAAGGATTCCAAATCCTGCTGAAAAAGTATGAATCCTGGCTGAATCCTAAACTGAATCAAGGATTTGGTGCATCTATAAAGCATATATAAAGTATTACTACTGCTGTCTCAGTTCTACCCAAACCCATCAAATATTGTAAGACATTGCAGCCCTCAAAAGAATGCTACCTTTGACTGACAGGGTGTATTTATACAGAGGCCATGAAATAATTGTGCTTCAAATTGTATTACCCACTAGCATGGATTTCAACAATAGGTTCAGATGATCACGTGTCAATACATCCAACCTGGCAGCAAAACCTTTCTCAAAACCATATATACAGACTTCTTTGACACGTATATATAAGATAAATAAATTGCTCTTTATGTTAAAATATAGTAAAGGCATTTCAGCTACTACTGACGCTTTTCATGCCCCATAGCCCTCCGCAGAGTATTACTCTGAAATAAAGAAGAATTTATTTATCTTGAATGTAGGTGTCCAAGAAGTCCCTATCAATTTTGTTGAAATAATTGTACTGCAGGGTTAATTCTAAATTTTCAGAAACAGCTCTTTCTGTTATACTTAGAATGAGAAATAAAAACCAGTCCTAGGAAATCAAACATGCTGGATTCAGAGAGCATTTTTGAACCAGGACATCAAACATACAGTATGCAGTGAGGATTTTTCAGTTCATTTGTGGTCAAATAGAAATTGTACGCATTATAAAAGCAACCATGTGGATTTAGTTAGCATTGACTCATGTGCCACGTTTATACTGGAGTAGCTACACCTGCTTCACCTAGGTCAGGTAAACTGGTTAAATAAATGATGATGCATTTCTATTGTCATGGGAATATGCATGGTCACTTCTTACAGTGCCATGACTTTAAAACACAAGGGTTCATTCTCTTGCAGTCACCCTCATACATATGAAAAAGAGAAGCATGTTTTTCATTTATTTATATATAGATTTATATTAAAGGTATTTTGTCATAGAAACATGTTTTGCTTTTCAAACATTCCTGCAGAATCATGTACTGAAATCCATTTTTCAAAAAAGCAAACAAATGTTTTATGTTTAATTTTGAAATATGGTATTAGGTAAGTAATTTTTCTTCCTTAACCATTTGACACATATTCTGATAAAAGTCTTTCTTTATTGCAAGTTGGATTATTGTTACCCCTCACTCCCCCCTCCAGCAGCCTATCAACAGATAACAACTCCCTGACATCTCTTCTGACGGACCCAGCTGCATAAACTGATAGGAACTCCAAGTTTCTGTGCTGCTGTTACTTCTCTGCATTGGGTTAACGTTCTGTATTTTAATAAGTGGGGAAACAGGTAAAATTGCCCATACTGCATCCCATTCACATTAGTGTGATGGTACAATGTGGGCTTGTTTTACCCCCTGCAGGTAAAAAACATCTATTGAAATCTTCAGCACTAAACCTTGTAACTGAATCATTCTATTGCATTTTCAAGAGGTTATGCAATTCAGGAAAAACACCCACAGATTCTAATGGATAGTAAAGGAAATGTTGTGTGGTTTAAAAAATTATCATGTGAAAAAACACCTATTGATTTCCATGCCTCTTGGCAGATTTTTCTTTTTTTTGTGAAATTCTGGTGAAGTGAAATGGGTCATGCTCATGGGTAGTGCAGATTTCCTATGGGTTCCAAACTTTGCAGTCTGCCATAACCCTTAAGGAGGAAATTGTTTTTAATGAGGAGATAGATTGTATTAATAGTTGTTGATGTTAATATAGAACCCTTAGCAGCAATAATTTGGAATAGTCAGGACATCACTGGGGTCAAGGTTGCGGATGAGCAGTATAAGATTTCCTTATTTGCTGATGATGTGTTGCTAATGGTTACCCCCCTTGCTGTCATTACCTTTTTTGCATAAAGTGTTGAAGAAATATGGTTCTTTCTCAGGATACAAGGGCAACATAAGCATAATTGAAGCCCTTTCCCTTAACATATCTTAACATATCTCAGACCACTGTGGAAAAGTATAATTGGAAGCCTAACTTTATCACATACCTGGGAACAAAAAATCACTTTGATGTAAAGAAATGTATATGACTCAATACTACAAAAATATACATATAAACTACTGGCCTGGTCTCATTGGGACCCAAACTCGACATGGGCACACATAAAAAATTGTATCTTCCAGAGAGGTCATCTTAATTTAAGAAAATGGTCCACTAATACCATAAAGAGGATCACCGCACCAGAGGCCACCCCTTCAGACTAGAAGAAAAGCACTTTCATTTGAAGCATCGTAGGTGGTTCTTCACAGTCAGGACGGTGAGGTTATGGAATGCCCTGCCGGGTGATGTTGTGATGGCTCATTCTGTTGATGCTTTTAAGAGGGGTTTGGATGATTTTTTGGACAGACATAATATCAAAGGCTATTTTGATACTAAACTTTACAGTTAGTATAGCTATGGGCATATATGGTTTGTGTTTGAAAGAGTGGAGATGTCTGTGTGTGTGTGTATGTATGCTGGGTTTTTAATTTGGAGGGGTTGAACTTGATGCACTCTTGTCTTTTTTCAACCCAATTTAACTATGTAACTATGTAAGGTCAAACACTGGAAAAATGGTCACATGCACCAAACAAAAAGAAAGTGTATACAAAGTTCTTATGCACTGGTACCCAACACCAGAAAAACTGCATGCAATCTTTCCAAACACTCCAATTCTTGCTGGAGACAGTGTGGTGAAATGGGAACATCACTTCATATTTTTTGGACCCAGGATACAGAAACTCTGGGATGATATAGCAGACTTACTAACTAAACTAACCACCTGCATCCTTACTAGGCACACTCTCAGTTACCTTCTGGGAAAACCTTTCCCAGAGCTACCTAAGCAGACCCAATCTCTGGCCAACCATATATTAACGACCACACACATGCTCAGGGTGCTCAGAAGCCTCACAACATAAGTGTGAATTATATATATTTATAGACTTGTATAACAGAAATGTACCCTAACAAAATTACAATTGCATAACAAAACAAGTACATCCTTACTACTCCTTTTCCCCTTACTGACTTCAAAGCTGAAAGTTCCTAACGTACTGTACTTTTATCTTTGTTTTGTATTTCAAATTTATTTTCTGACCCTGTTCTACATGCCTCCCCCAAAAATATTTGCATTGTTACATAAATGTAAAGTTCTCCTTTTATTGCAAAATAAAAAGCATAAGTTACCAAAAAAAGTTTGTCATAGAAAAAGAAGCACATAGAGGGGGGGCAGCTCCAGAAGCAGAGCCATGCTTCTTTCCTGCACTGTATTTTAATAAATAAATTGCTGTTGCAAATCCCAGAATCTCATTATTGAGGAGTACAAGACACATGTGGACCACAATGTTACCAATTTATTGCAGGCAACAAATCTCCAAAAATAGTTCTTCTTGACTAACATTTGAATTGCCACATGACAAACATCTTACGAGTGTCGATCAGGTTTAATCATGGGGAAAAACCTGCATTTGTATTTTTCCAGCAATTAAACTGGATTGCTGAAAGTAATATATTTTACATTCAATGATCTGATATACATTTGCAGAAGCCCACATATAGATTATATTAAAAAAAGAACAGTCGAACTTCAGACCCAAATACTAAGGATGAAGACACTTTAGCTTTATGTAGATTAAAATTACCTCAAAAATAGTTTGCATTGCTAAAAATGACCCCAGCTAATGGTAGATATGAGAATAGCACCTACACAGGAGAACTAGAAACAAGACATCAGGACTCCTAAGGATAACATTAAATAAGAAAAACAAAAGCTACAGTATCTGAAAGCAATTGCACAATGGTGGGCTGGCTGTTTCTAAAAGAACAGGATCAGGCCCATGACTTCGGATGGCTTCTACCACATCATTATTTATTAAAAAATAAATTTATAAAAATACATTACACATTATTTGCAATGTACACAGAGCAATTTAGTAATAAAAATGACACCATATACATAATCAGGACAAAATCCCTTTATTCTATAAAATCCTATACTACCTAGCTATCTAAAGGGGCTAAAATCATCTTTAGAAATATCACAAGATTTTTTTTTTTAACTTTGCCAAGAGCACCTCCTCTGTGGATTCAAAATCATTCATGTAAATATAACCAAGACTCTTCTTTTATTAGGAAACAAAATGTACTTAACTCTGCTAACAGGTCTATTTTTACACCTATGCTTAAACAAACTTTACACCTATGTGACCTTTACACTTATACACTAAGATAGGTTATGTATGTATAAACAACAGTTAATGCTAGTTTAGTCACTCAAGTATAGGAAAACGGCATGTCATAATTACATGCTACGTGACTAAGCAAGTCCAGAGGTAGTCTCCTCATTTAGATTCTTATAACCCATTTTTACTGCTGCAGCCCCCATATACTCCATCCCTACTAATAATACAGACCACACAGTTTATTTTGTCGAATAATGATAGCAAATTAAATAACAAAGTATGGTCTAGAACAAATCAAAACTCTATGTTTCAAAATAACAACATAACAGATAATATGTGTTGTACTTAACATGTTCTGTGTTATTATTACCCTACCTATTGCTAACCATAGCCTACTCTAACTGGGAATGTGGTCCTAGGATTCCCAATCCTGTACATTGAGCTTGTCTTCCATATCCTTGAACCCCCTACACTTGAATGTCTTTTTATCACCAATAAGATGCATTAGAAGACTCTGCTTCCATCATGACATTCCATTCCCCCTCTACACTACAAGCTCACCAAAAATCATAGTCTTGGTCCCCACATTGTACTTCAAATCCAACTAACTCCTTACCAACCATGACATACCTTGCCAGTGTGTTGATAAGTGGAAGATAGGCCTGCCCTAGATCATGCTGCAGCTGGACTGCAAAGGTTAGGATGTATATATAATAATAAGTCAAATAATTGTTGTATTTTCTTTATCCTTGTGTCAGGATCGCGCCGCCCGGAGGCTTACCTTTAGCTCCGGGCGGCGCGTCCTCTCCTGTCCGGCGCATATCCACAATGGCGGCGCCCATAGCCGCCACGTGGATATGCGGCGCCGGGTAGTGACGTCATCGCGTCACGCTTGACGCGATGACGTCACCGCGCTCGTTTTAGCGCGAACTTTGAATATTTAAAGGGGTATTGAACGCCATTATGGCGCCCAATTATAGGACCATACTGCTATTGTTCCTGGGTATGGTTTATTGTTCCTGATATTGCTTTTTGATCCTTGTTCCTTTATTTTTGATCCTGTTTCCATTTTTGTTCCTGTTTTCCTGTATTTTGACCACTGCTTGGACTTTGTTTATTTTTGTTCCTGCAATACACCTTTTTGCTTGAACCTGCTGATTCCTGCCTGATCCTTGCCTAAGCTACGTTATTGCACCCCTAAAAGCTTCCTCCTTGGTCCACTACTTCCCCTGGGCGCCTAACGAAGGCCAACCCGTGACACCTTGAAGACGGTTCACTAGCCATATGCCCTAGAATCTTACTCCAATATGTTTTATAAAATCATCATGGAGGCAAGGTGTTGATTGTATTAGCATGAGTGGAGGTGTTATTAAACCATCCTGGAAGAGGTGTTAAAACAGCTTTGTATGTGACAGACAATGGGTTTTCTGTGTTCACATATATGTAGGAATGAGTTTCGCCACCAAAATGACACCCATAGACTTCAATGGGAGAAAAAATAACTACTCAATACGTTTCGGTGACCATCTTAAATATATTGCAATATATGGACAAACAATCCCTGTTTTTTTAAAGGGTAAGGCATGTTTTGCTAGTTTAAGGTACAAAATGTCTCAATTTCATAAATATTAATGTTAATGGGTTGAGTGCAGAAGACTTGTATTTGTATATACCAATCCCCTCTAAAGTGTATTCATTGTTCAACAAAGTGTCAGTGGCTTAATTGTTATTACTGCTGCTTTGTAATACTGGTTTGATTCTAACCATAGGCTGCCTACAAGATCTGTGTTGTTACCTAATGGTATTCAATTTTCCTCTCATACAGCTATAATACATATGCAGTACAGATAAATTAGGCTCCTGTGTGAACTTGTGTGAACAAATAATGCTAAAACTAATAAAAATCAGAGAGAGAGAGAGAGAGAGAAAGAGATCAAGTAACAAAAAAGATTACACAATAACATTATTGTAAAAATTGAATTTATAATTTGTAGTTACAAAATAAAACAATTGTAGTAGAGGGCTATGTTCAGAAGAGTATATAAAACATAAATATACAAATTATATATATTTTTTCCTAAACACTGGAAAAAAATACTAAAGAAACTGACAAACATGCCTTTGCTGCACTAGTCAATACAAGTAGCACAGCTAAACTTTTTGTTTGGATTAGATTGAAAGTTCGCACTTGGTGAAATTTTGAATTTCGCTGCCAATCCATGGCTGCTCATCAAATAAATTTGCTCATCACTATACATAACCAGCAAATTAACTACATAGATTAAAGGACAGACAAGATATTTTGACTAAACCACACTGACCCTCTTTAGGCTATGAGCTGGTTTCCTATGGGCAGGCATTGGTAGGGTCTTCATACTGTATGTTGCAGTATGGCTCACCTGATTGCCACCAGTGACCTACATCTGTACTTTGATGGATTAGTTGGATATTATTATTCATCCTTTATACATCCATTGGTAGCTGTCAGTTTGTTTAAAAGCCCACTCCACATCATGAACAGGTTCTACAATCCATAGTTTGCTAATTGAGAACACTTTTATTAAAGGGTTAAGTATTTTCAAATCCCTCCTTTCCATCCTTGGACATTTTTAGGTGAGTGACATGGGCACTGTAAGCATTATTAGTATTACAGTATTGAAGTTTGAGCTAAATTGTATTTTTTTCACTTTTCCATTCATATATTATATGCCGTATTTCACTAGAGCATTCCAGGTATATTTCCAGTGGAACAAAATGTTCGTTTTTATTTCCTTTTCTTTTTAAATGAAAAAAAAAAATAAAATAACCACCATTAATATTGTTTTTTCCACTGATCTCTCTCCAGTGAAATCTTGTGGGCTAAGTGCAATATTTACCTTGTAAACATGGCAGATTTCCATGTCCTGCCTATGATGACATCAAAAATGCTCTTGTGAGCTGTATAAAAGGCAAGGAATGATATTAGCAGGTTGTCATTACATGGCCAAGGTTCAGGACACGTTTACATCAATTGCCTATGATAAAATTCCAGGGAAAATTCATTCTAGTTAGCCACTTTACCAGTCTTCCCAAGATTATGACAGAATAAATCTGCAGATTGATATAAGAAGCAAGAGGATCATTTATGACAAGTGCAGTTGTCGACACAGTTGTTGAACAAAAAATGACATTTATTAAAGGTACTTGTGTCCAAAGCTGCTCCGTGCAATTATGATTTTGAGTTTGTTGCCTCCAATTGCCCATGCTTTCCTCTTGTAAACCACACAAAGTTCATCTAATGATGCAGATTTTGCTTGGTGCACGAGATAATCATGATCTCCAAGAGAAGATCTGATAATATTTATATACATATATTAAAATATTAAAAGTCACTAGTGCCCCAGCCAACAATGCGACTAAAAATTAAGACTATGTTGAACTTTACCCTTAACTCAGAAGTTCTATTGAGAAAGGCAAGGCCCCAGCAAATTTATACCTTGTTCTAAAGTAGAGCTGTCCAATTGGTGGCCTGCAGGCCAGATGTAGCCCTCCCGATTTTTATGGCTTTGTCTAACCTACTTTCTAGAGTTGACCAGCTGCAAGAAACAGTAAGAATATATAATTTGCACAAAAAAAAAAGACAGTGATTGCCAGTACACAGTCTCAACCTCTAGAAGTAATTGCTGCAAAAGATGAGGTAATTGAACTCCTAAAAATTCTATTTTTATTCCTTCAGCCAATGCCCTTTTTTATGCAAAATGCTACTTTATTTTATTTCATCGTTTCCAACAAATGTCTAGAATTGCATAGCTTGTGCATGAAGCTCCCAACACACTACCATTTAATATATAACTATAATTTATTTTATTTCTACAAAAGTGAACTTACCATGCCTTGCATGTATCAACATGAAACTTCATTTGGCATGTTACTCAAATGTCTCTCCAAAGCAGCAATATCCTGCATGGATATGTAGAACCAGTACTTACAACCATGCTAAGCTTAAGATACTTTATGAACAAATTAAAAATGGCTTCCAATGTAATCGCATAGGGACAGGAGTCTTTAACCAAAGGCACTTTTGGATAAAAAAACTTTATTCTTCAAGAAAAAGTGAACAGGTACCTTATTAGAAACCCATGGCTACACCCAGCCGTGTCTAGTCACCTTAGGTTGAGCTTTGAAATCTGACATGGTGTTAGACATTTTGTCAGTTTCCCAGCTGCCCCATGTCATGTGATTAGTGCCAGCACTTTAGGAGGGAACTGCTTTTTGGCAGGCTGTTGTTCTTCCTTCTCAATGTAACTGAATGGACAGTGGGACATGGGTTTTTACTATTGAGGGCTGAGATCTACCACACAGCTGTTATCTTGTGTTACAGAGCTGCTATCTTCCCATGGTTCTGTTGTTAGGCTGCTGCGTGGGGGTAAGGTAGGGGGTGATATCACTCCAACTTGCAGTACAGCAGTAAAGAGTGATTGAATTCTTCTGGAACAGCACTATTAACTGATGCACCCCCTAATTACCATGTTCATTTTACAAAATTTGGATGATGAAAGTTAAAAAATATTTCTCCTTATCTAAACTGTTACAATTACTTATTTTCTTATCTCTAAATTGTTCCAAAGTATCTTATTTGCACCTGTTAGCTGTTCTGGGCTCTCTGCCAAAAGCCAATTAAGTTATAAACTTTGTTTCTTTTTCTGGCTTTTCAGTGCAGAGAAAAGAGGGACTTTCCAGTACAAATGAGGGACTGTAGGTTGAACTGTCAAAAGAGGGACTGTCCCTCTGAAAAAGGGACAGTTGGGAGAGTTCCCCTCACCTCACATGCTGGCCCAGCCCTGCTCTACAGAGCAGTGTGTATGCAAATTAACCACACTGAGTAGGGATCAGAAGCAGACTGACAGAAGAAGCATCCAATCAGAGTTCAGTTTCAGAAACGGCTGCATGAGTGTACTTCCTGCTTCTGCCAGGAGTGTGTATGATGTAAAACAAGGAAGTACAATAGTCACTGTAGTGTTTATGGGGGGCCCATGATGAAATGGCCCCATCTGCAAAGGGATCCATCTGAAGTGAATATCTCATCAACTGCACATTTGTTTTCGTCCATAACATGATAAACCCTGTTCTCACTCAATTGAATCTGGCCCTTAATATGATAAAGCACAAGATAACTTTTTCTCACTGAATTAAATATGGACCTTTATGTGGCTCCAAACACCAAATTGTTAGCCACATGCTGAGTAATATGAAAATATTATATAAAAATAGTCATGTGGAGTTGGCAGTTAAAAAAAAAATTATATATATATATATATATATATATATATATAGAGAGAGAGAGAGAGAGAGAGAGAGAGAGAGAGAGAGAGATGGAAAGACCGCACTCACAGGTCTTATAAAGTGCATATTATTTATTCACAAATTGAAGCTGACATTTCGGCTGATACAACAGCCTTTCTCAAAAAGGCTGTTGTATCAGCCGAAACATCAGCTTCAATTTGCGAATAAATAACATGCACTTTATAAGACCTGTGAGTGCGGTCTTTCCATATGGCTACATACACTGTTTTTGAGACCTGCACCCAGGCATTGATTGACCGAATTATCGTGTGTACTGTTTCTACACCCTATATATATATATATATATATATATCCACAAAACGGTCCGCACTCTCAGGTCTTAATGAAAACAAATGTATTTATTTAAAGAAGACTAACGTTTCGGCCTCCTCCAAGGCCTTTCTCAAAGTACAGAATGGTACAAAGGAATGCATTAAATACCCAAAATGGCGGGAAAAGCCAGTCAGCTGACGTGATGGTGACATCATCAGTATACATCAAAACAGTTAAACTTCCCATAAATACTCATTTAAAAATCCCAAATTTTTAATTTTAACACGAACCCCCACATAAAATTCAAATCCCAAGCACCTATAAAAAGAGTGTTAATATTGTTTATCTGTAACACCCCACAAGTAACTACTTAAAAACAATTAATTTGTAACGAACCTGATTGCTACATTGTATATTACCCATTGATAAATGCAATCATGACTTAGACATACATTGTTACAAAAAATAACCTATGAGTTAGAATGGAAGGTCAGAACAGAGACTTATACCCATTACATCTAAGCGAAAAGGTTAATCAATAAAACTAGGTAGGAAGTGAGCTTAGATGGTTACTAAAAGCTACCATGCTTCCATTATGTATATATATATATATATATATGGACAATATCTTTTTGCGCAGTTTATTTTTTCACCGATTTCAACTACAACCATGGCACAACATTTAGTTCATTAAATAAAGTGTATTTAAGGACAGGTTGCAGAGCAAAATAGGAAGGTTGTTATCTGTTATCCAGACTGCTCGGGACCTGGGGCCTTCCGTATAATGGGTCTTTCCGTAAGTTGGATCTTAATACCTTAAGACAACTTGAAAATCCTTTAAAGATTAAATAAACCCAGTAGACTGGCTTTGCTTCCAATAAAGATTAATTATATTTTAGTTTGGATCAAGTACAAGATACCGATTTATTATTACAGTTAAAAAGGAAATCATTTTTCAAAATTTGGATTATTTGGATAAAATGGAGTCTATGAGAGACGATCATTCCATAATGTGGAGCTCTCTGGATAATGAGTTTCTGGATAACCTGTACAAGGTGTGTTTTATTAAAACACCTTAACATCAACAGAAGGCTTAAAGTTACAATATCAGATGAAACCATTTTAACTTTACAAAAGGCAGTGAAATTAAATAATTTTGTTGGTAAAAATTCTGAAGTAGTTCTGCAGTTTTAGCTGGCTTATTTCGATCAGAATTACCAATGCTAGGCCCTCATGTCGCCATTGTTACCTGACTTTCTTAACGCAAAATGACAATTTCAGTTTTGCCTTGTTGATAGATTGTTAAAGAGGGTATTAAGTACTTAACCCCTTCTCCTTTCCGTATGGAGAATCTTTAGTGCTTAACTGTGAAAGCTGCCTCTATGTGTATGGTGGACATAGCATAACATTCCAAAAACAATAGTGGCTTCAAGTACCAAATGAATTGTGTACTCTGGAAGATTTCTATTCAGTGACTCAAATCAACAGCAAATATTTGACTACCCTCTAAAAAAACAACAGCAAAAACACATACACACACTAGCTTAAACATCTCATTGCTAGTAAATAGTAGTAGTAATAGTAGTAGTAAATTTAAATCTCAGATGTTAGACTTTGCAAGTCAGGAACTATTGATTATTTGATGTCTTCATTCTCCCCATTGTAGGATGTGACCCAGTTTGGTGCTGAAATACCTTATTTGTATGTAGACCTACAGTAGATGAAATTGAGGGTAGTATCAAGCCAGGGCCCAGCTTATCTTTGTAGTAAGTTTCTGCTAATGAAGTGGCTAAACTAGATATCTTAAGAGTATCAGTTGGTATATCAATTGAAAGAGAATCTGACTTGTGTCAGTCAATGATTTAAGATTATAAAGAAAGAAACCCAAAAGAAATCCCTTATCAATTGATTAATAATACATATAAGTGAAATTCTCAACATTGACAATGGTCAATTCAATAAAATTCCAATTTATACAAAAATTAGATCTCAGTTAATAGTAATATTACTAGTAAATTTCAAAATTTATATATTCACTCAAAGATAATATAAATATAAAGTGCTAGTGCGTAGGTGAAAGTCAATAAGATAAGGGGAAGGTAATCAGTATCTGATAACAAATTAGCTAAAAATATGAAAAAAGGCATCATCACTTAGAGACAAAATCTAAAAAGTTGAGAAAATTGATACACACAAGTTAAGGAAAGAGTTAAAGTGAATAGTGCCGTTATTAAAAATTAGTTCATATAAAAGATCATAGAGGTTTTCATAGATAATTGGTATAAATTCATTGCTTGGTGTTTTTTATATTCATTCAAGAAAATTATGGAATTCTAATTCATCTGACAAGGTCCAATGCCCATTAGCAGTAGGAAAATGAATATTATAGAAGGTGAAAAAGTCCCATAAACTGTCTTGTTGTTTTGGCTATCTTTGGGACCCCACAAGTACCTAAAAGCCAATGTTTTGGGCTACTCTAGCCCTTTGTCAAGGTTTGACAAAGGGCTAGAGTAGCCAAAACTTTGCCTTTTATGCACTTTAGTAAGTTTTTTATTTTTACAAATACCGGAGTGCTGCTTTTATTGATCTAAGTTAGGGGTCCCCAACTTTTTTAACTCGTGAGCGCCATATAAATATAAAAAGACTTGGAGAGCAACACGAGCATGAAAAAGTCAATGGTGACGTCAAATAAGTGTTGTGATTTGGTAGCCCCTAAGGGGACTGGCATCCTACAGGAGGCTCTTTTTAGCAGTACATCTAGTTTTATGCAACTCAAACTTGCCTCCAAGCCTGAGATTCAAAGATAAGTACCTACTTTGAGCCCACTGGGAGCAATATCCAAGGGATTGGTGAGCAACATTTTGCTACTGGTTGGGGACCATTGATCTAAGTTATTAATAGTGAGTATCATGAAGGTGTAAAGATACATTGAAAACAAAAATGCATGTTAATGTCACTCCTGGTAACTAAGAGCCGAATTTCTGGTTTTCAACCCAGAAATTTGTCTCTTCTAGTGCAGAATATGCACTTGCGCGCTCTGGACCCCCTACCATTGTCTGGCGCTGAAAAAGTGAGTGCCATGGGGAAGGGGGTGGCGGAAAATTCAAGGATGCCTCAGGCAGCGAAGTGGCTTGGATCGCCCCTGCTTTTAGCCATCCTTCCTAACACAGCAAATAAGTAAGTGGTTTGGATTCAGTAGAGCAGAAACTAAAGTTTCTGTTGGTTTAAAGTTCAGGGCCAAAAGACTCTATAATGGTATCCAGAAGTCTTAAACCAGTGGTGTCTAACCTGGATGGATATGAATACAGCCCAGCCTGAAATGCTTGGTTTCAGAGAAAACATCATAATAATATAATACGGTCTATGTAATATTCAGGTGTCCCATATTCCAGTGTATAGCTCCATTTGGTTATCCAATTGGTATTGTAGTTCTTCTCTATGTATTTTCTTTACAAATCAAAAGTGTTTGTGTATTTTATGTGAGGCCCCAGACAATTTTTCTTTTTCCTGTGTGGCCCAGGGAAACTGAAAGGTTGGATGCCCCTGTCTTAAACCATCATATTCAAACAATTTGACCACCACACTCCCGCACTTTACTCACACTGCTTGAAGTGGTGCTGGATTTCCGTAGACCAGGCCAGTTCCCCTAGCAACAGCAATATTGAAGAAATCAGATCCGCACACACATACTATTGCAGTTGGAGAATTTCCCCTTTTATTTCACCAAAGGTTCAACGTTTTGGGGGGGACAACCCTCCCTTCATCAGGATAATCTCACAAATTATGTGTACACACCTTTATACCACAAGACTCCTCCCAATTCACCCACAGTGGTATGATCCAATACAATTAATCCAATCAAGTCCATTTAACAGTCCACAGTGTTACACCCTAAAAGATAATCATATCAATAATTCAACGTGAATAAACATCATAACTACTCACAGGCGGTGGGGTTATTTTTCTGTATGCCCCCACAGCCCCTATTATCTGTGAAGGAAAAGAAAACCAGATAAGTATCACAGTACATATTCATAAAAAACATTTATAAAAAACATGTTAGGCTAAAATTCTCATTGAGACCCTTCGGATATAGTGTCTTCAGTTTCCATATCCAAAAGGCCTCATGTCTTAATAAAGACTTTTTATCAACATTACCTGCATCATTAGAAATTTTCTCTAGTATCTGCTACCTCAATTGGGAAATGTTATGTTTAGCCTCAAAGAAATGTTTCACTAGTAAAGTTTCTTTTTTGAACCTTTCTTTGTCTCTTTTCTCTGACTAGTATCATCCAAATTTATTTCTGGTTTATAGTTACGTATAACACTTTTATGTTCATTTAATCTTGTCTTAATTGCTCTTTTAATCTTAAACCATCATATGACAGCAGCAAGTCAGATAAATAACAATTTTGATGTTTCCTTGCTGTTTAAATTTATTTGTTCTAAATAGGAACACAGCATAAGAAATAGTATTAAAGTACTATGTAATATTCCAGCTTATAAGAACAATACAGTCAAGAAACTAAATAGCACATTCTATGCTTCAGAAACAAATACAAAGCTTCTAAAATCACAAAAAAGGTGTATGTGTGGTCTACTTTGTCTTTGAGGAGAATCTTAACCTGCATTTACTTTTTGTTTGCTGCCTTTTCCATGGACGGGAAATTAATATAGTAAAATGTATACTTAGGGAGTACAAACTGCTTCAGCCCAGCCACAACTTAACACATGAATGTAGCTGTAGAATGTAGTTGTGGTGTCTTCCATTAGCACATAGCAAATCCACATTCTTTGTTACAAACTCCATCTCTTTGCAGTATGTACATTTCTGGTCAAAACCATTGGGTGAGATTGAATATCTGAGGGAAAGTGACATTCATGGGATTTGTTGTATAATAAAAACAACAATTTACAAATAGATCTCATATAAGGTGCTCTATCATAGGATGATGCAACTTATTTGACCCATGTCAGTTTTTTGGTTGATATCCCTTTACATTTTTTTTAAGTATAAGGTTATTAAGGTGTTCAGTAAACAGTGCTAGAGGTTTAAGTGTAGCCCCTTTACCTTCCTTGTTAATAATAAAAATATGAAGACATGTCAAAAGTATTTAACTTGGGTCATCTTTAAAAATATGGCATTAACATTTCTCATTATGGTGTTAGATTTAGCTCTTAGTTTTGGCATTCGGACTTGGATAAGTAACCAGGCCCTGATTTGTGGAGAGGCCACCTAGGCCTGGGCCTAGGGAGGCAGCATTTTAGGGGGCGTCATGCTGCCCAACCACACCCACATTGGCTCAGAAATTTAAATTTCCCATGTGCCAGTTCCAGATGCTCCGTCCCAATGATGAAAGTTTGAGCAAATAAAAGGGAGGGGCCAGTGGCAACAAACGAAAGCGGGCCTAGGGGTGACCGCTATGTAAATCCGGCCCTGTAAATAACCCCCCTCCCTGTATATCATGAATATCTCAATTCTAGATGTCACTGAAACAGTGGAAAAGGATTAGAATTTTTGATGAATGGTCATGTACAGACCATAAACAAGGATAGAACATTCTATTTTATGTGAGGTATAAATAATAGTTGTGCTCCATGGTAAAATCTTATAACTGTATATACAGTCGTTTCTGAACATTAGTTCTTAGTTGCATCCAATGAAAGAGCATCAGTAACTCCCTGCACCTTGTATTATTCTATGTTTATTTATTAATAAACAACTAAATACTAACTAATAATACCTAAACTGTTAAACACTAGTCAAGTAAAGCAACCCCCCACCAACCAAAAATAACATTTGAAAAACAAAAATGTATATAGATGTGTGGGACCATTATACCTCCTCTTCATAGTAGTCTTGACGTTTTTTAAACCTAGAACTATGTAACAGGTGGTAATCAGCAATTTCTCATAAATAACAAGGTACAGGAAGGTTCTTCATTGGGTATTAATGTTAAGAAATTATATATATATATATATATATATAGTATTATGCTGTTACATAGCAGATGCAGTTATTGGTTGAATTGCATGCAAAAATGAATAGAAGCCAGTTGATGGCAGTGCATGGGTTAAACACTTCAAGACATGCTGAGACGCATGCAATTCTGCAACTCCCAGGAGCCCACTGACATACACATGCCACTGGGAGTTGCTGTAACATCCATTTCATCCCAATATAAATGGGATAGATGAGTTAAGTCACAACGCATTTAACACACAAATCCAAGTGACTGCATCTGTTTTTACTTATTCAATGTGTTTATCTTTTGTTTCTTTTCCTAAAATATTTTAATTTGGCTGCATGACTATTAGTTAATCGATTTTGGCCACTAATTACGCTGTTGGATCAGCTATTTTGTTATTTCATTGATTTACTCCATTTTTGTGGTTTTATCACAATTTTATCCTTGCATTTTTGTTCCTTATGTATCTTTAGTATAGTTTAGCTGTTTGGTAAAGAAATATAAATTTTACTTAGTTTGATCCACCAGCAGTGCTTTCCAAAAATATATATGTCTGGGGGTGTTTTTACAGTTTGAGGGTCTTATGGCACATAATGAGACTCTCTTTTCAGCAGCTGAGTTGGCCAGCATGAAAATTCATATACACATTTTTTTTTTATTTGGGGTTCATACATGCCACCTACTTTGGTAAATCTATGCATATTGGTCATAAAACTATTCAGTAAAACTTTGACGTCCATTTTTAGGGTGATTTTTCTTTGTACGTAAAACATTATGTGAGATAAATGCGGCAAACTGCAAATTTTTTTGCTGATTTTTAGGTGAGTTTAGAAAAGCTTTGCAGTTTAGCAGTTTGGTATAAAAGGATGTCTTTACCTTTGTTGGATTCATCAGAATGTGTACTTTCCAAAAATATATTGTTTTGGGAGTCTTTGTGCTGCTAGGAGTGTCTTGTTTTTTTTTTATTTATGGTCTGCACAGGTCAGCTGCTTTGGTATATGCATATTGGGCATCAAACTGTTAATTAAACCATTTGCATAAATATTAAGGGTGTTTTACAATTGTATGTAAGAAATTGGGTGAGATAAATGTGATTAACTGCAATGTTTTTTGGCGATTGTCAGAACTCTGTCCCTACCCCCCCACCCCCAGTCCTTCTGTGGGGGGGTCAGGGGGGGTCGGGACGGGGTTCTGTCTCAACACTGGTCCCCTGACCAAAAAGGGTTGGGGATCCCTGACGTAGAGAGTGATATTCTGAGACAATTTGCAGTTGGTTTTCATTTTTTTTTATTAATTGTAGTTTTAGAGTTATTTAGCTTTTTATTCAGCAGCTCTCCAGTTTGTAATATCAGCAATTTGGTTGCTAGGTTCCAAATTAGCCTAGCAACTATGCACTGATTTGAATATGAATAGGAGAGGCCTGAATAGAAAAAAGAGTAATAAAAAGTAGCAATAACAAAACATTGGTAGCCTTACAGAGCATTTGTTTTTTAGAGGGGGTCAGTGACCCCCATTTGAAAGCTAGAAAGAGCCAGAAAAAGATGGCAAATCAATAAAAGAAATTATAAAAAGGAGAAAATGAACACCAATTGAAAAGTTGCTTAAAACTGGCCATTTTATAACATACAAAAAGTGAACTTAAAGGTGAACCACAATTTTAAAATTGATTTTGTGGCAATATTTCATGCAAATGCAACAACGTGCTATAAGAGTAATCCCTTGCAGGTTCTATACAGCACTGTCCTTTTGTATTCCATCTACATGTTAGATACAAATAGCAGATTTCTAGATTAAAGAAAAAGAAAAGCCCGGCAGATAAGATAAAGGGCATAGCTAATTCTCTAATGATCTAATTACTTACAAAAGAGATTATACCAAGGCTCTGCAACACAGCACAAAGCACATAGCTAATTACAAATGCGGGAGGGGGGGAATCAGATGACATCACAAAGTTGCACAGCTCCACCCTGTGTGTACAAGACAAGTGGAACACAAGCATAAAAAGGCCACATACAATGCAGACCATTCCACACTACTGTTATTAGTGTCATTGTTACTTATTACCGGACACTAGTCTGCTTTTCCACATATGTGTTCAGTGTTATTCAGAATATTATTAGTGCTAACAGAGCACTATTGTTTTTTTTTTACAGGACTGTATATAAATTATAGCTGCAATTAGGGTTGCCACCTTTTCTGAAAAAAATACCGGCCTTCCTATATATTTAGCTTTTTTCCCTATTAATAACTTTGGAATCAGCCATAATTTTTAATGGCCAGGTGGAAACCCTAGATTCAATACAACTCCTAAACTCTACAGGCTTCTCTGAAATGGTTCTCTTTCTTGTATTATAATAATATAAGAAAGAGAACAATTTCAGAGTAGACTGTAGAGTTTATATGTTGTATATAAGAAAGAGAACCATTTCAGAGAAGCCTGTAGTATTTTTTTCAAGAAAAGGTGGCAACCGTAGTAATGTGGGAGTTATAGTTCAGCAACAATATATGCTATTGTTTTTGAAAGCAGCAACTGTTGTCTCCTTTCTCTTATGTACAGTATAATTCAGGGGTCATTAACTATTCTCCTTAGCATTCATCTAACAAGCACTAGTGAGCCAAGTCATTACTGTCTTCCATATGATAGGTGGTCAGGATAGGGCCCTGTCATGGCCGCCTCCTCCTCCTGCCGCTCCCTGACTTGTGCTTCTGAATAAGGCAATAGGCAGGGGATCCTGACCTGTCCCTGCTCCTGCACCAACAAAGTTCTGGCTAAAACATTCAATGTTGAAGTCGAGGGGAAGCAAAACAGTTAATTGAAATGAAAAAAGAGTGAAAAATATCTGATTGCAGTCTCCTTTATGTATTTTGCAAATGACCCCTTTCTTGTTCCGATCAACATGGCAGAAACCAGCCCAAAACTCCAGTTCCTACAATGCCTTGAATATTCTGTGATTAACAGACCTGTGAAGAACAGGGTTGGACTGAGCTGGTGGGACACTGGGTAAAAACCTAGTGGGCCCTGCTGACCCAGACCTGCACCCGTGTGCTTCCCAAAATGGCCCGCGCTGCCCCCTGATCTTCCCCTTAATGGACTTGATTGAAAAAACAGGTACACACGGTGTGGGGCCTGGAGTGGGGGATGAGACTGAGTCAGGGGGCCTCTCTGTCATAAGTCCCAGTGGTCCTTGGTTCCTGCTGTCAGATGCTGGTGAAGAAGCATGCTCAGTATGATGGGACTGGCTAAGCATGTGCTTCAATTTCTGGGGTGTTTTTTTATCATTTTCATAAATAATTAGGGTTTGGATTTGGCTCTGGATTTGTGGTGGATTTGGTATTCAACCAAATTGTGGATTCAGTACAGTTCATGCTAGAGACCCTGGCTTGACTCCCTGTGATAAGTCTGAAATATAACACAAGTTACTTAACCCCCTGGTATCCCAGTATACATAGGGGCAGATTTACTAAGGGTCGAAGTGAAAATTCGAAAAAAATAAAACATTTTTTTTAATTCAAAGTACTTCAACTATCGAATAGCCCAAAATTCGATACGAACTGAAAATATTTGAATATTCGAGAAGTTGAATTTTTAAAGTACTTGCCCTTTAAAATCCTTTGACTTTGACTATTCGCCAGCTTAAAGCTGCCGAGATAGAGCATAGAAGTCCCTCAATAAATAAAGCCAGAGCTTTGTGCTGGGTTCTTCATAAGGATGTGATTGTATCCTGTCTAATGCTCCATACAGATGCAGTCACTTTGGATGGTGAGTTTAATGCGTCGCGACTTAACTCATTTATCTCATTTATCCCACTTATCACAGAATATTGTGTCACAGCATCCCATCCAATTAAAGAGTTCACCATTGAAAACAATGGTGCTTTGGTATGCTAATGAAAAGGTTAAATGCATTAAATGAGTTAAGATAACTTTAGATAACACAGTTTCTTCAATTAGCCCTGAGTCACGACGCATTTAACTTACAAATCCAAGTGACTCTATCTGTATACATCAATGTATTTATTGATATTTAAGGGGAAGTTCACCTTTAGGTTAACTTTTATTATGTTATAGAATGGCTAATTCTAAGAAACGTTTCAGTTGGTCTTCATTTTTGTGGTTTTTAAATGATTTCCCTTCTTCTTTCAACACTTTCCAGCTCTTAAATGGGTGTCACTGACCCCATATAAAAAACTAAAGTTCTGTAAGGCTACACATTTATTAAACTTATTAATTTTTTCAGGGGGACAACTCAAATTTTTAGAAAAAAAAAGCTAGAATTATTAGAGATTTATCATACCTCAAAGCTTCTAAAAATCTGGCAATAATTCGACAAGTTTTCAGAGTGTCAATTGTACCATTGGAATTGACGTACAAATTTGTTGCATCTTTTTTTTACTCCAACTTTCCCGAGACAAACTATTGATAAATTAGTTAATTTCATGAATGGGAGTTAGGGTGACTTTGTTTTTACTACTTATCTTCCTGTTCATGTCCTCTCATATTAATATTCCATTCCTGTATTAAAATCAATACATGGTTGCTAGCGTAATATGGACCCTAGCAAACCGAAGAGCTGCTGAATAAAAAGTGAAATAACTCAAAAACTACAAATAATTAAAAATTAAAACCAATTCCAAATTGTCTCAGAATATCATTTTCTACATAATACTAAGGGGCAGATTTACTAAGGGTCGAATTCGAGGGAATTGTTGGAAGGATTTTACCGCAATTTGATTGGTCGAACGATCGAATAGAAAATATTCAATTGATAAAATCATTCAATTCGAACGATTTTAACCATTCAATTGAAAATTTTTATTCGATCAAAAATAATGAAACCCATTTCGATAGCTTTGATCTGGCGATCTAGGCAGTGAAATAAAAATTTAAAGGGGAAATAATTTGACTGTCGAAAAGTCAAATATTCTAATAGATTTTTATTCGAATTATTCAAATGATTCGATTCAATCGAATTTTCTAAATTCAAAGTGGTCTTCAAAAACATTCTAAAATTCGAATATTTTTGAAAATTCGATCGAACTTCAAATCCTTCATGTGAATTTAGTAAATCTGCCCCTAAAAGCTAATTTAAAAGTGAACAACTCATTTAATATAATCAGTACAACAACATGCTGCAGATAAGATAATGAGCAAATGAAAACAGAGAGTTGGATAGCTGTGGATAAATAAGATCAATAAGATATTTTACAGCAGGTGTCTGGGAAAGAAAATCAGGGACATCTATCCCTGATATTGTAACACCACTGAGCATAGGTTATACCAGGATTTGCTAGACAGCCAATAGTGGAGACAGTCAAGCAAACAGATTCAGTCAGGGAGGAACTCAGATCAGCAGCATCCTTGATTAAAGGATCATTTACAAATCCAGAGATATATGCAAAGCACTAGAATCCATTGCAATTATTGTAGGCTTTTATACCCACAATGCAGCGTTCCTAAACTAAAACTTACGTTTTAACTTAATTTCCTATTACTTGCTACTGATTTATTTTTCCTTTTTGACTGTAATAATAAAAACATACCTTGTATTTGATCCAAAATAAGATGTAATGAATCCTTGTTGGAAGCAAAACAAGTCTATTGGGTTTATTAAAGGTTTTTTTTACTAAACTAAAAAATTTTCTGGTCAAGAATCAGGTTTTTTGGCAAACCCCAAAAATATTTTGGGTTTTCACTTAAATTTATCAAGTTAAAAATGTACATTTCCTCATTGATAAATTTTCATAATCAATGAATTCTATACAACAGATCACATGACTTGCCAGTGGGCAGAGCAAGTAGTGGGTGAGCAAGTAGGTGGGCATGGGCAGCAGGCTATTCATGGGTAGTGTGCAGTAACGAGCACAAATGTTTCATGTTGCCAAAAATAAGCAAACCACATAATATATTTGGCATTTTCTTTCCCAGCGAAACAAAATTCTAATAAAGCTATTAAGAATTTATTTACCAGTACAAAACACTTATTAAACTAAACTAAACATGTGGTGAAATTCTAATAATGATATTGCCTTTTTTATGTATTTTATTTTTAGTGCAAAAAAAAAAGCAAGTTTTCTGTTTTAGCAATATTCTGGGAATCCCAAAAATGTCTGATGCTGGCAAATTTCACCATAAAACTATACCAGGCAAAACAAATGTATTTCAACCCTCAAATATTTATTTACCTTATGTCACTTAGGTGACCGATGGGAAACTCATGCTCACATGAATTTTTTTAAGGTCTTATTGAGCATTTGAAAAAATACTTTTGTTTTTCAGTGTTAGAATTCCACCTTGTATTTTGTTCAGCTTAAAACAATAGTTTAGATCACTAAGGGGCAAATTTACTATCATTCCCCCCAAAAAAATTTGTTTCTACTCGATATTCGATTAGCATTCGATTTTCGAATGTTATTCGAATAGTTCTAGGCTACTTTTTATTCGATATTCGATAATTTGACGATCGAATACAAATTTATTTGATCATTCGAATAAATCATTCGACTGAACGAATAAATCATTTATTCATTCGAATGATTCGTACGATTCGAACGATCGAAGACTTCGATCGTACGAATCATATTCGATCAGGACTTAGCCTCAGAAGCCTATGGGAGTGCTCCCATAGGCTTCTATTACAATTCTGTAGGTCCAATCTGCCAAAGTAGGCAATTGAATAAACTTTAAAATTTAAATCCTTCGCTGGTCGAATGATCGAATATTCGTTCATTCGACTCTATTCGAATGTATTCGATCATTCGACCATTCCCTATTCGATGATCGAATATGCCAACATTCACATATTCGACCAAACAAATAAATCCTACGTTCGAAATTCGATCGAATTCATTCGAACTTTGAATCCTTCATGTGAATTTTGTAAATCGGCCCCTAATAGTAAATGTCGCTCTTTTAATTTTCTTTTTCAAAAATCCTGTTAAGAAAAAGTAAAATGTAAAGTCTAGCAAAGAATTATTACCCAAATTTTCCAACTAGTGAGTCACCTGACTAGATTTCATAGAACTGTCTGGATCCTAATTGTATTTCAGGGATTAGAACAAGGATTTTGGAGGATCAGTAGATGTGACGTAAAGATACTGTATGAGGAAAAGGGAGAGTTCGGAGTCTTAACTTCCTATCTTGTTACAGCAACTCCTATAATATCCAGGATATTGATTTATTGCACCTGTAACACAAGCAGCCCCATCATTGCCTGTATTCAGCATATAGAGAAACAAACTTTATTGCATTGACATAAACATAATTTGACAATAAATGATATAATTTCTGGCTGTCTTACAGTGTATTTTCACAAAAATATTCATATTGGAATGGAACAGGGGAATGTGAATGTGGTTATAATTTTCAGTGTTAAAAAGGACAAACCTATTGGAATGGAACAGGGGAATGTGAATGCGGTTATAATTTTCAGTGTTAAAAAGGACAAACCTTTTTTTAAACCAAAAAATTTATTAAAAGTTCATTTATTTAGTTTATTAGTTTAATTAGATATTAAAGGGTCTAGTGATGGGCAGAACTGTCCCGTTTCATTTTGCTAAAAAATTCCAGAAACCACGGAAAAGTTGACAAAATGGTGAAATTTTACGGAAATGTCACAATTTTTTATGTTTTTCCTCACGCCAAATGCATTCATATCAGCTGGCATTTTTTTTTGCAACAAATACATTGGAGTCAATCAGGTGTGGAGCAAAGAGTAGGCAAAAAAGGCAGTGGCCTAGGGCGCAATGAATGAGGGGCACTGGGGAGCTACCTCTTCTGCCTACCACTAGAACGAACCACACTCCTTTACCAGCACTTATGCGCGAGCATCCATGCTCATGCATGGCAAGCAACAGGGGAAGGAGTGGGGGCAAGCTGGCCAGCTGAGTTGCCAAGGGCGCCTGGCCAGCCTGGCCCACCTCTGGAGTCAATAATAGAAATTATTTTCTTGGATGCAGGACTTTTTCGGAATGCATGCAAAATGAGCACTAAAAAAAGTCACTTATACCTAAAAGTGACTTGTGCAAGGACTTGTGAATAATTTTTTCTAAAGTGATATGGGCAAAAAAAAAGAAAAGGTTGTGGAGCTTAAATTTTCAAATACGGTAAATTCAGAACTGAATGTGAAGTAAATATTTTTCTGAAGTTTAGAATTCCTTCTTATCAGGTTTTTTTTTCCTAAAAAGTGACTAATAAACCATTGTAAATGGTGAAAATTCACTGAAATGCATTGAAGTATATGAGCAACACATTTTTTTCACCCATTGAAGTCTATGGGTGTCATTTTTGCAGCAAAACGTGATGAAACATTTTGCTCATCACTAATTGTAATCTATGGCAGTGGTATAGGAAGCGTTCCATTGTTCTGCAGTATTAATGTCAATGGGATAGTCTTTTACACATGTACCTGTGGGGAAGGATTGTCTGCAGTTTCTCTGGACACAGTGGGGCCGGTGGGTCTTTGTTTACACAACAAATAAAAGAACGCCGGGCTCAGATCAGAGCTGATAACAAACTCCATATTCCCATGGCACAGCAGGTGTTTGTGCCTGTGAATGGGGCCCTGCTGTATTCTGCCCAAAAATGCTCACAAATGCATTTCATCCCTTTATAAGCTTACATATTACAGGTAGGGGATGGGGGGGGGGGGGGGGGGGGGGGGGGTGGCAGTGGTGCTGGAGCCATTTAATATACAGGTATAGAATCTGTTATTAGGAAACCCATTATCCAGAAAATTTCAAATTATGGTTGAACGATTGGAACAATTTAACAAAAAACTTTGATTTTCTGATTTCTCAGAACTTTCAGGACAAGTTCTGTGAGGTTCCCCCATAAGCTAAAATGGCAATTAAAGCTGCTGAATATAGTAGAAGTAGAAGGATTTTTAAAGGGCCAGTACTCGAATATTCAAATTTTTTCAATTCGAAACCGAATTTTAGGCTATTGGTTAGTCGAAGAAGCCCAAAATTTCTTTGAAATTCAAAATTTAAAAATTCAAATTTTATTTGAATTTTCAGTTCGATTTGTAATATATTTGCCCCTTAAAGTATGGTGATCCAAATTACTGAAAAACCCTTATCTGGAAAACCCTCAGTCCCAAGAATTCTGAATAACGGGTCTCATAACTGTATCTTGTGGCATTTATAGGAGCAGATTTCCAGGCAAACTGGAAAGATTTTGTGCCCCTAGCGCCCCTTGCTTGTACCTCCCAGCTCCTTCTGGGGCTTGCACCCCTTCTCATTCACAAGCTGCTCTTTTACCACTGTTTTCTCTTCTCTGGTGCAAGCGCATCCACTGCGGACTGGGTGGGAGTTTCAAACAATTCTCAAAATATCCCCCCTTCAGTCCTCAATAAAGATGTGGCCTGCATCTCTAAGTCCAGATCTACATGACCTGCCAAAAATGTCAAGCATGCATGTTGTAGCAAGTATGTGAAAGCTGCTGCAAAAATGTCAGATTTGGGATTGAGTTCATTTTGGCATTAGGAATTAAAATGCCACTTGTGCATGATTCCTTTGGCATAACTCTACTTTGCCTGGTCCTGGCAGAACCACCACCTTCAAGATGGAAGTAACTCCAGGTTTTCCCAAAGACAAATTGATTTAGCAGAAGATCCAGAATGAATGCAATAGAACTTGTGTCCAAATACATTTCTTGAACTTCTATTTAGTCACAAGTGACATTAATTACTGGTGTTAATAATCACAACATTTGTGTCCATTTTGGCCTGACTACACTTAAAACTGCATCCATAAATTATCTCTATAGTCAGGTATGCGGAAAGTGTGCCTGTGTATTGCTAGTATAATGTAGTCTAGGTACAGATATGGGATTTTCTGATAACGTTTTGCCTTTTTTTGTTTTTTTTAATCTTCATTAGTCTTCTAGAAAATCTACTAGAAAACCATGTCAATGTTAAATAAACCCAAAAGGCTGATTTTGCTTCCAATAAGGATTCATTATATCTTAGTTTGGCTAAAGTACATGGTACTGTTTTATTACAGAGAAAAAGAAAATCATTTTTAAAAATTGGATTTTTTTGGATAAAACGGAGTCTATGGTAGATAATGGGTATCCGGATAACAAATCCCATACCTATACTGTATTTCATTGAGGAAAGAAAATAAAATCTCTTACGTTCAGTATTAAGTTTTTGGATTCAGGAAACCTCTTTTGATGGAATATGGAATGCAAGATACCAACAACATATCATTATAACACACATGGGGTATACTGCCATGTATGTGTCCATACTTGTTACCTGGGGTTTTCCAGATAATGGATCTTGCCATAATTTTGAAAAATTTAGAAAATCATGTAAAGGTTAAATAAACCCAAAAGGCTGGTTTTGCTTCCAATAAGGATTCATTATATCTTAGTTGGAATCAAGTACAAAATACTATTTTATAACTTCAGAAATTATTTTTCAAATTTGAATAAAATAGAGTCTATGGGAGATGGCCTTTCCGTAACGCAGTGCTTTCTGGATATTAGATTTCCAGATAAGGATCCCATACCTGCTTTCTCATAGAGAAAAGACAGTCGGGTATACTATATGTATGTTACAAAACAGTCCAAGCACCTGTACAACATATGTAGCTATTATATTCAGAGGCATTCTCTAATTTAAAAAATATAATAAAAAAATGATTTAATTAGTGTTGCCAGAAGCTGTTTGTTCCTCCAAAATAGTGCATATAGTAAAAATATGGGACAAAGTTTAGAAAGAGACAGCAAAATTATAAATGATTACGAAACACAAAAGATACCATCCAGGATCAGTGTAATCCTGACTAGTCATTTCTGATCTATTATGAAATTAAGGATTTAATGTTTTAGGCTTGGTGTAATTACTAGGATCACAGTTAAGACCCCACTGTCCACTCCCTGACTTGGATGTAGGCTGCTTCACTATATAAACCCAGGTAGTGCACAGAAGTCCAAGCAACTTGCTGAGATTCCTCTGTCCCCACTGACTGATCAATATGGGGACAATGGGTCCAGTCTTCTGGATCCTGAGCACCTTGACGGTTAGCTGCTTGGCAAATATGCTCCCACGAGGTAAGTCAATTCTTATGCTGGTTTTCAGCTCTTATGTCTCTGAGCAGGTAGGACAAATACCTTGGTCACTGAGTGAAAGATACTGAAGGATTGAATGGTAGCTAGCTCATGTCTATATCATTCTGTTATAAGATATCGAAGCATGTAGGCATTTTATTGCCATGCTTAGATTGAATTTACCACTCCTAAATAGGACAGTAAAGAAAAGTATGACAGCAAAGCTTAAAGATTGTATAGACCATTCTTACAATATTTGCCTTTATGAGAGCTGCCATACTTTCTGTCTGTACTACAGCATTTTCTAGAAATGTCAGCAATACTATAGCTTATAAAAAGAAGATAATTTGCATTTCTATTGGGTAGTCCATGTATAACTGTAAAGAGAGACAGCATATTAAGTGGTCTCATTCTACCGTTTTCTAAAGTTTTTCTACTACAAAAGTTGCACCACCAGTGATTGAACATGTTGCCTTACATTTTGCCACTAAAAAACCCCAGCTTTCTCTATGCACCAAAGCCGAAAGTAATATTTGTTTTCATTTTTTATTATTTGTAATTTTTTAATTATTTAGCTATTTATTCAGCAGCTCTTCATTTTTTGTAATTTCAGTAATCTGTTTGATGGGTCTAATTACCCTAGTTGCCCTGCATTTATATGAGGATTATGAATAGGAGAGGACCTGAATAGAAAGATGAGTAATAAAAATGAACAATAACAATAAGAGGCTGATTTACTAAGGATCGATGTAAAATTGAGGGAATTTTCGAATTAAAAAAATTTGAAATTTGAAGAAATGTTTTGGATACTTCAACCATCGAATAGGTTACTACGACTTTGATTCACAGTAAAAAAAATTAGAAAATTCGACCATTCGATAATCGAAGTACTGTCTCTTTAAAACAACTTTGACTTCAATACTTTGCCAAATTAAACCTGCCGAATGTTAGCCTATGGGGACACTCTAGAGCATTTTTCTACGTTTTTCTTTTGTCAAAGTAAAATCGTTCGATCATATGCAAAAAATTGTTTGAATCGATCTATCTTAACGACTGAAATGTTCGATTGAATGATTTTAATTTGACCGCAGAATAGCCAAATAGTCAAAAATACTTCAACTTCTTTCCCTTTCACTTCGATGATCGAATTTCAAAGCATTTTCCACTTCGAAATCCGAACCTTAGTAAACCAGCCCCTAAATGTGTAGCCTTACAGAGCATTTGTTTTTAAGATGGTGTCAGTGACCCCAATTTGATACCTTGAAGTAGAAGGCAAATAATTAAATAATTATAAAAAAAACAATGATTACCAACTGAAAATTTGATTAGAATTGGCCATTTTGTAACATACTAAAAGTTATCTTGAAGGTGAACAGCCCCTTTAAATGGAACAGAAGAATTGCTCACTTAAAGGGGTGGTTCACCTTCAAGTTAACTTTTAGTATATTGTAGAAGGGCCAATTCTAAGAAACTTTTCAATTGTTCTTCATTATTTATTTTTCATAGTTTTTTAATGATTTGCAAATTTCTTCTGTTTCTTTGCAGCTTTCAAATGGGGGTCACTGACACCATCTAAAAACAAATGCTCTGTAAGGCTACAAATGTGTTGTTATTGTTACTTTGTATTACTTATCATTCTATTCAGTCCCTCTCCTATTCATATTCCAGTCTCTTATTCAAATCAATGCAGAGTTGCTAGGGTAATTTGTACCCTAGAAACCAAATTGCTGACACTGCAAAATAGAGAGCTGTTGAATAAAAAGCTAACTATCTATAAAACCACAAACAATAAAAAATGAAAACCAATTGCAAATTGTCTCAGAATATCACTCTCTACATTATACTAAAAGTTAACTCAAAGGTGAACAACCCCTTTAACCTATTATACTAAAAATCTACTGGTTCTTACTTATCCAACATAAATCAAATACTTTATAACTATAATTATTATAATTTATTTAATGAATATTTCACAATAGGAATT
This sequence comes from Xenopus borealis, assembly GCA_024363595.1. Lineage (NCBI taxonomy): Eukaryota > Metazoa > Chordata > Amphibia > Anura > Pipidae > Xenopus > Xenopus borealis. The sequence continues at coordinate 16,955,699 of CM044437.1, read as the reverse complement.
AACCCTGCACATGGTGAACAAGTCTGCAGCACATGGGGGAATTTCAACTTCAAGACCTTCGATGGAAACATCTTTCAGTTCCCTGGCACCTGCAATTACATATTTGCCTCCCATTGCAAGACTAAATATGAGGAGTTCAACATTCAGATCCGACGCACAACTGCAGAGAGGGCAACTATTTCCTATGTGACTCTGAAGATAGAGGGTCTAGTAATCGAACTGAAGAAAGGACAAGTCCTTGTAGGAGGGGAGAGGTGAGGCAGGGACCATAGATAGAAGTATAATGACAGCAAATGATGACTCTGGGCCAGGATTATCTCCTGTAAAACACATGTATTTGTATCTTCTACCAGTTTTTATGATGACATAAATCTAATGGTTGATTTTCTTATTACTACATTATTATTTGTTACTAAAGGTATTATGAAGAATAAATGGCTATCACATCCCAAACAAACGAAATGCAATGAGAATATCAGTGTGATGTCTAACAGGATAAATATAATACTCTTGTATATTATTTTGCAGGGTTACTCTGCCATACACTCAGTTTGGGGTGCATATACAGATCAGTAGCATCTACGTGAAGGTGGCAGCTAAGGTGGGACTGGTCCTCTTGTGGAATGAAGATGATGCTTTATTGGTGAGTAAAAAGATCAAGGCTTCTATATTTTCTTTTGCTCCCACCTCTGCCCCCCCCCCCAGTGTTCTTCATTAATATCTTATGTCTCATATTTATGGGTGATTAGCTCTTTTGCCCAAGAGTTAGGAACTTGCATCTAACACAGTATATGTACTTGAAGATCTTTGCTTTTGTTTTATATGTGGCTATTTAAATCTAATTGCTGATTGGTTGCCATGGGCAACATCTCCAGAAATCTCTCCAGATATTTATCTCCAATGTTAGTAAACATGCCCCTACATCTCATACTGAATTGATCACTGAGTATGCAAAAAAAATATTTTAACACCATTGGTTATAGTGGGCGTTGGCAAATTTCGCCTGCTAATTTTCGGTGAAGCAAAACTGGTCAAATTTGCCCATTCCTGTTTGCTTTCAATAAGGATTAGTTATATCATAATTGGGATCAAGTACAAGGTACCATTTTATTACTACAGAGAAAAAGGAAATCATTTTTTTTTTTTCAATTTGGATCTTTCTGGTTAACGAATATTTGGTTAACAATATTTTGATAACAAAACCTATACCTGTACTGTATTTTACTGAGGAAAGAAAATAAAATCTCCTATTTTCAGTATTAAGTTTTTGGGTTCAGTAAACCTCTTTTGATAGCATTATGGAATATACCAACAATATATCATTATAACATTGAAGGTCACATGGGGTATACTGCTATGAATATTTGACAAATAATGATATTTATAAAGTTTAACTTGTTATCTTGCCTTTTATTTCTCACATTAATTCTTTTGTTTGTTCTTCAGCTCCAACTGCAGCCCAAATATGTTAATAGCACATGTGGCTTGTGTGGGAATATGAATCAGGTGAAACAGGATGAATTTATTGCTAATGGTGAGTCTTCAATGGCTGAATGTGATCCTCAGTCTTGTGAATTCTTATGTCTCTATTTGTTGGGGAATTAATGCATTTCTGTTTTACACTGATTTGGTCCATCTAGAGGGGTATGTCTATGCTGGGTTTTAATTTGGAGGGGTTGAACTTGATGGACTTTGTCTTTTTTCAACCCAATTTAACTATGTAGAGTGAGGTCTCTAAAACGTTTATAATGTTCCTGTGAGCCACATTCAAATTTAAAATGTGTTGAGGAGCAACATAAGCATGAAAAGGGTTTCTGGGGGTGCCAAGTAAAGGTTGTGATTGGTTATTTGGTAAAAAAATAATAATAATCTACTGCTTAGAGGCCACTGGGAGCAACATTTAAGCTGTTGGTGAGCAACATGTTGGGGATCACTGTTCTAGAGTATGTCTCTTGCAAATGCTGCACTTCATTCTGACAGTCAAAGCCTAGTGTGCTTAATGTATACATACAGTATATAAACTAAAGCATGTGGGTCCCTAAAAACAATTTGCTCATTTATTTTAGGCATTGAGCTGTCACCTCTACAGTATGGAAACCTGCAAAAGCTGGATGGACCCACTGAGCAATGTGAAGATGTCACACCATCTACATCTAAAAACTGCAGTGATCTGGTACAATGGCATTGCAAACATTATATCAGTAAAATTGTATTAGGAGGAATAATGTATTGCCTTTAGAAACAGTGCTACTGCTGTCCTATTAGTCACTGGACCTATCATTGACAAGGACTTAAGGCCAGGTAGTGACTATAAGGTGTCTTTTCACTGATGGATGAGATCTTACCTAGTGTCCTTAATGTGTATATCAGATCTTAGTAGTATTTTGCCTTGCCTAAAACACAATTTATGATAGTCTTGATGGAATTTTAACCTCCATTACTTTCCATTACAGAGAGTGGCCTGCTCCCGCATGTTGTCCAATCCAGCATTTGCTGATTGTGAGCTGCGTATCCCAGTGGATCCATATGTAGAATCCTGTGTGATGGACCTGTGCAACTGCCAGAACTCCTCCGATGTCACCTGTCTGTGTGATACCTTGGCTGAGTACTCCCGACAGTGTGCCTATGCTGGTGGAAAGCCCCAAAATTGGAGGTCCCATCTAATATGTGGTAAGTGTTATAATAGTTTTTCATCACTGGAACCAAATAATAAATGCTCTACTATTCATTGTTACTTAGTCCATGTATATCCTTTTTGTTATGGAAACCAGTATGGGCAAGCATGCCTGTGAGATTATCCCTTTAGGCTGCCAACTATATTTGTGATTAAGGCTAAGCCACCTTTATTCCATAATTTGTAAGAGGGTCCATGGACTGGTGTCCCACTCTACAATACCTTGTTGCTTCAGCACCTGTACAGTCAGTACCTTGTTACTTCCACATTGATGAGAAACATTTCCTTTTTTTAGAGAGATCCTGTCCCATGAACATGACATATGAGGAATGTGGCTCACCCTGTGCTGATACTTGCTCCAATTCAGATCGGAAAACGACCTGTGCTGATTACTGTATAGATGGCTGCTTCTGTCCTCCAGGTACTTTTTGTCTTATTGATCCAAACGTTCATCCACTAGGCCTGTGATAATTTGACCATAGCCAGAGATCCAAGGTGACTAAAGCCTAGTTTAACTTTATTGTTTATAGGAAAATTACCAAATCTACTGAGAATTTTCTCAGTGGAAACTTGTGCTTTAGTAATTTGCTTTTATTCTCCATAGGAACTGTATTTGATGATATGGACAACAGAGGCTGTGTTCCCCTCAATGAATGTTCCTGTACTTACAATAATAAGAATTATGCTGTTGGGGAATCCTACAGTACAAACTGCCGCAACTGGTATGAACATATATCTGTCTGTTTCACTGTTTCCCTGTTACACTCACAAGACTACATTGATTTTTCAAATCCTACATAAAACTTTCTTTTATACAGCACTTGCGTTGGAGGACAGTGGAGTTGTCAGGCTTTGCCATGTCCCGGTTATTGTTCTCTTCAAGGAGGATCTCACATCTACACCTATGATGGAAGTCACTACAATTTCCATGGAGACTGCAGTTATGTCTTTACAAAGGTGCTTTACTTTCCTTGTCTAATCATTATAATATCTAAACTGATCAGCCTTAAAACTAGAGTACTTTTAATTAATTAGATATATTGAGAGCTAAATAGACAGATGGACCAGCCAATTGCTCCAGATACAAAGCCTTTTTGAACTCTGGTGTTTTCTTTAGGACTGTGTTGGAAACATGTTCACAGTGCTGGTGGAACTACGCAAATGTGGTGTAACAGATACCGAGACATGTCTGAAGAGCATCACTTTGTCCCTGGACAAAGGACAAACAGTAAGTTCACACTGAACTTTATTAAAGCTCACTGATATCTGTGTTCTATTTAGATTTACCCCTTCAATTTTTTTTACATTTGCATTTCTAATGCAATAGTTATTAAATATTTCCATTTTACAAATCTTATTATGTATTTCTATAAAGGTTGTCACAGTGAAGTCTTCAGGAACTGTGTTGATAAATGGTATCTATGTTCAGATCCCTCTGACAACAGGTAAAATTAAATATTATGTACAGTCAAATATCATACATGCTCATATAATTATGTTGAAGTCTCAACTCTTCTGTGAGTTTATACACCCATGACTTAAAACAAGGTTTAGTCAGGTTACAGTAGAACAGACTGGATGCAGCTTTTCATAGTATTGCTACTTCCCCCTGTCTGCCTATTAGTTCCATAGACTGCTATATACAGTATAACATCACCTTTTTGATAAAAAAAAAAAACATGTAGTGTGCCAGCTAAATGAAGTGGGAGTGGGATAGCACTCACTAAAAAAATGTTGCCAAATGAGAGGGAAGAATGCTTCATTAATAACCATGCCTATCCAAACGATATAAGGATTTACCTGATGTCCAGATACAATACAATATGTACATTTCATCAGACCCCAGTCATTCTTTTTAGTATTATTTCCTTTTTTAATATTCAGTAACTTATTGTAACATACAGTATGAACCAAGATTAGGATAAAGGCTGTTCCCTAACTTTTGCATTTATGTATTTTTTTAGAAAATCTTACTGTATTCCAAGCATCTTCTTTCTACCTGATCATTCAGAGCTTTAGTGGATTGCAAATTCAGGTTCAACTTAACCCACTTATGCAGATCTTTGTGACCCTGGATCCTACATACCAAGGAAGCTCATGTGGTAAGAGGAACAAGCTAATCCATATGTTTAAGCATTATAAGGCTGAACTGAAGACATATTAAGACAGTACCAATGCCTAATAAGCAGACATTTTCAGATGGAAAACATTACTGTTACAATAATAATTTTTAATTTGCTTTAGCATTTTCTTTAACTCTCTGTTAATAATATGTAAATGTCAACTAAATAATTTGGCACACCTTAGTTTACCACATTGACTATTTATTCTTATTTCATCTTCAACTACATCTTCACCTTTTTTATTATAGGTCTTTGCGGAGACTTTAACAATGTCCGTAAAGATGATTTCCAATCTCTGAGTGGAGCTGTGGAGGGCACCGCCACTGCTTTTGCTAACACTTGGAAAAGTCAAGCTGATTGTGACAATGTGAAAGACAGCTATGAGAACCCATGTTCACTGAGTGTGGAGAATGGTAAGTCTCGGTTCTACATACCATGGGATCATTCAGGGTTGCTCGTTATTATTTTCTAATGATCCTATCAATTTAAGATCAAAGACCATAGATAGGGCTTGGATAGAGTTGTGTTAATACTATTTTTGGTTTTGCAGCTTTGATAAATACTATGGACATAACCTCTATTTATATAATTCATTTCAACAGAAAAATATGCCCAGTACTGGTGCTCAATGCTCACAGACCCCAATGGACCCTTTGCCCCTTGCCACGCATTTGTGAATCCCACTCTCTATGAAAAGGTAAACAAGTGAATAACATATTTTATGCATGTAACTGGCAAAACTGTAATGAACAGTAGAAATAATATTTGAGCTAAGCTCTGCGTGTTGGAAGGCCACATAGGTACTGACATTTTTAGTACAATAGTACTTTGGGCTTAGCCTCCTTTAATTATGCAGGAAATGAGACTGTTCTTCTCCCTATAGAACTGTATGTATGACAGTTGTAACTATGAGAAGAGTGAAGACAGTGTATGTGCAGCATTGTCGTTCTATGCCCATGCTTGTGCTGTTGAAGGAGTAACTCTGATAGGATGGAGGTCAACTGTCTGCGGTAAGTGGCCCACTCTGTCTACTTCCAATACCTAAAGTACCACTATATGATGTTTCTTTAATTTCTATTTAGCTTTGAATATTAAGAAGTGCCCCTGTTTTGCTTTGCTCACCTGAGACCATATTTCTGTATTGATATCAATAAAGCTGAAACACTGCTAATAGAAGATTGTTGGAAAAAGGTATTGTAAACAAAGAAGTTACACCTACATTATCCATAATTTTGGCTCTGCTTGTCTGTTATTTTAGGCAAATATACAAAGAACTGTCCAAAGAACACTACCTTCAAATACTCCATAAGCACATGCCAGCCAACCTGCCGTTCTCTAAGTGAGCCTGATCCCACCTGCAGTGTCAGTTTCCCTCCAGTGGATGGCTGTGGATGTCCAGATGATACATTTCTGGATGAGGGTGGCTCCTGTGTGCCAGCCAAAAAATGTCCTTGTTACTACAAGGGCTCTCCAATGCCAGCAGGAGAGGTCATTTATGATAACGGCGCCATGTGGTAAGTATAATGCCATATATAAGCTGCCACTGGGTGGCACTATTTCTCTGTTATGAATGCATTTCTTTTATCCATGAAGAATAACCGATGAGGTGAAATAGTCTCTCACTAAGCATTAAGAATAATCAATAGGATAACTCTTGGTAATGTACATATATTTTAAGGTGGTTTAGTTAAGCTTTTACATTTTCATAAGAATGAGGCCTCTGTAGAGGGAGTTGCTAGAGCTAAGCATTTCAGCTCAATAAAACATGTACTGTACCTGTGTCCTCCATGATTTACTCCATGATTTAAAATTGCATTTTTATATTTCTTACTTTTATTTCAGCACATGTCAGAGTGGTAGACTGCGATGTGCTGGGAAAACCCCAGGTCTTGCAGGTAATTCAGATAAATATACTTATTAAAATTAGATCTAGCCCTAGCTCAGTATATGCACATGCCATTGGTCTTGTAATATACACTGCTATTAAGGAATCAATTTCCAAGGGACTGATCCCATAATGAAACCCAAATCCCAGCCACCATGGTTACCCAGCTTAGAGGTTAGTGATAACTATTAATACTGTCCATGACCACACCGCAATGTTTGAGCTAATATCTAGGGATGGCGCGAACCGCCGCAAAAAAGTTCGCGGACGTGTTCGCGAACTTGCGACAAATGCGCGAACGGTTCGCGAACGTCGCGAACCCCATAGACTTCAATGGGAAGGCGAACTTTAAAAGCTAAAAAAGATATTTCTGGCCAGAAAAATGATTTTAAAGTTGTTTAAAGGGTGCAACGACCTGGACAGTGGCATGCCAGAGGGGGATCAAGGGGAAAGAACAATCCATTATTTTCTTATGTCAAAAGTGTTACAAAGTATCTTACCTGCACCTGTTAGCTGTTCTGGACTCTCTGCCAAAAGCCAAGTTCAAATCTTTGCTTCTTTTTCTGGCTGTTCAGTGAGGGTCTTTCCAGTGAAAGAGGGTCCTCCAAAAAGAGGGTCTTTCCAGTACAAATGAGGGACAGAGGGTTGAGCTCGCAAAAGAGGGACAGTTGGGACTCGGGAGGTATGCACATTTTTTTTTTTTTTAGTCCAGGGGGTGTGTGGGGGTGGTCCAGGGAGATCTTCCTGATTGGCTGCCATGTATCTGCTGGTCTGGGGTGAGAGGGCAAAAAAATGCGGCAAAAAAAATGCGCCAAATTGACGCGAACCCAAAATGCGAACGTCGCGCGACGTTCGCGAACTTCCGGCGAGCGCGAACAGCGGATGTTCGCGCGAACAAGTTCTCCGGCGAACAGTTCGCGCCATCCCTACTAATATCCCACCCCACAACAACATATTTTTCTGTTTATACATACAGTATAGAAGGAGTATAGGAGCCCTAGATCTCCATAGGATGGCTTCCAATGACATAAATTGCATATACTGTAACTTGGTTTAAAAGTTCAATTTGTGATATATCATTTTTTTATGATAATAATGGTCCAGAATGGCAGTAGTAGTAAAAAAAGAGAAGTAGTAAAAAGGAGCACAAGCAATTAATTGAATAATGAAATCTCTCCTGCCTTGCAGAGTGCCCTGAAAACATGGTGTATTTTGATTGTGCAAATGCTTCTATGGTTGCCAGAGGGGCAGAGTGTCAGAAGACTTGCCATACTCTTGACATGGACTGTGTAAGTAACCTGAGCAGGCTTTGTTTAATGTACGAAGTCAGAGGCACCTGCCTAAGATGCAACAAATTAGAAAGAAATGGGTGGGGTGCCTAATTCCAGAAAATGCGTATTGCTGTGTTGAATATGCAAATCCAGCTTGTTTTGTGTGGGCTGAGAAGAGTCGTTTAATGTACTTTTAGCAAATTGTGATTACTATTGTTCCCCTTGTTATAGTGGATCTCCACCCAAGAACAGTTTTTCCATAATGAAAGAACAGTAATTTTGCACAATTTACCAATACACATTACATTTTTCTGAACTATATTTCTATCAAAAGCAGTACCTGCTTGTAGGATTTTATTTTCTGCTTTACTGGTTCTGACTCATAAAACATCATAGCAGAAGAAATAAAGGCATTACTAAACATTTTGGAGTCTTTTGTGTGAAAATCCTCTATACTATACTGGAGCTTTGCAATGAGATAACTGTCCAAGCTTACGTCTTGTGTAAAGCATAACAAGATTGATTTGCTGCTTGTTTTGTATCTGCAGATCAGTATCCAGTGCGCTTCTGGCTGCATTTGTCCCGATGGCCTCGTGCTCAATAACAATGGCAGCTGTGTGCCTGAGGAGCAGTGTCCTTGCATGCACAATGGTGAAATGTTCCAAAGTGGAGAGACTATTCAACAAGACTGCAATACTTGGTGAGTGATAGCAGGTTGGAAAGTCACATGATACATTTTTTTGTACAAGTATGACATCTGTTTTTCACAATGCTTAAAGCTTTTGGGCTTCCAAATTGGGGATCTTTCTGTAATTTGGAGCTCTATACCTATAGGCTACTAAAAACATTTCCCTGGTTTTATGAATCAGAGATCAATAATTTGGAGTACTATGCCTTAAGTCGACACACCAGCATGCCAGATATTAACAAATGTTTTTATGGTATCAGAAATATAATTACTAACATTTGTCTTTCAGCATTTGTAAAGATCGGAAGTGGCATTGCACAAAAAAAGCATGTCACAGGTCCTGTGTTGTGTATGGGGAAGGCCATTATAAAACCTTTGATGGCAAACGGTTCGATTTCAGTGGAGACTGTGAATACACACTGACTCAGGTATAGATATGCTGAAATCTTGGAAATTCACGAAAGTATCTCTGCCCCTTGCCTTTTTATAGTTCTTTAACATCCATAAGTTAAATTTCAAAATCTTAAGAAAACAAGTTGAGATGCATAAGACATTGCCAGCTCAAGATTTTATATATTTAAAGCTAATGTATTATTTCTTTTTCAGGATTACTGTGCTTCAAACCCAGGAAATGGGTCTTTCCGAGTCATTACCGAGAATATCCCATGTGGCAGCACTGGTGCAACATGCTCTAAGTCTATCAAAGTATTCCTTGGGGTCAGTAGAGTGTTGTTCAGCCCTATTTTAATTATCATCTTATTCGACAGATTAAACTACAAGTGTAGCGTAGGGTTAAAAGTACATTGAATGAAAGTAATTAATGAAGGTATTGATATTTTGATTAGAAAATAAAAAAATTCAAATACTTTTAGAAGAGATTCCCTTTTGTTTTCTTAACATGTATTAACCACCAAATCCATACATTTGACAGAACTTTGAGCTGCAACTAAGTGATGGAGGCTTTGACATCATTGAAAGAGACTTCGGCAGTGATGTTCCATACCAGATTAGACGAATGGGCATCTACTTTGTGATCGAAGCTAAGAATGGATTGATCCTCATGTGGGACAAAAAGACTAGTGTCCTTATTAAACTAAGTCCTGAATTTGAGGTAAGAACCTATTCAGTAGTAGAAGCACCATTATATACAGCCCCAACTCATGAAAGCTACATAAGGTAACACAGATTGCAAGTTGCTACATTAATAATGCAACTAGCATTCAACATTAATGAAAATTAGCAAACCAAAATGTAACACTATACGCCAACTCTCATCCGATCACCTTGGTAGGAGATCAGATCATGCTTACTACTCTCATGCATTCTGTTGATGCCCATTATGTGCATTATCAGCGCATCTGTGGTTTCAAATATGGCTGCTGCAAAAAGTGCATCCCAGAGGGACTTTCAGTGAGCCACAAACTTATTTCAAGGTAAAAAAGTTGATGGATTGGGTGGGCACTACCCAAATTTTTAAGTAGTGGGAAGTTTGGACGGTATAGTCAGTGGTCTTTATGTCCCATTTAACTCAATTAACCTAATGTTTTCTATGAAATATTAATTCTAAATATATATATATAGAATATTAGTTCTATAAATCAGCACACATTGTAACAATTTCTGTAAAAGGGCCTACACTATTTCCAAAGGAATTTATTCAAATTTGTATTTTGAAATTATGTTAAAAACAAAAATTGTTTTATGGGTATTTATTTATAACATGTTTTTACTCTTGTGTTTTCCTTCTGATAGGGAAATGTTTGTGGTCTTTGTGGCAATTATGATGGCAGTGTATACAATGACTTTACAACAAGAAGCCAGTCCGTGGTGGTCAATATTCAAGAATTTGGAAACAGCTGGAAAGACTCTCCAACCTGTCCTGATGCCCAACCTCTTAGACACCCTTGTCTTGCAAACCCATACAGACAGAGCTGGGCTCAGAAACACTGCAGTATTATCATAAGTTCTGTCTTCACCAAGTGTCAGTCTAAAGTAGGTCATGGTTATACTTTAATATTACATCATATACCAAAAAACACTATACAATACAAAATCAATACAGTATCTAAATCAAAATTTAACACATTTCACAAATTTTATCTGTCTAATTTCTTTGCTTATTTGGATGTTCTCCAAGTGTAGAAGCCCACCTCAGAAAATAGAATGGTAAATTTTATTGCTGACTATTAACTTAAAAAAGCTGAAAAAAAAAGAAATGCTTTGCAAACTAAATGGATAAAAAGTTGGCAGATTGTGTGCCTATTGTAGACAAATAGATAAGCAAAAAAATGTCATCCCTATTTTTTTTCCTATTTTCTGCATAACTATGTTTATAACCCATATACTCTTATAACCCATTTATGATATTTCCCCTTCCAGATTGATTGGCTCAAATCTATACTAGTGATGGACGAATCTCCCGCGATTCGCTTCGCCTAGAGATTCGCGAATTTCTAGAGAAATTTGCGAATCGGCGAAAAATTCGCGAAACGAGTCGCGGGATGATTTTGTCGCGCGTCGCGTCAACTTTGTTGCGTCGTTTTCGTCGCGCGTCGCGTCGTTTTCGTCGCGTCAAAAACGACGCGCGACTGACGCGCGACTCGTTTTTCGGCAAATTTTCGCCAAGCGAAATTTCGCTGGTGATTCGCGAATTTATTCGCCAGCGGCGAATCGCGGGAATTCGCCACGAATTCGACCTAGGCGAATAAATTCACCCATCACTAATCTATACAAATAATAGATAATAATTTAATAAATAAAACAAATGAATAATAGAAATGCAGATAAAATGATCACTACATCCTGTAGCCAAGCATCTCATGTAAAGCAGATGAGCATCATTTGTTGGGTTTCCATGATGATGCATAACCATATAAAATTCAGCTTGTGAACCCCATTCTTGATATGTTTTTGTTTAACCATGTGCAATTTATAGGTTGATCCAACTCCCTTCTATGAAGCTTGTGTCCATGACTCCTGTGCATGTGACTCTGGAGGTGATTGTGAGTGCTTCTGTACTGCTGTTGCAGCCTATGCTGCGGCCTGCAATGAGGCAGGAATTTGCATAGCATGGAGGACCCCGGAAATGTGCCGTAAGTTTTCTAACAAAATTTTATGTGAATTTGTCCCCTATTTTTAATTTAAAAAAAATGTTGTCAGTCTATAGTTACTCTGTAATTTCTGTATGTTTGCTTTAGAAAGAAGAATTCATTTAAATGTATTAAACTCATTTGCCATCTAACATTGCACATTACTCTAACCAGCTCTGTTCTGTGATTACTACAACCCTGATGGTGAGTGTGAATGGCATTACAAGCCTTGTGGAGCTCCCTGTATGAAGACCTGCCGAAATCCTTCTGGGAACTGCAAAAATCAGCTGCCTGGACTTGAAGGTATTTTCGAAAAATGGATGGTTTCCTTGGGTTATATTTAAACATTTTATGCAACAGTCATATTTTATCACCCTGTAAAAAACATTATACAGATACACGCAAACATGTAACAAACAAGCACAGGGTGGGATTTATCAGTGAACTACTTAGCAATTTTATCAGCTTCGACATTAATAAATAGGAATCTGCTAGTTCAGAAACAAAATATAATTTTTTGGCTATTTTAGGTTGTTACCCAAAGTGTCCCAAAGATCGCCCTTTCTTTGATGAAGACGTCATGAAATGTGTCGCTCAGGCTAACTGTGGCTGTTATGATGATGATGGAAAACGCTACAGTGTTGGGGATATGGTGCCATCCTTCAGGAATTGTGAATCATGGTGCGTGCATTTTTCTTTTTTCACAGCAGTTTTCAGAAACAGTGCATGAAGTGATTCTATCTATCGCTGTATAAAGAATTTTACTTTTAATAACATTAACTTATACTGGTTAAATTGTTTGCAGCATTTGCACCAAGAAAGGACGTCGTTGCCAAATGGACCTTCGAGGTGAGCTGAGATTTTTTTTTTGCAACACATATTTCTTCTATCCCCCTTAACATTCTGTAATAATAAATTAACTAAATTTTATAGCATGGCTGTGTTCTCAGGTATATACTGCTGTAGTCAGTAACAGTTTCACTCCAAATCCCATGTGTTCATGTCTCTGTGAAATGTTTTTATGAAATTATTTTAAGACTCTTTATAGTTAATTTCAGGAAAGAACTATATAATAATGAAGACATTGATTATGTTGTACGAGTACAGTTACACCATGAAAATAGGCATAATACTATGCCTCCAAAGTGTACATTTGAGGCATAGTATTATTCTCAGAGTGATGCTTTTACTACAAAATTCTGGACCTTTATTCAAATTTGATAATTTCAAATGAATCATTTCAACAATTTGTAACATAACTGAGGTACAATTGGAAACCTTTAATTTCCACCATTTATATTCTTCTTGCCCTTTGATATTTTTCTAATTTATGTTTTAGATCACAGAAGTTATATGTAATATTTTTGGTTTATCTGCAATTACACCTGTTACATATCATTTTCTTGAATTTCACAGCCTGCAGTTGCTATTATGGAAACATGAAATACAATTATGGGGATGTAATCTACAATACCACTGATGGCATTGGAGGATGCATTACAGCTACATGTTCAGCAAATGGAACAGTTATTAGAAATGTTTACCCATGTGTTCGATCAACTGTGGCCCCTACCACATTTGTGTTTAACACAACCACATCACCTGCTGCAAATCTCTCCACCGCTGGTAGGTAGAACTTGACATAATGCTTTATTTAAGAGATATCTAAAATCTATCTTGGGGACCACATATTCTATTTCAACAGCTTTTTAACTGCTTAGACTTATTTGAGTGTTATGCTTAGATTTATTTGAGTGTTACTGAATTATGTTTTTTGCACTTTTCCCTACAGAACCTGTATCAGTGACCTCTGTATCATGTCTTGAGGAAATTTGCAAATGGTCAACATGGTATGATATTACTTGCCCTAAGTATGGAGAGAATGAGGGTGACTTTGAAACTTTTGAGAATATTAGAGAAAAAGGATACTCAGTGTGTAAAGTACCATCAGATGTGGAGTGTCGAGCACAGAAGTTTCCTAAAATTCCTGTCAGGGATTTAGGTCAGATTATCCAGTGTAATAAATCAGTGGGCCTTGTGTGTCATAACCAAGACCAATTCTCACAGCTGTGCTTCAATTATGAAATTCGAATTCTGTGCTGTAGTTATGTTCCTTGTGGACAGTCTTCCATTTCCCCAACGCCTGCTACCAGTACTTATTCAAAACCTATAACTATGACTTCCAGTCATGTAAAGACTACTCACACTGAAACACTGTCATCTAGAAATACTTTAAGCACAACTGGCAGCCATTCTCATAAAACAAGTGCAACTGGAAGCAAAACAACCTCTCCAAAAACAGTGGGAACATCTACTACAAAATCTAGTACCAAACCCAACACTACAACATGCCAGAAGCAAAAATGTACTTGGACTCCATGGTATGATGTACATTTTCCCAGTATTGCCAGTTCTGATGGTGACTTCGAGACTTTTGAGAATATCAGAGCTGCCGGTAATAGTATGTGTCAAAAGCCTGATAACATTGAATGCAGAGCTGAGAGGTTTCCTACTAAAAATATAGCTGAAATAGGGCAGATGGTTGCCTGTAATGTTACATATGGTCTGATCTGCAAGAATGAGGATCAAGACTGGAATTTTCCCCTTTGTTACAATTATCAACTTAGGGTACTATGTTGCTCTTTGGAAGATTGTGGCTCATCTACTACACCTCCAAAAACAGTTTCAGTGAAAACTACTAGAGTACCTTTTACATCTGTTAAACTAACATCAACCAAGGCAACCACAGTGGTTAGGAAGAGTACCACTGGTGAAGCTTCTTCTAAATCAACAACAGGTTTCCATAAATCAACAACTGAGTTCTCACATGAAGAAAAGTCTACACCTCAAAAGCCAGTATCAGTGAAAACTACTAAGGTTCCTGCTACATCTGTTGAAGTAACATCCACAAGATCAACAAAGCCTGTGAAGCAGACTACTACTAGTGAAGCACATCCTAAATCAACAACACAGTTTTCTAAATCAACGACACATGAAGAAGTGTCTACATCTCAAAAACCCATTTCAACAAAAACCACCAGAGTTTCTACTGCATCTGGTGAAGTAACATCACCCAAGGCAACCACAGGAGTTATGAAGAGTACTGCTGGTGAAACTTCTTCTAAAATGACAACAGGTTCCCATAAATCAACAACTGAGTCTACTTATGAAGAGGAAACCACATATCAAAATCCCACTTCACTAAAAACAACCAAACTGTCCACTGCATTTGTTAAAGTAACATCAGCCGATACAAGTCACACTAATCCCATAACCACAGAGATGATTGTTTCACAAACTTCCAAAGTACTTACCTCACGAGTCACTTCATCTAAGGCAGACTGTGAACCCATATGCGAATGGTCACAATGGTTTGATGTTAGTTTCCCAAATGAAGAAACAAATGGAGACTTTGAAACTTACGAAAACATTAAAAATTCTGGATTTAGTATCTGTGAAGAGCCATCTGATATCCAGTGCAGGCCTGCTGCCTTTCCAGAGATACCAATAGAAGATTTACAGCAAAATTTGCAGTGCAATGTCAGCAGTGGTCTCACATGTCGCAGTGAGGAGCAAAATGGTCCATTTGCTTTTTGCTTCAATTATGAAATTAGAATTTTCTGCTGCTCTAAATGTGCATCAACAGATTTTACAGGTTCATCACCATTATATACAATGGAAACAGTATCTGTGACACCTTTTTCAATTACTGTATCTACATCATCTAAAGAAATTGAATCTTCAGAGACCACTGCAAAGATTGTAGTAAGTAAGAGCACTACTAATTCAGCTTCTCCGAAACCAACAGAATTCACAAAGACAACAGAGGAATCTTCATATGAAGCAGAAACTGCATCTCAAAATCCAATTTCTATAAAAACTACAGAATCAGCTGCAGCAACAAGTAGGACATTAACAACACCAACTAAAACAATAACTTCCAAATTGTCAACTGTATCTACTCAAGGTCTTCAAAAGACAACCACTGGGTCAGAAGAGGAGGTCACTTCAGTAAAACTAATTTCAGTGAAAATTACTGAAGCTGCTACTCTGCCTATGGAATTGATGTCAACCAAAAAAACTACTTCACACAAGTTAACAACACCTGAAAAAACAACTATTTCTATGAAAACTACTAAACAATCTACACCTGTTAAAAAGACAACTACCGAAACATCAGATTTTAACAAATCAACAACTAAGTCCTCACATGAAGAAGAAATCACATCTAAAAAACCCACTTCCATAAAAACCACCAGAGTGTCTACTGCTTCTGGGGAAGTCAGCTCAACTAAGGCAACCACACCACTTAAAAAGAGCACTACTCGGGCAACTTCTTCTAAATCAACAACAGGTTTTAAAAAATCAACAACTGAGTCCTCACATGAAGAAGAGACCACATCTCAAAAACCCACTTCACTGAAAACCACCAGAGTGTCTACTGTTTCTGGGAAAGTAACATCAAACAAAGCAACCACAATTCTTAAAAAGAGCACTACTGGAGCAGAATCTCCTAAATCATCAACAGGTTTTCACAAATCAACAACTGAGTCCTCACATGAAGAAGAGACCACATCTCAAAAACCAACTTCACTGAAAACCACCAGGGTGTCTACTGCTTCTGGGGAAGTAAGCTCAACTAAGGCAACCACACCACTTAAGAAGAGCACTACTAGGGCAGCTTCTTCTAAATCAACAACAGGTTTTCACAAATCAACAACTGAGTCCTCACATGAAGAAGAAACCACATCTCAAAAACAAACTTCACTGAAAACCACCAGGGTGTCTACTATTTCTGGGAAAGTAACATCAAACAAAACAACCACACCTCTTAAGAAGAGCACTACTGGAGCAGCATCTTCTAAATCAACAACAGGTTTTCACAAATCAACAACTGAGTCCTCACATGAAGAAGAGACCACATCTCAAAAACCCATTTCACTGAAAACAACCAGGGTGTCTACTGCTTCTGGGGAAATAAGCTCAACTAAGGCAACCACACCTCTTAAGAAGAGCACTACTCAGGCAGCTTCTTCTAAATCAACAACAGGTTTTCACAAATCAACAACTGAGTCCTCACATGAAGATGAGACCACATCTAAAAAACCAACTTCACTGAAAACCACCAGGGTGTCTACTGCTTCTGGGGAAGTAAGCTCAACTAAGGCAACCACACCTCTGAAGAAGAGCACTTCTCAGGCAGCTTCTTCTAAATCAACAATAGGTCTTCACAAATCAACAACTGAGTCCTCACATGAAGAAGAGACCACATCTAAAAAACCAACTTCAATGAAAACAACCAGGGTGTCTACTGTTTCTGGGGAAGTAAGCTCATCTAAGGTAATCACACCACTTAAGAGCACTACTCGGGCAGCTTCTTCTAAATCAACAACAGGTTTTCATAAATCAACAACTAAGTCCTCACATGAAGAAGAGACCACATCTAAAAAACCCACTTCACTGAAAACAACCAGGGTGTCTACTGCTTCTGGGGAAGTAACATCAAACAAAGCAACGACACCTCTTAAGAAGAGCACTACTGGAGCAGCATCTTCTAAATCAACAACAGGTTTTCTTAAATCAACAACTGAGTTCTCATATGAAGATAAGACCACATCTAAAAAACCAACTTCACTGAAAACCACCAGGGTGTCTACTGCTTCTGGGGAAGTAAGCTCAACTAAGGCAACCACACCTCTTAAGAAGAGCACTACTCAGGCAGCTTCTTCTAAGTCAACAATAGGTCTTCACAAATCAACAACTGAGTCCTCACATGAAGAAGAGACCACATCTAAAAAACCCACTTCAATAAAAACAACCAGGGTGTCTACTGCTTCCGGGGAAGTAAGCTCATCTAAGGTAACCATACCACTTAAGAGCACTACTCGGGCAGCTTCTTCTAAATCAACAACAGGTTTTCACAAATCAACAACTGAGTCCTCTCTTGAAGCAGAGACCACATCTAAAAAACCCACTTCAATAAAAACCACCAGGGTGTCTACTGCTTCTGGGGAAGTAACATTAAACAAAGCAACCACACCTCTTAAGAAGAGCACTACTGGAGCAGCATCTTCTAAATCAACAACAGGTTTACTTAAATCAACAACTGAATCCTCACATGAAGATGAGACCACATCTAAAAAACCCACTGCACTGAAAACAACCAGGGTGTCTACTGCTTCTGGGGAAGTAAGCTCAACTAAGGCAACCA